>JAGFNQ010000637.1:120737-342990 GCA_024364735.1 Boesenbergia rotunda
TATCCAGGTGAACGTCACTGGATAGCAGTCAAGAATATTCTTAAGTACTTGAGAAGGACTAAAGAATATTTTTTGATATTTGGGAGGCGAAGAGGAGCTAACTGTAAAGGGTTACAGTGATGCTAGCTTCCAAACTGACCAGGATGACTACAGATCACAGTCAGGGTTCGTGTTTTGCTTAAATGGTGGCGCTGTCAGCTGGAAAGAGTTCAAAGCAGGATACAGTTGCTGATTCTACAACAGAAGCTGAGTACATTGCTGCATCTGAGGCAGCAAAGGAGGCAGTTTGGATCCGCAAGTTCATTACTGAGCTTGGAGTGGTTCCTAGTATAGCCGACCCAGTACAGCTCTATTGTGACAACAATGGAGCTATTGCGCAGGCTAAGGAACCTCGCTCACACCAGCGGACCAAACACATACTACGGCGATTCCATCTCATTCGAGAGATCATCGATCGAGGAGATGTGAAGATTTGCAGAGTACCCACAGAGGCTAACGTCGCAGATCCCTTGACCAAGGCTTTGGCACAGATAAAGCATGATGGTCACACTAGGTCATTGGTCACACTAGGTCATTGGGTATTAGATACTACAGCGATTGACACTAGTGCTAGTGGGAGATTGTTAGTGAGAGCCCTAGAGCCAATCATATGATGATTACTTTTTGGACTCATTGTATCATATTCTTGTATATATATTTCTTATATATAAAGACATTTCTTATGGTTATTGTACTTATGTGTATTGGTGCCAAATAACTTAGTATAATAACGTCCTTGAGTAGAAGGTTCTTATCTATATCAATCGATTAGTTGAATCGATAGTGAGATGATATAGAGAACACTACTCTTAATTATTCCTAGTCAAGTATTAACATTCAAGGACAATGTTAATGCATAGAGACTAGCATGTAGGTCAACATGATGACTTGATCTCACAAGTCATGGATATGAGATATCAAGTTGACACATGGGTATACATTAGAGAATGTATACTGAATGGCCCGCCATGAGAAAGTATCATGGATCGTTATATGAGTGTTATATACTTTCTCATGTGACTATTAGTATGACTATTAGTCCTTAGACCTGAAGTCACCATAGTTCCCTACATAAGGAGTTATGTACTTTGGTTTCGTCAAACGTCACCCGTAACTGGGTGGACTATAAAGGCGATTACTGGGTATGTAACAAATTATGCGGAGGGATGTGAGTGATGTAGATGGGATCTATCCCTCCTATATGACGGGAGAGATATCATAGTCTTGATAGAGTGAGATCACTAAGTGCATGGCCATGCCCAAATAAGGCAATATGAGATATTGAGCTTATTTGATCATAGTGAATCTACTTGGAGATCAAGACACATAGATTGATTGGAGGATGACACGGTCTATGCCTCATGAAAGATCAATCTAGATATCAAGGATAGAAGGACATTGTCACATATTGTGATGGTCACAATTATTAGTCACATTGGTGATGTTGAATCTCAACATTCTTGTAACTTGGGTAGCAATGATGTGTTGCTAGATACCGCTCATTGCTTATGTTTCTAAGAGGTTAGAAGCATTGCCAACGTTGCAAGAACCTATAGGGTCACACGCAAAGAACAAATAGATGGAGAAAAATTGAAGTCAAGTTTGACTTGGCTAAATATGGAAAGTCCATAAAAGGCAAGTTTGACTTGACCCAAATCCAAATCAAGTTTGACTTGACTTGGTTCCACTTCAAGTTAGACTTGACATGGGAGAAGAAATGGAGTCAAGTTTGACTTGACTAAATATGGAAAGTCCATAAAAGGCAAGTTTGACTTGACCCAAATCCAAATCAAGTTTGACTTGACTTGGTTCCACTTCAAGTTAGACTTGACATGGGAGAAGAAATGGAGTCAAGTTTGACTTGACTAAATATGGAAATTCCATAAAAGGTAAGTTTGACTTGACCAAAAGGCCACCTCACCTTGACTTAACCAAGTGATGACTTGGCTTGGTTTCCCCCCCATTTGAATTTGAATTCAAATTGAAAGGGGGTTAAGGAAGGCCACCTAATGGCCATTAGTGGCCATTATGGCCGGCCACTTAATGGCCATTAATGGCCATTAAGTGGCCGGCCACCATGGGAGAACAAAAGTTGGTTTTGTTTCATTTTTCCTCTAAGTGTGTCTTCTCTTCTTCCTCTCCAATTGTTGGAGTTCTTCTTCTTCTTCTCCTCTTGGCCGAATCCTACAAGGTGCTAGCACACCTAAAGGATTTCATCCATCTACTTTTATTCGCATGGATACTTCTAGAGGGACGGCACTTGACGTCCTAGAGATTCGACATCCAAAAGGAGCGAACGGGATTAAACGGGGCACGCATCAAAGGTAAAATGTTTATCCCTCTTTAGATCTAGGAGTAGATCGGGTTTTGAAGCATGTAAACGAGCACTCGTAATTTTTGAAATGACTTTCTTCGCTCGGATCCTTGCTATTGGGGCTTTCGGGGTTTCCGTGACGCGAAAAAGCGGTTTTCGTGGCCCGAAAAACCCTACAACAAGTTGATCTCTTCGTACTTCTCCTACTTGACTACCAAAAAGGAATTTAAGTTTTAAATAGAAAGGAGCTACCACATCCATAAAGGCATTTAATGCAAGCAAACCTAAGATGACATTATAGGCAGATGGTGCATCTACCACCAAAAAGGTAGATCTTCGCACCCTCTTCAAGGGTTCTTCTCCCAGAGAGATGGCCAATTTGATTTGGCCAATCGACAAGACTTCATTCCCAGTGAATCCATAAAAGGGGTGGCACTAGCTACAACTCGATGGTGTCAATTTGTAGCTGATCAAAGGTCTGCTTGAAAATGACATTAATCGAGCTGCCTGTGTTTACAAAAGTTCAGTACACTTCATAATTAGCAGTGACCGCCAAGATAACCATAGCATCCTCATGTGACACTTCAACCTTCTGTAGATCTTGAGGTCCGAAAGTAATCTACAGACCAACAACTTGAGCAGAACTTGTTTTAATTTCATGAATTTTCAAGTGCTGCACTTGAACTTTCCTGGCTCGATTGGTATCCCCATACTTACGACCACCAGAAATAATATTTACTCACCCCTGGGTGGCATTATGCCTATTCTCCTACTCTTTATCAATGAGAGGAGAATTAGCATACGACTGATCGGCTGGAAAAGGAACCCGATTGACCACCGGAGCTTGTTAAACCTGTGCTCCAGACAAGGGGTGATTGTTTTGTTGCCCATTCAGAGGGGCATGCTGCTGCGTTTCTTGAGTCTGAGTAGTCTATCAAGCTTATTCTCGTGTCAACTATCGGCAGTTGCTGGTGTCATGAGTATTGGTGTGATGGAAGGTACAATAGAGCCTCCATCGATTGCTTCCCGCTCAATTGTCCAGAGCATTGTCTACTTGCTAAATATGTCTTTGACCACCTTCTCTATTATTGGGAGCCGGTCGAGGGCCTCTCAAAGGTCCAATTGATGGGTTTGGCTTGGTGCTTTGCTATGACAGAGTCGTCATAGTCGTCATAGTCTCTCTCTGTTGAGCGACTTGTGCTTCTTCGATATTGATATAGCTAGAGGCCCTTTCTAGAAGATTGTTGAAGCTCTTCGAGGGCTTCCTCACCATAGATCGAAAGAAGTCTCCATCAACAAGTCCTTGAGAAAAGGAATTGATCAATATCTCTTGTGTGACCGTAGGAATATCTATGACCACTTGATTGAACCTTTTAATATGGCTCGAAGAGATTCCTTGAGGTCTTACATCATAGAGAAAAGGTTCAAGTTGGTCTTGTGATATCTCTTGCTATTGACAAAGTGTTGCAAAAAAATCCACTTGAATTCTTTGAAATTGTGTATTGAACCACGCGACAGCCGATCAAACCAATGTTGTGCGGGGCCTGAAAGGGTAGTCACAAAAACTCAGCACTTCACTCCATCGGAGTATTGATGAAGTATGATTGCATTCTCAAACTTCATGATGTGCTCCTCAGGGTCTATGGCGCTTGCATATTCTGGGATAGTAATGTCTTTGAAATGACACAACAAAGGATCTTTCAAGATTTCTCTTGAAAGTACATTTGGTTGATCGGGAGATTGTCGTTTGACCAGCGCTTTTCCCTATCCTCCGATCGAAGGAGGAATCGGGGAAATTGTATTTGTTTCCCAGCTGGATCGCCTTCCTAGGGGTTGTCACAGAAACAGTAGGAGTAGGGGGTACAGAACTACCGAGCTGTTGATATTGCTGCACCAAGAGTTGGGCCCTGGCGGCTATCAGAAGCTCCAAATCTTTGTGTGTAATGGTAACTGTCTTGTTGTTATTGAAATCTATCATTTTCAATGTCAAGGATCAGGCGAGGAAATAAGTTTCTCATAGACAATGCCAATTTGATCCTGTTCTCGATCTTAAAAGAACAACGAGTCACCAATGAGGCCAACACAACAACAATATAGACTTGCCAAAGACTTGAAGCAAAGCTAGGATGATCACCGGAAGACTCTGTAAGTACCCCGGGGTAGTCTTGAAGTGATCAACCAAGTCAAATTAGGTCCTGATCGTGTTTGATCCTTGTGTCTAAGTGTGTAGAAGCTTAGGAGCGCAGAAAGTCGAATGAAAGACACAACAGACGAGAAGGATAACATGGGGAAGGGAGACAACGAGCTCGGTGCATCCGAGAGACGCAAAGACTATGGAAGAGTACATCGGTGGAGTGAGAAGGGCGTGCGTGACGTTCGAGGGATGAGAAGTTGGGGAGGAAGCTCGTTTGAGACGAAATGCCAGCGTCAGGTTCGGGTGAGCCTAACTTTGATTGGCCGGAAATCACCCAAGCGGAAGAAGAACAAAAAAGTCAAAGTCAATGTGGATGTTGACTTTGACCAGTCGAAGGTGCCTCAATTGTTGAGTGAGGCTCCTCAGCTGCAAAGCAACAACTTGCGCAAATGCAGAGTTGAGACACCTCACTTTGAACCCGAGGAGCATCATATTAGAACTGAGGGGCCTTAGGTTGGAACTGAGGTGCCTTAAGACAAGTTTTATCACACAGTGACGATTAGCACATGGATAAAGCTTTATCCCATCTGAAGTGCCTCATATCACATCTGAGGCGCCTCAGGTCCACGTCAGCCCAACGGTAACTTCAATTTTTGAGCTATAAATTGCTCCTAGACCTAAGAAGAAAGAAAATAATTGTAATTTATTTTCCTAGTCATTCTGTGAGCTGTTCAATGTCTGTAAAAGGCTACTCCGCCTACAACGAAGAAGATCTTGATAGTGGATCTTTCAACTGTCATGGATTAACAACCACCCTAGTTACAATCAAGTAACCCTACTTGTCTCTTACTAGTTTCTTTAGTTGTTTATGGTTTCATTTATTTCAACTACATAAATTAATTTGCTATCTTTGTAAGAACTAACAAAAGATCAAGATTTTATTTGCAGAGCAATTCAGCCTGCCAACGGTCCTACAGACTCCTGAGAAGAAAATCAAAAGAGGTCAGAAGCAAGACGAGGGTGGTCCCCAGCACAGACACTCTGACGCTCAAGTCAGACAAAGCAGAGGTGGAAAAGCAGAAGAAAAATGAGAATTCTGGCATACCTACACCGTGAAAGAGGGACCCATATATATGTGCGCATTCGGTGACCCTCCACTGTCAAGCTATCATATCCAATTGTAACAGTGAGGTTATGTCAGGGATCAACCTATAAGTGATGAGATTAATGATAACTTGAGTTGATTAGTGTTTAGGCTATTGGACCATTGAGCAGCTATTGTTGGTGCAGGAAGCACCATATCGAACCTAGTTTTGATATTGGCAAAGGGTTCAAAGTTAAGTATTATTTGTGATCTAATGTTGTTACTCGAGTGTGCAGGAAAAGTCCTAGCGAAGGGCTGCTAGGCACCTGGCGAAGGACTGGCTGCTAGGCACCTGGCGAAGGACTGCCAGGATACAAAGTCCTAGCGAAGGGCTGCTAGGCACCTGGCGAAGGGCTGCCAGGAAACAAAGTTCTAGCGAAGGGTTGCTAGGCACTGGCGAAGGAATGCCAGGGTGAAAAGCCCTAGCGAAGGACTGCTAGGCACCAGGCGAAGGACAGCTTGGGACTGAAGCCCTAGGCACTGGGCGAAGGACAGCTCGGTATCCAAGACCTGGCAAAGGACCGCCAGGCAAAAGTCCAACTAGAGGAACGGTTGGCATCAGGTAAATTCTCCCGAGAGGAGTAGGTGAGGACGTGTTCCCCGTCGAGGGAACAGTAGGCGTCGGTTCGACCTAGGGATCCATTTTGGAGGCTCAAAGTTAGAACCAAGACAGCTAAGGCTGTATAAAATTAACAACTTACTGCTTTATATTGTTTTCGAACTAACCCTGCATGCAGGACCAAAGGAACGTGTGTCTGCATCTCAGAGAGCCTCAAAGGAGTGAGGCAGCAGCTGAGAAGGGCGCCTTGAGTGTCCAGGGCGCCCCCAAGGTGAACATGAAACAAATGAAGCAAAAAGGAGCTTCGACTGACCACTGGCCGGGGCACCCTCAGCAGCCAGGGCGCCCCCAGCAGCCAGGGCGCCCTCAGCGCCCAAGGCGCCCCCAGCAGCCAAGGTGCCCCGCGCCTACGCCAGCGAAGCCGATTACACCTATCCAGCCGAGAAGCCCGCGCTGAATAAGTCATGCAGGGCGCCCCCTGCGTCCAGGGCGCCCCCAGTGTCAAAACTCATCCCTATTCGAGTGGGATAGAGTTTGACCGAGAGAAGCTCGGATCGCTTGACACGTGGGGGGGGGCACCCCCGACGTCCAGGGCACCCCGAGGTGCTATAAATAGCACCCAACGCCCAGGCTTTCAACAGGAACTTCAATCAACGCTTCCACGCTCTTCTGCTCTTGCGCCTCGCTCCGGAAACCTCCCAACTCGAGCCGACGACGTCCCGCTGCCCCGAAAAAGACAACCTACATCGGACGTCGGTAAAAGAAGAGTCTCTTTTTAATTATTTAGTTTACTGTGCTGAATTTGTAAATCAATCTTTGTAAACTATTATTGCGCCTCATATAGAATTGCCCAAAGTAAACGGTCAACGACCGTGGGCCTTGGAGTAGGAGTCGACCCAGGCTCCGAACCAAGTAAAATCGATTGTGTCTCTGTGTGATTTTGTTTTCTTAATTTCCGCTGCGTACTTGCTCTAAGTATTTCCGAAAAACGCATTCCGATATTCACCCCCTCTATCGGTTTTCTTGATCCAACAAGTGGTATCAGAGCGAGGAAGCTCAAATCTAGTGCAACCACCAATTTGAGAGTTTTTCGGATTTACGAAATTTTTTTTTCATTTTATTTCTTTCCTTTTTGTTAATCAACACCACTCGATCAGTTTCACTTTTTAATTTCAAATAAATAATATCTGTAGGTGTGTTTAAAATTGATAAAACGAACAATTTTGAATTCTCATTTTTTCACTATAAGTCAAAATTGATAAAACGAACAATTTTTGAAAATTTGTCATAAACTTTTTTTTAATATTTTCCTTGAAATTCGTGCTACCTTAATTCGAGCAATTTTTTTTTTCATTAAATTTTTAATTTTTCATCATTAATCAGAATTGACAAAATTAATATTTTCAAAAATTTGTCATAATTTTTTTTAAAAAAATTATTTTATTATTATTTTACCTCGAAATTCGTGCAAACTCCTTTTTAAGCTAGTTTTTTTCTCTCACGCACTACTAATCCAAGACCAAGTCTTGGTACATTTCTGTTATTTCCTTTGCGTGCAAGGATCATTTTTAATGGCCAATCAAGAATGGAATAGCATTCGTCCACCGCTCTTCTCTGGCGAAAATTTCAACTCCTGGAGAAGTCAAATGTAATCCCATCTGAAGGCTAATCTAGATTTATGGTCGATAATCCAAATGGGGTTCAGATTCCCCACGGAAGATGGAACATCGATCGCTTGGGACAAATTGGACGAACCAACTCTAAGGAAGATCGAGACTGATGCTAAGGCAACATTAATCATACAATGCGGTCTAACCAACGAACAACTCAAGCTAGTTGGGTCATTTGGATGTGCTAAAGAGATGTGGGAGAAGCTACTCAACCTACACGAAAAGAGCTCCGATATTGAGGTCTTTGAAGGAGAGATGATCGAATCATCGGACAAATCAAATGAAGAAGAAGATTACCAAAGTTATCTTGCAGTCTCGGTCCAAGCACAAACAGCCGAGTCAGAGTCTGAACCCGAATACAAGCCAGATTTAGAAGACAAATTGACTGAGACGGTAATTGATTTTAAATTCTTTCCAAAATTAGAATTAAATAATCAAACAGATACTGTAATGGTCGAGGAAGGTGTAAATTTTATTGCAGGGAAAACTCCAAGAAAACTGCAAAAGAGGCCTCAACCAGTACCTGAGTCCGACTCAGACTCAAAATCTGACAACGAAGAAGGGGATCATCGGAAGCAGGTCCGAATGGCTCACGACCACTACAAAATGCCGAAAGAACAATCAAACAAAAGAAAGATGGCTAAAATCAAGGGGGAGACCTCCATAAAGAAATTAACAGGTAAATTTATAGTATTTGAAAATCCATTATTTACCTTGAATAATATGATTGAATCTTATAAATTAGTTAAGGCTAATAAGTTAGAAAACTTAATTCACAACCATGCTGATTTTAAAAAACCAGAGTTTTATTTCGATTATGATGTAACTTAGATCATTTTTTTCTTGTCTGCTTTAATTATATGTTCCTTTTATTTTTATTTTTTTTGCTTAAAATTAGTTTAAGGACTAAAGAGTTGATTGAAATTTGAACAACATAGTATTGGGTGGAGGTGAGATGATAGTACGTTAGGGAAACCTTTATGGTGGAACTAGCCAAAGCTACCGATCCAAGACCCAAACTAGTTAGACCAGAATTTATCAAAAAGTAATTGAAGATGAAATTTCACTAAAAGGCTTTGTCTAGGAAAGGGTTGATGATCCAATAAGGCTACGACCAAAGAAGGCCTTGTGCCTCGCCAAGACCTGGAAGCCAATTTTTGAAATTCAAATTCAATTTACTCTGTGTTAAATTCGAATCTAACACAAATTCTCAGTTAATTTTAGATTCAAACATTTCATCTCAAAATAAATTTAAATTGTATTTAAAATTAACTTAACTTTTCAAAATTAATCATGGTTTATTCAAAATAAATCTTTCTACTAAAATCTATCTCACAAAAACTCATAAGGTCAACATGTTTGATCACGTAGAACTGGGTGAGATATCTAGGACCTAAAAGCATAAATCACTATCTTTTTAAATAAAAAAATATTTTCAAAAGTTACTCAAAATTATCTCTATTTTTCAAATTAATTCAATTTACTGTATCCTACTTTTTCATCGCTATTTTTTTGAATTTCATGTTAAATATCACAATGGAATCTAGGACTTGTTTGATTTAGTTATTGGTCAAACATAGTCAACTGAGTTAAACTTAGTCAACATAGTCAACCCTAGTCAACACTGGTCAACACTGAAGTCTCTTAAGACACTTAGATAAAGTCAGACATTGTCGAATACAGGGGGAGTTTTTAATCTTTTCTGAAAAATTTAGATTTTTCAAAAACCTTATACTCTAAAATTTAGTATCATCTCAAAATAAGGTTTTCAAAAATTTGATTCAAAAACCTCGTATATTACTATCTCTTTGAAAAATTATCATCATTTCAAAATGGTTTTCGAAAACTGTGCTATCACTCCAAGTTGTGTTTTCAAAAATATCTTCTTAAAAATTATCATACTTCAAAGTTATTCTTTTGATTTTGGTAAACCCTAAAGACACAAAGGAGGTCTACTTAATGATCTACAAGGACTCCGAGGATGTGTCAAATTTAGGGGGAGTCTAAACCAAAAGAAATTATTTCTAACAAGTATTTTCTTTGACAATTTTTTTTCTTTTAATCTGAACTGAACCCTAAGAACTTAGAGAAAGAATACTTGTGGTCAACAAGCTTCCAAGGACTATGCCAAATTTAGGGGGAGGGCAAGTTAAAAGAGTTATTAAACATTTCTAAATAATATGTTTTCATACACTATATTTGCAAAATTATTATATTTTTTCAAAGTCTAATACGTTTCAAAAATTACTTATATGTTTCAATGTCTAATACTTTTCAAAAATTACTTATATTTTTCAAAGTCTATTATGTTTAAAAGTACTTATATGCATACTCTTCAAAAGTACTTATATATTTCAAATATTGCATGATATCTTTCAAAAGTACTTCTATTTTTCAAAATGTGTTCAAAAGTACTAATACTTTTCTAAGGCAATAGTGTTCTAAGTATGTGAATTTTCTAAAGACTTGACTACAAATACAAAATCTTTTTCCAAATTGCACAATATCTTTCAAAGCGGAGTTTTTTTGGTGAAATTTAAGCTGTGTGCTTTCAGAATTATACTAAGTATTTTTATATTTTCAAAACTCATAAGCTCTGATACACATTTTTTTCTTAAATCTTCTTTCAAAAAGTTCCTTATTGATATATGTCCAAGAGAGAGAAAATTTTAAATTTTATCTTGTTTTCACTAAGTATTTTTAAGTGCTTTAAAATTGATCTAAGCATCTTCAAAGTACTTTCAAAACCTCTAAAGCACTAAGTACATTTATTTTGAAAATATTCCTAAGTAAAATCTTTCTTAGTAAACAAAGTTTGTCTGAGCAAAAACCTTTGAAATTTTTGACAAATTTTATCTTCCTAAGCAAAGTTTTCTTAGTAAACAAATCTATGTTTCAGCAAAAACTTGTCTATTTAAAGATTTTTCCAAGTAAAAATGGTCTTTAATGCACAAAATATGTTCCAAGGAAATTTCTCTATGAGTGCAAATGTTGAACCTTTTTAAAGGAAAACCTGTTTCCAAAATATTAGCTAAGTAAGTTACTCTTGAAAACTATGTTGCAAGTTTTTGCAAGCTCTTTCTAAAATATCAGGAGAAGAGTTGTCACATTAAGGGGGAGCTTCATGTATTTTCAAATCATCTATTACTTTGAACATCATTTTTTATGAAATCCATTACTTAAAGTTTTTTATTAAAACTATGTTTCTAAACTCCTTTACTTAAATTTATTTTGGTAAAACTCTAAACTCCCTATTAGATACCTTATTCGCCCATGTATGTTTTTGATATATGTCAAAGGGGGAGGAAAGGTCAAAGTTAAGGGTGTTATAACACAAGTATTCAGGGTTTTAGGGGGAGTATAGAAAATAAAGGATTTTTTTTTAATCTACACTTATACTGTTAATACTCCTTCTTTTCTTAACTGTTATATGTTCTTACTTAACTTTGAATTGTGTTGCCATAAATCAAAAAGGGGGAGATTGTTGGTGCAGGAAGCACCATATCGAACCTTGTTTTGATATTGGCAAAGGGTTCAAAGTTAAAGTATTATTTGTGATCTAATGTTGTTACTCGAGTGTGCAGGAAAAGTCCTAGCGAAGGGCTGCTAGGCACCTGGCGAAGGACTCCAGGATACAAAGTCCTAGCGAAGGGCTGCTAGGCACCTGGCGAAGGGCTACCAGGAAACAAAGTTCTAGCGAAGGGTTGCTAGGCACTGGCGAAGGAATGCCAGGGTGAAAAGCCCTAGGGGCACCCCCAAGGTGAACATGAAACAAATGAAGCAAAAAGGAGCTTCGGCTGACCACTGGCCGGGGCGCCCTCAGCAGCCAGGGTGCCCCCAGCAGCCAGGGCGCCCCCAGCAGCCAGGGCGCCCTCAGCGCCCAAGGCGCCCCCAGCAGCCAAGGCGCGGGCACCCTGGCTGCTGAGGGCGCCCCCAGCAGCCAGGGCGCCCTCAGCGCCCAAGGCGCCCCCAGCAGCCAAGGCGCCCCGCGCCTATGCCAGCGAAGCCGATTACACCTATCCAGCCGAGAAGCTCGCGCTGAATAAGTCATGCAGGGCGCCCCCTGCGTCCAGGGCGCCCCCAGTGTCAAAACTCATCCCTATTCGAGTGGGATAGAGTTTGACCGAGAGAAGCTCGGATCGCTTGACACGTGGGGGGCGCCCCCGACGTCCAGGGCGCCCCGAGGTGCTATAAATAGCACCCAACGCCCAGGCTTTCAACAAGAACTTCAATCAACGCTTCCACGCTCTTCTGCTCTCGCGCCTCGCTCCGGAAACCTCCCAACTCGAGCCGACGACGTCCCGCTGCCCCGAAAAAGACAACCTACATCGGACGTCGATAAAAGAAGAGTCTCTTTTTAATTATTTAGTTTACTGTGCTGAATTTGTAAATCAATCTTTGTAAACTATTATTGCGCCTCATATAGAATTGCCCAAAGTAAACGGTCAACGACCGTGGGCCTTGGAGTAGGAGTCGACCCAGGCTCCGAACCAAGTAAAATCGATTGTGTCTCTGTGTGATTTTGTTTTCTTAATTTCCGCTGCGTACTTGCTCTAAGTATTTCCGAAAAACGCTTTCCGATATTCACCCCCCTCTATCGGTTTTCTCGATCCAACAGCTATGTATTGGGCCCACAAAGTATCTGAGCAACTAATTCTATCAGGGAAGCAGATCAATTTTTTAGGAAGTAGCAGGGTGATGTCATCGTGGTCTTAATTGAGGTGACAAGTAACAACCCTTCATAATGCTCACCTTGATGCCCAATGGAGAGGCCTCAAAGGAGGATGCCCAATTGGCTCAATAGAATAGCTGGGTTAAGACCTATAGGAGATGATTGATTAGGCTCTAGCTCAGGGATCTAAAGTGATCCAGGGATTGGCTCATCTGTGTGATTTTGTTTTCTTAATTTCCGCTGCGTACTTGCTCTAAGTATTTTCGAAAAATGCTTTCCGATATTCACCCCCCCTCTATCGGTTTTCTCGATCCAACAGCTATGTATTGGGCCCGCAAAGTATCTGAGCAACTAATTCTATCAGGGAAGCAGATCAATTTTTAAGGAAGTAGCAGGGTGATGTCATCGTGGTCTTAATTGAGGTGACAAGTAACAACCCTTCATAATGCTCACCTGGATGCCCAATGGAGAGGCCTCAAAGGAGGATGCCCAATTGGCTCAATAGAATAGCTGGGTTAAGACCTATAGGAGATGATTGATTAGGCTCTAGCTCAGGGATCTAAAGTGATCCAGGGAAAGGATTGTGTCAGCCGATCGACAGTTATGTTTATGGCTGAACCCTACCGATCGGGCATGTTTGGGCGTATACAAGGGCATTGAGGTCAATGCCATGCGCCGATCTGCCGTTAGACATGATATGTTAATCGGTCATTTGAAATGACCTGCTGATCAGCCATTTGAAAGGACCCATATATATATATATATATATATATATATATATATATATATATATATATATATATATATATATATATATGCACCTTCAGTGACCCTCCACCGTCAAGCTATCATATCCAATTGTAACAGTGAGGTTATGTCAGGGATGAGCCTATAAGTGATGAGATTAATGATAACTTGAGTAGGTTAGTGTTTAGGCTATTGGACCACTGAGCAGCTATGTATTGGGCCTGCAAACTATCTGAGCAACTAATTCTTTCAGAGAAGCAGATCAATTTTTAAGGAAGTAGCAGGGTGATGTCATCGTGGTCTTAATTGAGGTGACAAGTAACAACCCTTCATAATGCTCACCTGGATGCCCAATGGAGAGGCCTCAAAGGAGGATGCCCAATTGGCCCAATAGAATAGCTAGGTTAAGACCCATAGGAGATGATTGATTAGGCTCTAGCTTAGGGATCTAAAGTGATCCAAGGAAAGGACCGTGTCAGCCAATCGACAGTTATGTTTATGGGTGAACCCTACCAATCAGGCATGTTTGGGCGTATACAAGGGCATTGAGGTCGATGCCTTGCGTCGATCTGCTGTTAGACATGATATGTCGATTGACCATTTGAAATGACCTGCTGATCGACCATTTGAAAGGGGGACCCATATATATATATATGTGCACATTCGGTGACCCTCCACCGTCAAGCTATCATATCCAATTGTAACAGTGAGGTTATGTCAGGGATGAGCCTATAAGTGATGAGATTAATGATAACTTGAGTAGGTTAGTGTTTAGGCTATTGGACCACTAAGTAGCTATGTACTAGGCCTGCAAAGTATCTGAGCAACTAATTCTATCAGGGAAGCAGATCAATTTTTAAGGAAGTAGCAGGGTGATGTCATCGTGGTCTTAATTGAGGTGACAAGTAACAACCCTTCATAATGCTCACCTGGATGCCCAATGGAGAGACGTCAAAGGAGGAGGCCCAATTGGCCCAATAGAATAGCTGTGTTAAGACCCATAGGAGATAATTGATTAGGCTCTAGCATAGGGATTTAAAGTGATCCAGGGAAAGGACCGTGTCAGCCGATTGACAGTTATGTTTATGGGTGAATCCTACTGATCAGGCATGTTTGGGCGTATACAAGGCCATTGAGGTCGATGCCTTGTGCCGATCTGCCGTTAGACATGATATGTCGATCGACCATTTGAAATGACTTGCTGATCGACCATATGGAGTGGTAGGCCGAGTGGCCGTATGGAGTTGTTGGCCGAACGATAGTATAGAGTTGTTGGCGGATTGGCTGATCTAGCCTTCAGTTCCGAGAACAGTCCACTACCCTTGAGATCCCTATGACCAAGTGTCTTACGGTAGGCCTACGTTAGCCTTTTGACCATGACTTATCCTACATGGATGAGGGACCCAGAACTCTCCCGTATCATCATAAATACCAGAAATATCAAAATTATCCTAAATATTATAAAAATAAAAAATACCAAAAAAAAAATAAATCTATGAATCCTCCTACATCATGAAGGCTTTGACATCTTGCTTTCATGTCTCGACACTTTATTGACTCGGATGTTTCAGAGTCTTAGGACTCAGTTGCCTCGGTGTCTCGACACTCTACTGACTCAGTTGTCTCAGCACTCGGCTGTCTCGATGTCCCGTACTTAGTTGTCTTGGCATCTCTACACTCTGTTGACTCAGTTGTCTCGGTGTCTCAACACTCCGCTGTCTCGGCATCTCGGCACTCAGCTATCTCGGCACTTGGCTGTCTCGGCGTCTCGACACTTGACTTTCTCGACAATCAACTGACTTAGTTGTCTTTGTAGGGATCTCTAGGCAAAAATATTCAAAAATCATAATGGAAATAAGAGATCCCACGAGCGATCCATGCGAAAGAAAACTCATACAAAGTTAATTTACAAATTCCTATTGTATAGGTATACCTTTGGCGCGTGCCCTTCGCTTATCTTGCTTGTCTGAGGTATGCCGAATCTCTTGCATGTTCAAGTGTCTGTGCTTCTATACGTATTCACACGAACACAATCTCTCAAGATTCGAAGAAGAATCACCTTTGTGGTGCTAGCCACAAGAGGAGATTCACAAAGCAAGAAGGAGAGGGAGAAGAGGGATTTTGGCCAAGAGAAGAAAGGAAAGGAAGAATGATAAGTTCAACATCTAAATGACAAGAAAATCCCTTTTATATTTATCCCATGAATATGAAAAGTTTTTGTCCCTTTAGCTTCCCTCCATTAATGCTAATAAAAATCAACTTAGAGCACATTTTCTTATCTGACTCTTCAACTTCTCTTCATCCAATGAAGAAAAACTTTTCGTCTTCCTCTATTATTAATTTATTAAACATTTTAATAAATTAATATCTCATTCAAATGTGGTTGAGTCTAATCTAAATGAGTCAAAATCAAATTAGATCTCAATCTGATAATCCAATTGGATTCACTTGAGTCTAACTTAATTAATCCAATTCGGATCAAATCTTAGTCAAACTAAGATCAATTAATCTCTGAAGCATCATGCCCTTAGTGTGTGACCTAAAGGTTCTCGTAACGTTGACAATATGTCTAAATCGCTTTAGACACATAAGGAATGAGCGGCATCTAGCAATGCATCATTGCTACCCAAGTGATGAGAAAATTGAGATCCAACTTAACCTCCATGACTATGACAATATATGACCTTGTCTTTCTATCCTCGATATTTAGATTGACCAATGAGGCAAAGACCGTGTCATCCACGATCAATCTTTGTGTTTCTTAATCCCTGAGTAGACTCACTCAAACAAATGAGCTCAATATCTCATATTGACTCATTCGAGCATGACCATGTGTTTTAGTAGTCCTACTCGATCAAGGAGCCCACAGATTGTTAGGATGTATACTAAAAGCCTTGCTTTTGGTATAAGAACATCTACATTTTGAAAGAGAATCACATAATCATAGGTTGCATATTTATATTAGTATATGTACAAAAGTCTGATACTTTGCACTGTAGATAACATGGTATGTGGTGACGCACAGAAGATCATGTTATTAGTTCCTTGCAGAGTATAAGTAAGAGACTCACAACGAGATGGAGTTGGACAAACCATCAGGATGGTTGTAGTGTAATTAGGTGTGGTTTGTCTTAACCATAGAATTACACTAGTACGCTTTGAGTGCATTGAGTATGACCAAAATAGAGGTCATCCAATTTATATTGACTTTATAATTAGATTGGACCTCAGATATATTATGGAGTAAAATCTCTAAATCCTGATATAATAGCGGGCACGTGTATTTAATTATTATTTCTTTGATTTATCAATGAGCGAGATTTATTTTGTTAAATCGATAGGCCCGGTAAGTTGGAAAATAATTGTTGGTGCTTGGATGGCTAGAGAGGGGGGGGGGTGAATGTAGCCAGACACAAATTTCTTTGAGCTTTTAGGTTTTTTGCACTTAGGGTTAGTAGCAGCGGAAGACAAATACAAAACAGAGTATTGCAGAAACTAAAACCCTAACCTAAGCACAAGCTCAAAACGCTAACAAAGAAGATTTACAAGGTTCGGGGATAACTTGCCCCTACTCCTTGGCGTGCCCGTGAGGTCGCCGATCCCTTGATCGTCGGCAGATCAAGCCCCGGAAAATTCAGATATCAACTGAACATCCTTCTCGGTGGAGAAACCTCTCCACAGTAGTTTCAACAAAGATATGAACTTAAGTACAATGAAACAAGGAGGCTTACTGAGCACTAGGAACGAAAGAACACAAGAGAACTCTCCACCGAGCTCCACTCAGCACAGATCTCACGCAAGAACTCCTTGCTCTTCATGTCTTCTTACTGATGGACTCACCAAGCTTCTTGTTTCCTCCAAGTGCTCAAGAGTATGATGAAAGTTGTCGCTCAAGTGATTCACAGTTGCTTGCTCAAAGAGATGGATCAAAATCTTGCCGAGACTTCTTTGCCACAAGCTCTTAAGTCTCTACCCAAATCCCAGGTCGCAGGCGCGCCTCTGCAGCTCCCAGCTGCTCACCAGCTCGTCTGCAACAGCCTCAGCTACTCCTGACCTCCTCTGGACTCACTGAACTCCCTTCAGCCAAGCCCAGGTCAGCTCGTCAGCTTCCCAGCCGTTGCCAGCCCGCGCCAGACGTCCGTTGTAACCTGAGAACAGAAAATGTCCAAACTGTCGTAGCAAAATACTCCAGTTGACTATCCTTGAGTAAGCCCTGAGTTACCTACACACTTAGCAGATGATTAGCACAACAAATCAATAGAGAATCAACTATCATAAATTCAGAGCAGATATCAGTAGCGAATCAGTAGAGAAACAGAACGCAATCAGAATTCTAACAGCGTTTTTGAATTAAAGATATCAGCTACTGATCGGTCATCGGACCGATCAGAGTGACTCCTGATCGGTCACCAGACCGATCAGGATGGGTCCAGACCGATCAGGCTCCAGCCTGATCGGTCCCAAGTGAGAAATCTAAAATCGCGACTTCTTCGTGATCGATCACCAGATAGGACCCAAGTCATGGATCGGTTACCAGACCGATCCACCCCATTGCAAGGTGTTTTTCCAGATTCGCAGCCCAAGCCTACTGATCGGTCACCAGACCGATCAGGATATGGCCTGATCGGTCTGGGGACCGATCAGAGTACCTCTTGACCAATCAGGCTCCA
Organism: Boesenbergia rotunda; assembly: GCA_024364735.1. Classification (NCBI taxonomy): domain Eukaryota; kingdom Viridiplantae; phylum Streptophyta; class Magnoliopsida; order Zingiberales; family Zingiberaceae; genus Boesenbergia; species Boesenbergia rotunda. The sequence goes on from JAGFNQ010000637.1 coordinate 138,687, forward strand.
TCCTGATCGGTTATAGTGAGAATCTCGCGACAATTGATCGTTCACCAGAACGATTTGAATAGTCTCCCAGGAGCCGAACAGAACACATCCAAAGTCTCTGTATGCTCCCTGATCGGTCACCAGACTGATCAGACATCATTGGATCGGTCACCAGACCGATCCACGAAGGAACTCCGTGCCAACTTCCTTGATCGGTCACCAGACCGATCCAGGCAAGGCCAAATCCACTCTAAGTCAAGAGAACGGGCTCCCAGGCTTCTCTGACTCGTGCTCAGTCCCCTGGACCAAGACTCCATGCCCAGTTTCACTCACCGAGACTTCAACCTAGCTTCCCAAGCTAGGACCTGGCTTCACTCACCAGGATTTCATCCAACATAGCTTCCCAAGCTAGGACCTGGCTTCATAAGCCAGGGTTTCATCCAACCTAGCTTCTCAAGCTAGGACCTGTCTTCCCAAGCCAGGGTTTCATCCAACCTAGCTTCTCAAGCTAGGACCTGGCTTCCCAAGCCAGGGTTTCCACCTAGTCCCACTAGATATGCCTAGTCCCGCTAGGTCTTTTCCACTCCACCTAGTCCCACTTGGTGTGACTAGTCCCCGACCAGGACTTAATCCCAATGATCTCATTAACCTAAACTAAAATCGGTGTCAACACCAAAACAACAATCAGGGTCAGGCTGTATCAACAATAATATTATGTACATGGTGTGCCGTTGATTATTGAAAGAATTCGTGTTCTGGTGAGTCGGGATGATGATGCCCCCTTGATGAGCTCATAAGATTTATCATGTTAAATCTTACAAGTGAACTATGATCCAACATGATGAAAAGGTTGAGTGATACTAGCTAAGGATCAAGAGGTTGATTAATTAAAATTATCAGTAATTTAAATTAATCGACGGGCATTCGATATCTTAAACACGGGGAGATGGATGTGCTCGTAATAGGTGGAGCCCATATGAAAATTTGGGGATTGGTGAGGAAGTTTAATGGGGATCCTTTAGTGGAATGGATCTCCATTAATGGATCGGATTTGGATCCATTAGCGGGCCAAGATCCAACTCCTCCTCATGGTCCCTACCATAGCCCTATATATACCCCATAGGAGTCATGAAACAAGGCTTAATGAAGGCTAATTAATCCAAGTATTAACCTAATTCCTCTTCCCCTAAACCTCTCTCTCTCCTAGGGTTCTTGGACCTTGGTGGCGCCGACGAGGAGCAAGGAGGAAAGGGAGGTCTTGGTGAGGTTTTACCCATCCTCTTCCATGGTTCCTCTCTCTCTCATCATCCTCAAGGTCTTGGCATCAAGGAAGCAAGGAGGAGGAGGCGCAGCCGGCGGTGCAACCAAGTTGCTCGGCGCCGGTGAGAAGCAAGGGCAAGAGGAAGTGTGCGGCTTGGGTTCTTCTTCATCCTCTTCATTCTCTCTTCTATTGCTTGGCCGGTTTTCCATGAAGATGGAATAGAGGTCGGCGGAGCAAGTAAGGAGCAGAGAGGTCGCCGACGGTGTCCTTCTTGGCGAGGTGGCAGCCGACGCAAGCAAGAGGTGGGAAGAAGAACTTCTTCTTCTTCTCTCCTTCTCCCTCCTTAGGGTTTGCTAGGGTGAACAAAGGGGAGAGTCTCGTTCTTCCTCCTTTGGCCGGAGGAAGCGAGTTGGAGAGAGGTGGTGGTTGCCGGAATCCTAGTTCCTAGGGTTTCGGCGCAAGGGTGTTGGAAGAAGAAGAAGTTTCTCCCCCCTAGGGTTTCGGCCCCCTAGGGTTTCGGCCAAGCTAGGGTGGAGAAGTTCGTGCCTTGGTGACTCCGCGTCTTAGTAGATCATCACCCACACGACGTCCAAGGGGGGAGGGACATACGGTAGAAGACTGCGAGGTAAAAGACAAGGTATAATCTCTCTTTGGCTCCTTTTTGTTTTCCTTGTTATTTCATGTGATATTTTGTTATTGCATGTGTTCTTAATTAATTGTTAATTAATATTGATAATTAATTATGTCATGGACCCCGAAAATAAACTCAAAAACCGGTGATTCATTCGTCGTCTTTTCCGCGGTCAATTGATTCGGAAAGTCACATGGCCTTACTCTTGAGTTTGGCTAAGTTGTGACTTGAATCAATTGATACTCTGACGAGATGGTCATTTGGGAGACGGGTCTCCTTTCGGATTAAAGTTTTAATCCGTAGACATGGAGAGGTCTCAGAGCAGAGGTTTTCAATTTTGTGTGTTTAGGATTCGGTTACTTTCTTACACATTATCATATATTTTATTTTTGATGGATAATACTTGGATGTGCGTAGGCTAACTCTTTGTTGCAGGGACTAGATTCCAACTATTATGGTATTAATAATGGTTGTATGTGATTGTTGTGCATTTTTGTAATTAATTGAATCCTCGGGATTGACGAGGATAAATTAGGTATTTAATTTTTGTAATTAAATACGTCACCTGTTTAGCCGAGCATTTGTTTACTTTCGATCTAGATTATATGTACACTCCTTTGTGGAGTATAGGATCGATGGATGTAAATAAGTATCTAGTCATCTTGGCTCGGAGATCCTTTCATGGAGGCTTGCGCATGGTATAGGGAGGAGCGGACGAGGTGGCGACACGACTGGAGGCGCATTGGAGACCAAGGCCATGATAGTTGGAAAATCTAGGATTTTTCTTGTTCATTATGTTAGTTTATGTGCTTGTTGTGTCTGTGCATGAAAAAATCCTCAACATAAATAACTAAGTGGGAGAGGGACCCTAAGGGTCCCGTGACCTCCATTACAATCTGAGAAGTGATGCGAACAAGCCCGCGCGTCAGCTCTGAGTGCCTCCTCCATAACGTATAAGCTTGTTCTGCAGATCACTGGGTCAGAAAAGATTATAGAAAGTTATTGAAGAGCGTGTGATTTTTCCCAACGAAAGACACATAATCGGAAATAATTTTCTTAGTGTCGTGTAATGACGAACACTTAGATGCAAATATTAGTATCCTCCCCAACGGAGTCACTGCTATTATTTGTAGGGCCAAAGAGGACCAACTATTAATTTTATTTGTCAAAACGTTAGGTTGACAAGATAATAAAATTAATGGGTAAAACCTCCTCTCACGAATGAAGAGTTCGTATACGTCCACACTAACGTGGCATACGAAATTCTCGGTGCTTTGAGGTGTTGGTTGATTTTAAAAATTTATTGTTTGAGGAATCAATTTGTTTTCGAAATCTAAAGTGTGTGTGATTGTTGTGATTCTCAAGTATTTCAAAATAGATCTAGACCCACTTGATTTAATTCAAAGAGAAAATGAACTTAATGCCCCTAGTAATAACGATTGGGAATTAAACCTAGACTTTGTCGAAACTGCCGAGGAATCCAAATGTGATCTTGTCGAGTTCTGTGCTAAAAACCTAGCGAGATTAATGGTGAAGAGGAGATGAAATATTTTAGGCAGTGGTTAGAAGCAGACGAGATGACTCAGAGTCATCAATATCAGGCTTCTTCCATTACCAGTGATAAAACTTCCAAGCTCAATGAACTCTTCGGACACCATAATCGAGCCGCTAGGCAAGAAGTCATGAAGAACTTGACAACAACCACCATGATTGAGGATATGCTCATGAGGGAACATGTTCTCAAGATGATGGCTTGGCTGAAAGAGATGGAAATCCTTAGAGCACAAATCGATAGGGAAACCTAGGTCGATCTCATCCTCTAATCCCTACTAAAGAGTTTTGAGAAGTTTCGCCTAAGCTACAATATGAACAAACATTCATATTCGTTGGCAGAACTTCTGACAGAACTCGAGGCGACAGAAGGGTTTTCTCTTCAGAGTTCATAGACTTTCATTGCTCAAGGGGTTTCTACTTCTAAACCAAAAGGAAAGAAGAAGAAACAAACTGGGGCAAAGAAAGTAGCAGGATTACAGGGACCTCAGAGTTGCATGGAGAAGCCGAAAGACAAGTGCTTCATGTGCAAGCAGTCTGGACATTGGAAAGCGGACTGTCCCCTCCGTTAGAGTAATAATTTAGGTATATCTTTTTCTTTTGTCGTTGTAACATGTTTAGCGGTGATTTCTACCGGTACCTGGTGTGTAGATACGGATGCCACTAATCATGTCTGCATTTCTTTGCAGGGGTTCCAGGAAACCCGACGACTAGCTGAGGAGGAGATTACCATCTACATGGGATAGACTACAGAGATTACTATTGCTGTGGGAGTTATTTATTTATTTTTGTCTTTTATATAGGATGATAAAAAGTTTTGGTTTTAAAGAGATTATTTTTATGTACCTAAATTTTTGGAAAGAACATTTGTTCAGTTTCTGGAATAAGATATTCTATTACTTTTGGGAAAAGTGGAATAGAAAGATTATCTATTTAGGTACATTGATAGGCAATTGGTACCTTTTAAAACCAAAAGCTCCCATGATGCAGTTAGATGTTAATAGCTTATCATTTAACCAAGATAAGAGAAAGGTTCCTTCCGAAATGAACCAAACATATCTTTGGCATCTAAGGCTTGGTCTTATTAACCTTTAGTAGGATTCAAAGGTTGATAGCCAATGGGCCCTTGGGTTCATTGGTGGTGGAAGACTTGACTTCCTTAAAATATTTGAATTTTGCTTGGAGGGTAAGATGACCAAGAGGCCTTTTTAGGCTAAGGGATATAGAGTCAAAGGTATGTTAGAATTGGTTTATCCTGATAAGTGTAGGTCCTTAAGTCTATCCAGGATAGAGGTAGCCTTGAATACTTCATCTATTCTATAGATGATTGTTCAAAGGCAGACGTACGTTGACTTGATGCACCGCAAGTCTGGATCTTTGATTAGTTCAAAGAATTCAAAACTGATGCGGAGAAGTATCAAGGTAAAAGTACCTAGACTCTACGATTGGATCGTGGTAGTAAGTACGTCTTGGGAGAGTATAGGACTTGCTTATCAGATATTGGGATACAATCCCAATTGTCTGCACCCGGTATACCCCAACATAACAGTGCAACAAAAGAAGAAGGAAAAAGTCTCTTATGGAGTAGGTTAGGTTAATGATGAGCTGCTCTAAGTTGCCGGATGTGTTCTGGGGATATGCTCTGGAAACGACAACGTAAATACTTGATACCATCTAGGCCAGTACTCTCTACTCCCATAGAAATGTGGACTGGGTGAAAAGCCTAGTCTAAGACATGTTCAGATTAGGGGTAGCTCAGCACATGTGCTAAAGGGAGATACTGATGAGTTGGAATCTAGTGCTGAAGTACGCTTGTTCGTAGGCTATCCTAGAAGAACGAAAAGGTGGTTCTATAGTCTTAAGGATCAGAGGGTAATCATTAGAGTGAAACCCGATTCTTAGAAAAGGACTATGTAATAAACCATGAACCCATGAGTAGAATTATTTGTAAACCAAAAGGGGACATTCTGACCTTAGTACCAACTGAACAAGAGGGAATACCACAAGTCACTGCACCTCGTGTCACAGAAGATACACAGGGGATACCTTATCATAGTGGGAGGATTGTTAGTCAACATAAAGGATTCATGTTCTTGGAGAGTCTTTGGACTTGGTCCCTGGTGAACATGAACCAGATCCCTGGACCTATGACGAGGAACATCCACTTTGAAGAGATAATCCAGTCATATGGATTTATTCAAAGGACGGATGAGATTTGTGTATATAAGTAATGTGTTGGAAACGAAGTGGTATTCTTGTGCTATACGTAGATAATGTTTTGTTGATTGACAACAATAACGAAATACTATCAAACATAAGGGTATGGTTGTCCAAACAATTATGAAGGACTTGGGAGTAGTAAAACACATCCTTGGGGATCAAAGATCTAAGGGATCTCCAGACAAGGATGATGTGCTTATCCCAAGCTTCATACAAAACATTGTCCTAGCTCGTATTAGCATGAAAACCTCCAAAAAAAGTTTTGTACTTTTCAGCTGTGGAGCTACTCTATCTAAGGAGATATGTTTAGAACATCAAAGGAGATAGAGCAGGTAATGGCGGTTCCGTTAGCGTCGTCTATAGGAAGCCTCATGTATGCTAAAAACTAGATCAGATATCTGTTATGTTGTGGGCATGGTTAGCAGATATTGGAGTAACCCAGGTCAAGGAAATTGGACTGCAGTAAAAACATATATAAGTGCCTGAGAAGGACTAAGGATTATATGCTGGTTTACCGGGCAGACCAATCTCCTATGGGTTATATGGATATAGAATTTCAATCAGATAGGGGCAAATATAAGTATTCCTCGGGGGGTTTTGTTTACTTTAGAAGGTAGAACCATTGTTTGATGGAATGTCGCGCAGCGGCTGCGTGGCAGACTCCACCATAGAAGCTGAGTATTTGGCAGTCTCTAAGGCAGTGATAGATTCCATTTTATTGATCATTTGAGTTGCTTAAATCCATGTTTGATCTATGTTTTTATTGTTAAAATTGTGAAATTGCCCTAGGTTTTAGAACTTACCTTTATTTTGGACTTAATTGCAAATATGCAAATTTTTGGATTATTTTGGCCATTAAATTCTTGATCTATTTTTGTAGGCATCAAGGTTCAAGGATCTAGGGCATATTGGGTCAAACTCGAGTCGGAATTGACCCGGATCAGATTACCAAGATTACGATTAAATCTGGGCCGTTCGATTCGAAAGCGGCTAGATCGGAGCCATCCGAGATGATCTGAAGCAATCCGAGCTAGGGCTAGGGTTGATCAAGCACCTTGATCAAGATCTGAAGGTTTCATCACAATCTGAGCTCGATCGACCGTTGGATCAAGCTTGGAGGGCTCTAGATCATCCATTCAAAGGCTAGCTTGATCTGGACCATCCGTTGCAAATCTGGAGGATCCGAGCTACCACAAGGCAGATCCTGACCCCAGATCATCATCATCAAAGTTTGGCTCAAATCAGACCAAGATCAGCCGTTGGATTGAAGCAAATCGATCTGAGCCGTCCATTGATTAATACTTTAGGAAAAACTCCACAGAGCTTACCCTTGTCGCGTCTTCAGCTCTTCTCCACTGTTCTTCGCCGTTCTTCCTCTTCTCTTCATCGTTTTTGAAAATTTTTGTTTCCATGAAGGCGTGACCACCTCATCTTCCATTCCAGATCAAGAATCAAGTTTATGGCGATCGGTGATTGAAGAATTCTGATCGTTTGCGCTGGAACAGAGAATTTCTTGGGGGTTTCGGCAGTTCTCAGTCTGATCAACTTCCTCACGACCTCAATCCATTTCAAAGCTTCTGAACCACTTGTAGGGGTTCTCAGGTGAGCTCAGAAGTCTTCCATATCATCATCGCAGCTCTTCCAATCGAGATGAAGTAAATTGGATGGAAAATTCCATCAAGTGCAAATTCTGTTCAGAAACAATTTCAGAATCGATTGTCCATTGATTTGCTGAGCCTAGGGGTTCGAAGCCAGTTCTTGATTGACAACCAAGGATTTCTTGAGCTGAGGAAGGAGTTGAGGAGTAGCTTAGATCGTTAATTTTAATGCTTTGTAGCTGTAATTTTACATTGCCGCATTGTTCTGTTCTGAAACTTTTGTTCAGCTATTGCAATTTACGGTTTCAAGTTGTTAGCTGTAAGTTAGTTTTAATTCTGCAAGTAGAGTAATATAGGAACTTGTTTAGTGATTAACTTAGTTAAATTTCAGGTTGTTTCAGCTTAATTTCTTGCGTGCCAACCATACAGCTTGCGTGCCAATAGATTTCTAAAATTCCTTTCAGTTTTTGAGTTGTCTCAGATTGTTTGTTTTCTGAATTGTTTCCTAGCTGTTTAGTTGTTAATCTTTGATCTCGCATTAGGTAGATAGTTTGCTAGATAGCGTAGCACTTAAGTGTAGTTTCTTGCAATCTAATTGCTGTGTGTGCCAAATTCAGTAACTCATCTACCCAGCTTTCAGAAATTCTGCAACTTCAGTTTTCTTTCTGCCATTCCAGTCAAATTGCCTTCACGTTTTGTGTCCATTGAATGCGAGTTCTGTCCTAGATTTGTTGATCCTTAGAGTGGTAAATCTATTTCATATCAGTTGTTTGTTTTGAGGTCAAAATTGGTGCTGATTTGCTAAATTTCCTACAATTCTGCACATGCACCTTGAGTTTGCGGATTGTGTCTGAAGTAAACTGTTTGGGACCGATTTTCTTCATCCTTTCCTGCCAAGTTCCTCATTGATGGTTGCTCTTCAAATGGCATTCGGTCAGCTGAATTTCTGAATTGCTAGAAGCAGTTCTGGGCACAAAAGTTCAGTTTCTGGCACCAGTTTTCAGCTTGTGTGCAAACTGTTTTTAGGCACTGATTTGCATCAGATTTCCACCAGTTCTCTTCGGAGTAGGGTAGTGTTTGAATTCTATTGATACAACCTTTAGCTATTCTGAACTTTCCCTGCTTAAGTTAGCTTTGAAAACTTCTAAGTGAATTGAGTTCAGTGCTTGCCCAATTTCTGAATTTCGCATGCTTTTCATGGTATCAAGCTTGTTGTTTCCAACAATCTGCCATCCCTGTGTTTAATCAATTGTTCAGAAATTAAATTGCATTTAATATCAATAGTGTGCCTTTTTAATATCAATTTAGTTCCTTTTGTTGAATCAATTTCCCTTTTGATTGAGTCACTCCTTGCTATTGATCCCTTTCTTCCTTTGTGTAGTTTTCCTTTCTTTTTCTTGTGTTTCATTTTCAATTTCATTTTCGATTATATCTCAAAACCCAATTACTTATTTGAAACCCCAAAAAACACAAACGACACATAACTACAAGTTTGAATCAAGCAAGACAACTAGCCCCGAGAAAAATACGACCTGTGGCCCCTATATTACATTTTCATACTTTTGATTGTAAAAGGGTTTCCAGCTTTCATTTATAAATTCTAAATCTGATGAGCCCATACTTTCGTGACAACTTTAATTAGTATATTTGGGCTCGTCAGGCAGCTAGAGAAGCTACATGGTTTAGAAACCTCAAGATGGACTTAGATGTGATTCCTGATTTGCCCACAGCTATTACATTTTGTTGTGATAAAAATGGTGCAGTTGCAAACTCGAAGGAACCACGAGTCCATAAGGCGAGTAAACACATAGAGCGCAAGTACCACCCTGGTGAGGAATAACTGTTATTGCCTAGATTACATCAGAGGATGACCTAGGAAGATTTTTTCACTAAGGCCTTGGTAGCGAGAGCTTTTAGGCATGTGGAGGATCAGGGGGTCAAATTATGACATTTTGAAGATAGCAAAGTCTTTTAGTATAAGTGAGAGATTGTTAGGATGTATACTAAAAGACTTGCTTTTGGTATAAGAACATCTATATTTTGAAAGAGAATCACATAATCACAGGTTGCATATTTATATTAGTATATGCACAAAAGTCTGATACTTTACATTGTAGATAACATGGTGTATGGTGACCCACAAAAGATCATGTTATCAGTTCCTTGTAGAGTATAAGTAAGAGGCTCACAACTGAGATGGAGTTGGACAAACCATCAGGATGGTTGTAGTGTAATTAGGTGTGGTTTGTCTTAACCATAGAATTACACTAGTGCGCTTTGAATGTATTGAGTAGGACCAAAATAGTGGTCATCCAATTTATACTGACTTTATAATTGGATTGGACCTCGGATATATTATGGAGTACAATCTCTAAATCCCAATATAATAACGGGCATGTGTATTTAATTATTATTTCTTTGATTTACCAATGAGCGAGATTTATTATGTTAAATCGATAGATCTGGTAAGTTGGGAAATAATATTATGTACATGGTGTGCCATTGATGATTGACGGGATCCGTGTCCTGGTGAGTCAGGATGATGATGCCCCCTTGATGAGCTCATAAGGTTCATCATGTTAAATCTTGCAAGTGGATTATGGTCCAACATGATGAAAAGGTTGAGTGGTACTAGTCAAAGATCAAGAGGTTGATTAATTAAAATTGTCAGTAATTTAAAGTAATCGACCGACATTAGATATCTTAAACACGGGGAGATGGATGTGCTCGTAATAGGTGGAGCCCATATAAAAATATGGGGGTTGGTGAGGAAGTTCAATGGGGATCCTTTAGTGGGATGGATCTCCATTAATGGATCGGATTTGGATCCATTAGCGGGCCAAGACCCAACTCCTCCTCATGGTCCCTACCATAGCCCTATATATACCCCATAGGAGTCATGAAACAAGGCTTAATGAAGGCTAATTAATCCAAGTATTAACCTAATTCCTCTTCCCCTAAACCTCTCTCTCTCCTAGGGTTCTTGGACCTTGGTGGCGCCGGCTAGGAGCAAGGAGGAAAGGGAGGTCTTGGTGAGGTTTTACCCATCCTCTTCCCTGGTTCCTCTCCCTCTCATCATCCTCAAGGGCTCGACATCAAGGAAGCAAGGAGGAGGAGGCGCAGCCGGCGGTGCAACCAAGTTGCACGGCGCCGCCGAGAAGCGAGGGCAAGAGGAAGTGTGCGGCTTGGGTTCTTCTTCATCCTCTTCATTTTCTCTTCTATTCCTTGGCCGGTTTTTCCATGAAGATGGAATAGAGGTCGGCGGAGCAAGGAAGGAGCAGGGAGGTCGCCGACGGTGTCCTTCTTGGCCAGGTGGCAGCCGATGCAAGCAAGAGGTGGGAAGAAGAACTTCTTCTTCTTCTCTCCTTCTCCCTCCTTAGGGTTTGCTAGGGTGAGCAAAGGGGAGAGTCTCGTTCTTCCTCCTTTGGCCGGTGGCAGCGAGTTGGAGGGATCGAGGTGGTGGTGGCCGGAATCCTAGTTCCTCGGGGTTCGGTGCAAGGGTGTTGGAAGAAGAAGAAGTTTCTCTCCCCTAGGGTTTCGGCCAAGCTAGGGTAGAGAAGTTTGTGCCTTGGTGACTCCGCGTCTTGGTAGATCATCGCCCACACGACGTTCAAGAGGGGAGGGACATACAGTAGAAGACTGCGAGGTAAAAGACGAGGTATAATATCTCTTTGGCTCCTTTTTGTTTTCTTTATTATTTCATGTGATATTTTGTTATTACATGTGTTCTTAATTAATTGTCATAGTTTAATTAATTATTAATTAATATTGATAATTAATTGTGTCATAGACCTCGAAAATAAACACGAAAATCGGTGATCCATTCGTCGTCTTTTTCGTGGTCAATTGATTCGGAAAGTCACAAGACCTTACTCTTGTGTTTGGCTAAGTTGTGACTTGAATCAATTGATATGATGATGAGACGGTCGTTTGGGAGACGGGTCTCCATTCGGATTAAATTTTTAATCCGTAGACATGGAGAGGTCTCTCATGTTCAACCCTGTGTTCGCTTAGGAAACCCGCCGAGCTATAACCATCACAGATATCACTCTCGTCATATGGGAGGGATAGATCCCATCTATATCACTCATATTCCTCCGCATAATTTATTGCATACCTAGTGATCACCTTTATAATCTACCCTGTTACGGGTGACGTTTGACGACACCAAAGTATATAACTCCTTATGTAGGGAACCATAGTGACTTCAGGTCTAAGGACTATTCATACTAATAGTCACATGAGAAAGTTCATGACACTCATATGACAATCTATGAAACTTTTCTATGGCGGGTCAATTCAGTACACATTCTCTAATGTATACCCATGTATCAACTTGATATCATATATCCATGACTTGTGAGCTCAAGTCATCAATTGACCTACATGTTAGTCTCCATGCATTAATATTGTCCTTAAATATTAATACTTGACTAGGAATGGTTTAGTATAGTGTTCTCTACATCATCTCACTATCAATTCAACCAATCGATATAATGTAGATAAGACCTGCTACACAAGAACATTATTATACTTAGTTATTTGACATAAATATAAAGTATAATAACCAAACATGCATTTATTAATGATAGAATATGATACAAAAAGTCTCTAGTCAATCATCACATAATTGGCTCTAGGGCTCCTACTAACAATCTCCCACTAGCACTAGTGTCAATCACTGTAATATATAATACCTAGTGATCTAGTGTGACCATCATGCTTCTTCTATGCCAAAGCCTTGGTCAAAGGATCCGCGATGTTAGCATCAGTGGATACTCTGCATATTCTCACATCTCCTCTATCGATGATCTCTCGAATGAGATGGAAAAGCTGTAGTATGTGTTCGGTCCGCTGATGAGAGCGAGGTTCCTTAGCTTGTGCAATAGCCCCATTGTTGTCACAATAGAGGTCTATTAGGTCTGCTATACTAGGAACCACACCAAGCTCTATAATGAACTTTCGGATCCAAACAGCCTCTTTTGCTGCATCAGACACAACAATATACTCAGCCTCTGTTGTAAAATCTGCGATTGTGTCCTGCTTCGAACTCTTCCGGCTCACAACGCTACCATTCAAGCAAAATACATACCCTGACTGCGATCTGAAATCATCCCTGTTGGTTTAGAAGCTTGCGTCACTGTAACCCTTTATAGCTAGCTCCTCATTGCCTCCAAATATCAAGAAATATTTTTTTGTCCTTCGTAAGTACTTAAGAATATTCTTGACAGCTGTCCAGTGACTTTCACCTGGATATGACTGGTATCTGCTCGTCATGCTCAAAACATACGTGACATCTGGATGAGTACAAAGCATGACGTACATGATAGACCCTATAGTGGATGCAAAAGGGATCTGATCCATGCGGTCTCTCTCCTCCTTAGAAGAGGGGCATTGAGTCTTCGAAAGACTTACATCATGTGACATCAGTAGAAATCCCTTCTTGGAATTCTGCATGGCAAAATGATTAAGCACCTTGTCAATATATGTACTTTAACTTAAGCCAAGCAATCTTTTAGATCTATCTCTATAGATCTTGATGCTTAGGATATAGGTTGCTTCACCTAAGTCCTTCATTGAGAAACAATTGCCTAGCCATGTCTTCACAGACTGTAGTGAAGGGATATCATTTTCAATGAGGAGTATGTTATCCACATACAAGATCAGGAAGATAATTGTGCTCCCACTAACTCTCTTGTAGATATAAGGTTCATCTTCATTCTTGATGAAACCAAATGCTTTGATTGCATCATTGAATCGAAGATTCTAGCTTCGAGAAGCTTGCTTTAGCTCATAAATAGACCTTTACAACTTACATAACTTTCCAACATGCTCTGGATCTACAAAACCTCAGGTTGTGTCATGTACACATCCTCGAGTAGATTCCCATTTAGTGTTGATGCAGTCTGACCCTGATTGTTGTTTTGGTGTTGACATCGATTTTAGTTTAGGTTGATGATTATGATTATGATTGGGTTTAAGTCCTGGTCGTGGACTAGGCATACCTAGTGGGACTAGGTTTGATAAAATCCTAGCTTGGAGGGCTAGGTGTGGAGAAGTGCTAACCTGGAGGGTTAGGTGTGAAAAGTCCTAGCTTGGAGGGCTAGGTGTGGAAAAGTCCTAACTTGGAAGGTTGGGTGAAAAGTCCTAGCTTGGAGGGCTAGGTGTGGAAAAGTCCTAACTCGGAAGGTTGGGTGAAAAGTCCTAACTTGGAGGGCTAGGTGAAAAGTCCTAATTTGGAGGGTTAGGTGAAAAGTCCCAACTGGAGGGTTAGGTGAAAAATCCTGGCTTGGAGGGTCAGGTCCTAGCTTGGAGGGCTAGGTTGGATGAAACCCTAGCTTGGAGGGCTATGTTGGAGCCCCTGGATCGGTCTGGTGATCGATCAGGGAGATTGGCACGGTGCTCCTTCGTGGATCGGTCTGGTGACCGATCCAACGATAACTGATCGGTCTGGTGACCGATCAGGGAGTATGCGTTTCACTCATTGCACAGCTCTTGATCGGTCTGGTGACCGATCAGGGAGCCCACAGTGAGTTGAGTTCCCCTGCTGATCTGCTCCAGATCGGTCCGGTGACCGATCAGGGAGCATCCAGTAGGTTTTTGACAAACCTACTGATCGGCTCCTGATCGGTCTGGTGACCGATCAGGGAGAAATCGTGACCGATCAGACTGAACGATCAACTGTCCGAGGTTTCTCACCTTGACCGATCAGGCTAGAGCCTGATCGGTCTGGGAGCAGCCTGATCGGTCTGCTGACCGATCACCCAGTGGATTCCGGGCGGGATTGTGGCAGGCTGACTTCCGGATCGGTTTGGTGAACGATATGCTGACCGGTCAGGGTGACCGATCATACGAGCTTGCGATCCCAAGTTTCTCACTGTGGACCGATCAGGTTGGAGCCTGATCGGTCTGGGATAGTTCTGATCGTTCCGATGACCGATCACTTTAATTCAAATTGTATTATTAGACGCTCTGATCGCGTCTGAACATATCTGATTCTCTGCGCTTGATCTCTGATACTTGATTTACTGCTTGATATGCTATTCTAATGGTCTGATTAAGCTGCAGGTGACAGGGATGGATTCAAACACTCAAGGAGAGTCAAAGAAGGCCTTTCCTTGGAGCAGGTTTGTCCATTTGCCATCTCAGGTTGCAACGGCTGGAGCTGCTGACTGGAGTTGCTGACTGGAGCTTGGCTGAGGGAAGCTCAGGGAGTCCAGGGAGAGCTCAGTGGTAGCTGGCGTTGGCAGGTGAGCAGCTGGAGGCTGCAGTGAGATGGTGTCACCTGACGTTCAATGGAGAAACAAAAGGAGCGTAGCAGAGAAGAGCAGAGTAGAGTTCTGTGAAGAGACTTCTGGCTTGAGTTCTTGCTGCGCGATCGTTTTCTCCACACTTTGCTTGTGCGATCTGCTGTTCCATCATCTTGAGCAAGCAACTGTGATCTTTGAAGCAACCCTCTGTTACTTGGGCACTTGGGAGAAGAGAAACAAGAAGCTTGAGTCCATCAGCGAGAAGACACGAAGAGGAGAGTCTTGCGTGAGATCTGCGCTGGGTGGAGCTCAGAGAAGTTTGCTTGTGTTCTTGTGGTTCTAAGTGCTAAGTAAGATCCTTCTTATGTTTCCTGTATTTTATACTTCATCATCTTGAAACGCTGTGGAGAGGTTACTCCACCGAGAAGGAGGTTGCTGATTATCCGGATTTACCAGGGCTTGATCTGCCGATGATCAAGGGATCGCCCACCTTAAGGGCACGCCAAGGAGTATGTAACGCCCGCCTTTTTCCCCCACCCTACGGTGTGGCGAGAGGCGGCGTTACGCTAACTTACATGTATATATAAAACATCTTAATGCAGCGGAATAATTTTTTTTTTCTACACATGTTTTTAACCATGCAATTAATACATGAAACATCTATACATGCCTAAACTTGTTATTCATGAACTTAGTGCCATTAGACTTAGCATATTAACGACATGCATGACATCATAACCTAACCATTCCATAACTTATTCATTATCATCATAAGTAGCAAGTAACTTATCCGTAATCATAGCATCATGAGTCTTAAGTCATTCATTAGGCATAACCATATAAACATAGCATAGATTCTAAGGAGGCATCTCAAAACTCAAGACATGCGATATGCGTAAATAAAAGGATCTTTTGCCAAGTCACCGCCACATACACACATGCTCTTGCCTCTCCTGCTGCCTCCCTTAGTAACTTCTTGCTTGATCTGCGGTACGCGGAAAATAAGACTATAAGCACACAGGCTTAGTAAGACCCTTTCCTACTCACTAAAATCATACATCACTTAAACATAAACATATCAAGTACCTAACATAACATAATTCTGAACATAAAACATAAGCATAATCTTGGCGTAAGTCATAAGCATATGAACAACTAACATAGCATGATTCATAATATCGACATAAATCTACCACATACTTAGCATAGCATAATTCTTAACGTACATGAACATGAAACATACTTATTCATGGCATAATTCTTAGCATACATGAACATGAAACATACTTATTCATGGCATAATTCTTAGCATACATGAACATGAACATGCTTATTCATGGCATAATTCTTAGCATACATGAACATGAAACATACTTATTCATGGCATAATTCTTAGCATACATGAACATGAAACATGCTTATTCATGGCATAATTCTTAGCATACATGAACATAGTCTTAACATAGCATAAACATAGAATCTACTTACCCTGACGTGATGCATAACATGAATGAATGCATGAGTTAATGCATTTACTACATAAGGATGCTTAGTTTTAAAATCATACTTTTAAATGCTTAACATAAACATAACATCATTGGGGTCCCCGGCTTGTACCACATACATACATCATAAGCGCGCATCCCTAAGTAAATACGAGGTAGCGAGCCCCGACCTACTAGGGTAGGAACAGCTACGGTAGTTCCAAAAACCGGGGCGTTCTTAAGGTGCCCATCCCTGTTGGACAGCTTCGGTAGTCCCAGAACCGTGGACAGCTTCGGTAGTCCAGAACCGGGGCGTTCTTAAGGTGCCCATCCCTTGGACCCTTACTTCGGTCCGGTACAAGCCCATTCATAAAGTAAAATAACTTTACATGCTTCATCATTCATAGACATACATGACATAAACATACTTGGCATTTTATCATTCATACTTATTTCATAACATCGTTATGCCTTCATCATTCATACTTATTATTCATACTTATCATTCATACTTAAGGCATAACATCATCTTCATTCATTTGCTTTCATTCATAAAATATGACATACATGCATAATCATATCTCCAGGCCTAAACGTTGTCTTGGTTCATAAAGCTTGCATGATCATGGTTCATTGATAAACATGAAATTCATACATGATACATTTCATCTAGCATACATAATCCTATTATCCATCATAGAGCATGCATGGCAAGATACATATGAACATGATGCATAGTATTTAAGTACATGACATTCATCATAGAACATGCATAGACCTTCATACATCTACATCTATTGTAACATTTAACCCTCTACATGCACCATTCTATTTAACATCACATTCCCCTACATCAATTTCACATGTTCATGGTATGTTACATATATATTCATGAATGAAACATAACATGGAACCTAACATATAAAGTCATATTGCATAACACACAAAATTAGGGTTTTGTAACATGCTTAACCATACACTTACATCATAGTAACTTATAATCATGCATCTTTGAGACTTTAGACCAACCCAAACCCTAGGTTAGGGTCTTGGCCGAAACCCTAAAGGACCATGAGTCCTTAGAAAAATTTCCATAGTCATGGTTATCATCCAACACCTTACATATCATGCTATAGGAAACCCATTTGGACCCTTGATTGAATTTAACACTAAGCCTTAGTCCTAGAACATGTGTTGGCTGAAACCCTATAAGGGTAACAAGCCCATAGGAAAATGCATATAAGTCACCATTTCTATCCATATTATATCATAGCAAGACATACTAATCATGCTTGAAGAGTTGAAGATTAAATCTAACCCTATACTTGAAGGTGGCCGAAACCCTAAGGGGTTTTTAGGGTGCTTCAAAACTTCCCAAAGTTTTACTTTTGTGCTTAACTTATCATAAATAAACATTTGGAAGCATAAGAAAAGTTTTTAACATGATCTTTAGCCCAATATCTTGTTTGGCCGAAAACTCCATAAACCCTAACTATAGATTTCTAACCATGGGATGCCAATAAGAACTTCTATCATGTTAAACAACTCATAAACTATCGTACCACAGGTGAGAGGGGTCTTACCTTCCCTTATCTTGGACAAAATCCTTGAATAGAAAAATAGAAAGAACCTTCTTGACTCTAAACTTCTCCTTAGCCCTTGTACCCTAGTAGAGAGCCTTAAGTCTTCAAGATGGAGTCCTTGGTGAAGTTTTCTCTAAGGGAAGAACCCTTGTGGGTTTCGGCTAGAGCAAGGAGGAAGAGGAATTGCCTTGGGGAAGAAGAAAAAGGAAAATGAAACTCCCATGCCACTACTCTCATTGCCTTTATACCACATTAAGGAGGGCAAGTGAAGAGTCATGGTGTCTCTTCTCTTGATGGCTCTTCATTTCTTCCTAAGCCTTAACCGAAATCCACTTCATCCTCTCCTAGCACTCCCTTGCTAGGTGAATTGGTTAGTACATGCATGGTGGTAGGCTAGGTCCAAGGTTCAAGCCTTGGTGCATGCACTTTATTTTTTTATTTTATTTTATTTCCGAAAATCCCCTAAAAATTCACCCATGATCATGCTAATATTCCTAATTAAAACCTATTTATGTTTATATTAAATTTCACCTAAAATCCACTATTAACCATGGTCTTAGAAAAGTCCATTAGTACTTAGCTTCTCAATTTAAATGAGAAATTATGGAAAATTAGGCTAAGGTTCGTACTAGTATCT
This sequence comes from Boesenbergia rotunda, assembly GCA_024364735.1. Lineage (NCBI taxonomy): Eukaryota > Viridiplantae > Streptophyta > Magnoliopsida > Zingiberales > Zingiberaceae > Boesenbergia > Boesenbergia rotunda. The sequence continues at coordinate 156,881 of JAGFNQ010000637.1, forward strand.
CTAGGTTCCTCGAACACTATCTAGACATGATCAAATATTTTAAATAAAATATTGAGAAAATTTTCCGGGTCATTACAATATAGCTCAATTGGTATTCAGGATTCATAAAGAACTAGATTTAAGCCTGGGTCTAGGGTTCGAATCCTGGGAAGGTAAAAATCCACACCTAGGGGTGGGAAGACCTAGTATGAGTAACGACACGGTCGATGGTCGACGGTACGACGGTACGACGGTCGTGAGGACCGGTAAATCCTAGCTTGGAGGGCTAGGTGTGGAAACATCCTAACTCGGAAGGTTGGGTGAAAAGTCCTAGCTTGGAGGGCTAGGTGAAAAGTCCTAACTTGGAGGGTTAGGTGAAAAGTCCCAACTGGAGGGTTAGGTGAAAAATCCTGGCTTGGAGGGTCAGGTCCTAGCTTGGAGGGCTAGGTTGGATGAAACCCCAGCTTGGAGGGCTAAGTTGGAGCCCCTGGATCGGTCTGGTGACCGATCAGGGAGATTGGAACGGTGCTCCTTCGTGGATCGGTCTGGTGACCGATCCAGCGATGATTGATCGGTCTGGTGACCAATCAGGGAGTATGCGTTTCACTCACTGCACAGCTCCTGATCGGTCTGGTGACCGATTAGGGAGCCCATAGTGAGTTGAGTTCCCCTGCTGATCTGTTCCAGATCGGTCCGATGACCGATCAGGGAGCATCCAGTAGGTTTTTGGCAAACCTACTGATCGGCTCCTGATCGGTCTGGTGACCGATCATGGAGAAATCGTGACCGATCAGACTGAACGATCAACTGTCGCGAGGTTTCTCACCTTGACCGATCAGGCTGGAGCCTGATCGGTCTGGGAGCAGCCTGATCGGTCTGCTGACCGATCACCCAGTGGATTCCGGGCGGGATTGTGGCAGGCTGACTTCTGGATCGGTTTGGTGAACGATATGCTGACCGGTCAGGGTGACCGATCATACGAGCTTGCGATCCCAAGTTTCTCACTGAGGACCGATCAGGTTGGAGCCTGATCGGTCTGGGATAGTTCTGATCGGTCCGATGACCGATAACTTTAATTCAAATTGTATTGTCAGACGCTCTGATCGCGTCTGAACATATCTGATTCTCTGCGCTTGATCTCTGATACTTGATTTACTGCTTGATATGCTGTTCTAATGGTCTGATTAAGCAGCAGGTGACAGGGATGGATTCAAACACTCAAGGAGAGTCAAAGAAGGCCTTTCCTTGGAGCAGGTTTGTCCATTTGCCATCTCAGGTTTCAACGGCTGGAGCTGCTGACTGGAGCTTGGCTGAGGGAAGCTCAGGGAGTCCAGGGAGAGCTCAGTGGTAGCTGGCGTTGGCAGGTGAGCAGCTGGAGGCTGCAGTGAGATGGTGTCACCTGACGTTCAATGGAGAAACAAAAGGAGCGTAGCAGAGAAGAGCAGAGTAGAGTTCTGTGAAGAGACTTCTGGCTTGAGTTCTTGCTGCACGATCGTTTTCTCCACACTTTGCTTGTGCGATCTGCTGTTCCATCATCTTGAGCAAGCAACTGTGATCTTTGAAGCAACCCTCTGTTACTTGGGCACTTGGGAGAAGAGAAACAAGAAGCTTGAGTCCATCAGCGAGAAGACACGAAGAGGAGAGTCTTACGTGAGATCTGCGCTGGGTGGAGCTCAGAGAAGTTTGCTTGTGTTCTTGTGGTTCTAAGTGCTAAGTAAGATCCTTCTTGTGTTTCCTGTATTTTATACTTCATCATCTTGAAACGCTGTGGAAAGGTTACTCCACCGAGAAGGAGGTTGCTGATTATCCGGATTTACCGGGTCTTGATCTGCCGACGATCAAGCAATCGCCCACCTTAAGGGCACGCCAAGGAGTAGGGGCAAGTTATCCCCGAACCTTGTAAATCCTCTTGTTAGCGTTCTTGTGTCTGCTCATAGTTTAAGGTTTAGTTTTCTGTAAATACTCTGTTTTATTGTGTTTCCGCTCTGCTACTAACGATTGAAGTGCAGAAAATCGATAAGTGTTAAAGTCCAAGTGTTTGGCTATATTCAACCCCTCTCTCTAGCCATCCGAGTTCCAACATTTAGGAATGCGATTTTGACATCCATCTTCCTGATCTCGTAATCATGGTAAGCTGCAATAGCAAGCATGATCCAAATAGATTTAAGCATCGCAACTGGTGAAAAAGTTTCCTCATAGTAGATACCATGAATCTGCTTGAAACCTTTGGCTACCAATCACCCTTTATAGGTATGTATAAGACCATCCATGTCAGTCTTTATTTTAAAGACCCACTTACATCCAATAGGTTTAATTCCCTTAGGTGGATCAACTAAAGTCCATACTTAGTGTACATGGATTCCATTTCGGACTTCATGGACTTTAGCCATTTCTCAGAATCTGGGCTCATCACAGCTTCTTGATAGGATGTAGGCTCGTTCAACTCAACAAACATAACGTCATCATGGTCAGACAAGAGAAATGAGTATCTCTCAGGCTGACGATGTATCCTATCAGATCTGCGAAGAGGTTGGTCTACTTGAAAATGTTGTTTCTCCACAACTTCTTGTGCAACAATCTCATGATCCACAACACTTTGTGGTGTTTGTTCAATGTCTATCAAGACCTTAGTACTATCTGCATCTTGAACTTCTTCAAGATGGATTTTACTCCTACTATCTCTTCTAGAAATAAAATCTCTTTCGAGAAAAATGTCATTTTTAGCGACAAACATGCACTTTGCCTAGTGTGGGATTATAGAAGAAATATCCCTTCGTTTCCTTGAGATATCCTACAAAATAATACTTATCAGATTTGGGTCCATGTTTATCTGAGACTTGACATCGAACGTAAGCCTCACAACCCCAAATCCTCATAAAAGACATCGTGAGACTCTTCCAAGTCCATATCGTATATGGTGTCTTTATGACGATATTTGATGGAGCTCGGTTAAGTGTGAAAAGAGCCGTCTCTAGTGCGAATCCCCAGAAGGAAGTAGGAAGATCTGTCAGACTCATCATCGATCGTATCATATCTAATAAAGTACGATTTCTCCGCTCGGACACACCATTCCATTGTGGCGTTCTAGTTGGAGGGAGTTAGGATATGATCCCACACTCTGCTAGATGGTCACAAAACACTTGGCTAAGGTATTCACACCTCGATCTGATGAAAGCATTTTAATACTCTTGCCAAGTTGGTTTTGTACTTCACTCTTGAATTCTTTGAACTTTTCAAAGGATTCCAACTTGTGTTTCATTAGATACACATAGTCGTATCTACTGACATCATTAGTAAAAGTGATGAAGTACTGATAGCCTCCTCTAGCTATGACATTAAATGGGTCACATACATCAATATGTATGAGTTCTAACAAGTCTGTCGCTCTTTCGCCGTATCCACTAAATGGAGTCTTGGTCATCTTGCCTAGAAGACAAGATTCACATGTCTGTTATGATTCAAAATCAAATGAGTCCAGTAATCCATCCTTATGGAGCTGGGATATGTGACTCTCATTTATATGACCTAAACGACAATGCCAGAGATACGTTTGGTTCAAATCATTTGGTTTGAACTGTTTGATATTTATGTTATAGATTGGGTTCTCTAAGTCCAGAACATAGAGTCCATTCATAAGTGGTGCACTACAATAGAACATGTCATTTAACATTATAAAACAACATTTGCCCTTTATAATAAATGAAAAGCCTTTCTTGTCCAAACAAGTATAGAAATTATGTTCTTAGTTAGTGCAGGTATATAAAAGCACTCTTCCAGTTCTAAGATAAGCCCAGTAGACAAAGATGCGGGATATGTTCCTATAGCTATAGCAGCAACTTTTGTGCCATTGCCTACTCGTAGGTCCACTTCATCATTTGCCAACGATCTAGCTCTTCAAAGGCCCTGCACATTAGTATAAATGTGAGATTCATAATCGGTATCTAATACCCATGAAAAAGAAATAGATAGATTGACTTCTATAATAAAAATACCTGAGGCAGAAGTCTCACTTCTTTTCTTCTTTACTTCCTCTAGGTAGAGTTTGCAATTCCGCTTCCAATGTCCGGTCTCACCACAGTGGAAGTAGGTCCCTTCCTTATGCACCCCGCCCTTAGCCTTCAGTGCAGTAGAGTTGGCTTTGCCTTTGGCTTGGGTCTTACCCTTGCCCTTAGACTTCCATTTGCCTTTGACCTTTGATAACTATCATTTTGTTGATTATTTTAGGCTCTAAAATCCATGTATGATCCACATTTTACGTCCTTAAGTTTGCATTTATATTAGGTTTCATGAATTTCCTTTATTTTGGCTTTGGATATAATTCTTTCTATATTTGAGGTATTTTGACACTAAAATTTGAATATCATTTTGTAGGTTTCAATTGACCATGTACCTAGATCAGACTGAGTCAAACTTAAGTCAGAATTGGATCCAGATCAAAGGGATCAAGCATCGGATTAATATGGGTCGTCCATTCAAGAGAACGACTAGATCTGAGCCATCGGTCGACTTCTGATCAATCCGAGTTCACGATAGAGTCAATCATGACCACAGATCAGGATCTGAAAATTTCATCCAAATCTGAAGCAATCTGACCGTTGGATCAAGCTCAAGATGATCTATACCATCCATTCAATAAAAGGGAGGATCTGAACCATCCGCCACTGATCTGGTTGATCCGAGCTAAGGACAGGTAGATCAGGACCCTTGATCAAGATCTGGAGGGTTTGGTTCAGAGCAGAGAAGATCCGACCGTTGGATGGAGCAAAAACGATCTCAGCCGTTCATTTCTAAGTATTTAAGCCATTAATCCCTCAGACCTGCTTCGTCGTCGCGTGTCGCCAAGCCTCCATCGCAGATCCAGTTTTCTTCCGTGTTCTTAGTCATTTCTTCATCGATTCTTTTGTAGTTTTTTCCATCCGATTGCGCGCGGCCACATCAAGATTTGTTTGTCTTCAAGGTTTTGGTTCATCGAGGTAAGATTTCAAGTTTTGTTTGCTAATCAGTCTTCGCAGCTGAAGGAGCTCGGTGAGGGTCTCGCCGGTGCTCTGCCCACCTTCGAATCTGAACGATCGTTGTTGTCTTCATCGAGCTGATGCCATCAGATCTTTAGAGGGGTTCTCCGAAGTAATCTGAGGGTGTTTGAGCGAGGTCGACACTCGGCGCAAGGAGAAGATCGTGGGATGTCTCAGCTACTGACCGATCGGGTTGATCGGACAGAGATGACTCTGATCGGTCTCGTGACCGATCAGAGGAAGACTTGATCGGTCGGTTGACCGATCAGGGAGAGCAGAACAGCAAGGTCCATGGCAAACTGAACAAGGAAGTTTTGCTTCGCTGATTTTTGAGCTAAGGGGTTTCATAGCTCAACCTTTGTGTGATGGCATAGGGAAGTCTTGTTGATAAACTCATTTGATGTTCAATTTAGGATAATTTTGGGTTTAAGCACTTGTTTTCTTTACATTGCTTTAGCTTGTTTCCATTTCACTTCAAGTAAAGTTCTTAAGAATTGTTTTGATATAGCTTTAATTTCCTTGCAATTAATTTTCCTTGCAATTAGTTCCTTCCATTAGTTCTTAAATTTCAATTCATCGTTTGAATTTAAGTACTTAATTGTCAATTAGGATAAGTTTAGTTCTTGCAAATTCCAAATTCACTCAATGCTTAGCTAAATTCATGCTTTTTCATATTGTCCTTTCCTTATCACTAAAAACCCCCCATTTTATCTAGAAAACCCAAAACATTCAAACGACAAATAAACTTGCAAGCTCGAATTAAACATTCATTCAACTAGTCCTTAGAAAAATATGACCTGAGGCCCCTCTATTACATTTTATCTTGCTAGCCAAAGGGTTTTCAGTTTTATAAATATCTAAATTTGAGGCTCACTTCGTGACACTTATATTGGGCTACATCAAATTTTTGGCACCGTTGCCGGGGAATCACTAGTTGAGTTTGTTTAATTTGAGCTTGTGTTTAATATTTATATTCTTTGATTAGATTCTCATTTGTTCTATCTTTTTGTATACGGTTGCTGCCATTTTGTTTGTTTTGTGACAGGACTGCAGATACTCAAAATGTTTTCAAATGTACAATTAGCGATCAAAAGTTCATTGTTGGAGTTAAAATTGTTGGTGAAGCAAATGGAATTCCAACAAAGACCCAACATCTATTCATCTACTTGTAATTCAGGTTGGGGGAATCATCTTAATTCACAACAACCCCCACAACAAGGACAACCTCCATTTCAAAGTTTTCAGCAGTCCTATTCAAATTTCCAGCAACCAAATTGTCAATTCCAGCCAAATCAACAATGTCATCAAAACCAACCTTATAATCAGCCCCAACAACCCTACTTTCAATTTTCACAGCCATTTCAACAACAAATTCAGCAATTTCAGCAACCTTTTAATCAAAATCAGCCACCTTTTCAAGGAAATCAGCAAGGGTTCCAAGGTAATCCAAATTTTCAGCAAGGATATCAGTTTTCTCAGCAAGGTTTTCAGCCCTTCAACCAAAACTTTCAGCCCTCAAATTAGAATTTCCAGCCCACACAATTTCAGCCCTCACCACAACAATTTCAACTTCAAACTCAGAATTTCCAGGGCTACAATTTTCAGCAATTCCAACCAAGTATTCCGCCCAATTCTCAGCAATTCCAACAGCCAAATCAATCATTTGATCAACCTCAACAGTTTCAATTTCAGAATTCACAGCCTACTTATAATTTTGAGCAACCTAATGCTACATTTCAAAACCAACAAGAGTTCCACAACAATCAAGGAGACTTTGAGGATTCTAGTGAGCTTGAGGCTCAACAACAAAAGCTAGAGGAGATGTTATAACAACTCATACAACAGAAAAGTTCACAACAACAAGAGTATGATTCTACTCTTAAAGACTTTGAAAGACGCCTTGAGCAAATGGTTAGAGGAATGGAACAAATGCAAGCCCAAGGATCAAGCCAATTCTCTTCTCAAGCTACTTTTAATTCTGAGGGGTATGATTGTGAACTAACTTTGAGGAATGAAGAGGTTGTTTCAAGTTTAAACACTCCAAATGCCGAATTTCCTGAAAAATTTCCAGCATCCTATTTCCCCACTCAAAACAGCCCCAAAGTTGATTTTATACCAGTTCAAGGTGACCCTAGTGCGAGCATAAGTCCTTCTTCAATTAATCTTGAAATTTTGGAGGAGGAAGAAGAAGAAATCAGAAAAATCAGGGCACCTACAGCAGTTATTCCTCTTGAAATTCCTGTTCAGAGTTCACTTTCAAAATTTTAGCTCAAGAGGAGGAGCCAAAAGTCTCTTTACCCTTCTCCTAGCACCCCAGAGAGGATCCTCCTAGCATTAACATGGATACTTCAGATGAGGTTGTTGAGGAAGAGTTAATTGCTGATGATGTTTCACTTGACATAGTGGGAGGAGATTTTAGCTCAGATGAGGTTGAAGATGCAATAGAGACAGAGGCATTGGAGGAGATGGATAGAAAAGCTTGTGACAGCCTTGAACTTAAATCTGAAGCTCTACAGGACCCTTCTCATCTTTTATTTTGTGATGATACTGTTATTGTCGGTCCTAATTTTTCTAATTTGGTTGTTGCAGATATTACTAAGGAAGCATGCATTGAAGATGATTCTATAGGTGTAGGGGATTGCACTGAGCCCCAGGGACCACCAACAGTGATTGATACATTAGAAGATTCAGAGGACAAGCCAGAAAGTGTAGGGACTTGCATGGTGGAAGCAAGAACCCAAGAATCACCTTTCTTAGTTGAATGCCCACCAGAACCTGAATTTGAAGAGGAGCCCTTACTTGACCAGGAGGAGGCTATGGACACATCTGCTCTTGTAGAACCTCCAGGTATTCTTCAGAACGATTAGGTAAGTATTTCTCCTCATTGTTTAGAAGAATCCATAGAGGTACCCAGTGTTGATCTTGTTGGTTGTGATACATTTGTTGATACATTCCATGTAGAGCTTGATTGTGAAAAATTTTTAGAGGTGCCTAAAATTGATTTTATTTGTTATGAGGCATTACTTGATACACCCTATGTAGATCCTGATTGTGAAAATTTCATAGAGGAACCTAGGGTTGATTCTATTGAATGTGAAGAATCTCTTGATACATTCTTTGTAGAAAATGATTGTGAAAATTTTTTAGAGGTGCCTAAAATTGATTTTGTTTGTTGTGATGAAATTCTTGATACAACTTTTGCAGAAATTGATAGTGAAAAACTAATAGTGGTACCCAAAATTGATTTTATTGGTTGTGATGCATTTCTTGATATACCTTATGTAAAGACTGTTTGTGAAAATTCCATTGAGGTAACTGAAACTGATTTTATTGGCTGTGATACATCTCTTGATACATCTCGTATTGAGCCTGATTGTGAAAAACTCATGGATGTTGATTTTATTGGCTGTGATTCATGTCTTGATACATCTTATGTAAATATTAATTGTGAAAAACTCATAGAGGTACCCAAAATTGATTTCATTGGATGTGATGCATATCTTGATTCATTTTATATAGAGGTTGTTTATATTTCATTCCTTTCTTACCCTGCATTCGTGCGGGAGGTATTTTCTCTACATGGTTTTGCAGGATCCCGTAGGCTTCTAGAATGGGTACTGAAACTTAACAGCCTATAACCTCCCGGAAGGACTTCTAAAGAGCATGCAGTGGGAGAGGTCGAGTTTACTTTGACTTGCAATTATTTACCCCAAGAATGGATTCTGAACCTTAACTGTCTTTGACCCCCGGAACATACTTGTGCTAACTTGAAGAGGGAGAAATCTGTGCACTATAAGATTGATCACATGAGGATAGTTCTCCCAAGATGGATGCTCCGTGCTCTCTACCCAATTTGAAAGGGGAGTTTTTATCTTTCTTGCATTTCTATTTCATTGTAAATACCATTTTATGTTTCTAGCCGTAATTTTTCTTTTACAACGAGTTCTTGCTAATAAATGCTTAGATAGTGTAGAATGACTAAAGGTTCATTGTAGATACCATGTTCTTCTTGGCACTTTGTTTCTTGCATGACTAGGAATAAATGTATCCATCTAGGTTGTCTCCATATCATTTTAGAGTCTCTTGAAAGCAAATTAAATTTGGTTGTTAAAACTTAGGATTTGAGCTTATGGATGAAATTCTTGGATGCTTAAGTACTACTTGGTGATGGATTATAGATTGATGACTTGAGATGAACTATTTTTACCTAGTGAGGAATTGGACTAATTTTTGTGATACACACATGTGATTGCACTCTAGAACTTGCTTAGGTTCTTTCAAAGCTATATTTCTATGATTGGACCACATTTATAGAGGATTCACTTTGTTTCCTTTCTCATATCATTTTTTACAATTTCCTTGTTGATACACTCTTATTCTATATTTCCTTTCCCTATTCTTCATGTTCATCATAATATTTTGCATTGGATTTGGTTACTTTGATGTTTCTTGATGTTACTTTGCCCGAGACGGACAAAATTTTAAGTGTGGGGGAGGATGCAAGCATTTCATCAAATTTTGAGGTAAATTGAAGCAATTGGCAACCAACAAGAAAAGTGTGCCAATTTGAATTGAATTTTGTGTCAAGAGTGAGTCGCAATGAATTGATTAGTGAAAGGAAGTGAAGGCTCATTCTCACTACCATAAAAAAAATAGAAAAAAATTCAGCTGCAAAGAAAAATCAGAAAAAGAGAACAGTTGAAAAACAAAAGAAAAGAAGAGAAAAGGAAAAGAAAAGAAAAAATATGAAGTGGAAATCAAATGTTGGGTTAGCTTTCTGAGTTGAAAGATGAGAATAAGGAGATAGTTGTATTCAAGAGTGAGTTATTGATTGGAAGATTGAAAGTCTCGGCAGAAGTCAGATACAGATCTTGCAGTTTAGCTTCTGATCGGTCACTAGTCCGGATAGGGAGGTGCTTGACCGGTCCAACGCCCGATCAGAGGTATTCCAGAATGATCAAAAGGAGTTCAGTCCGGTCTCCAGTCCGATCAGTCAAAGGCTAATCGGTCTCCAGACCGATCAGAAGGAGCTGGCATACTGTTTCTTGAGGTTTCTCATCCGAATTAGTTGATCCTTACTCCCCTTGGCTCAGAATTCATTAGAGGATACCATGAGAGGGCAAAGTGCATTGAGTTGCAATTCTCGAGTATCCAAGTCTCCCACTTTCATTACTTTTTCCATATTCCCTTATCATTCCATATTACTTGTCCATATTTCCTTATTACACTAAATTTCTTTACTTTCTTTATCATGAATCTTTAGTATCAAAGTTCATTAAATTTCTATTTCTATTTTATCATTTCATATTTCTTAACTTGTTCAAATAAGCTTTTGTAATGTGGATCCAAATCAAGAATAATGGTGGAGAGTAGATAATAAGCAAGCCTATGGTAGTGCAAGAACCATGTTGTGTTTGAGTGAGCTCCACCTTAATAAAAAATGTAGAACATAGGAAGAGAGCCACTTTAGAACTTCCCTTGCAAGGTTTTTTTTTGTAAAATTCATCTCAATGAGTCATGATGGATGAAGTAAGCTGAGTTGTTGATTTAAGGACAAGATACTAGTCCATTGAGTTTAGATTTTTGAGAATTGACAACCCTAAGTAATTTCCTTTAAACTGCTTCTAACTATGATTGAGACTAATCTAGGGGGATACATCTTAGTTTACTAGTTGGCTTGTGCGAGACGCCCAAGAGTAAGTGTGGGGGAGTTGATAACTATCATTTTGTTGATTATTTTAGACTCTAAAATTCATGTTTGATCCACATTTTACATGCTTAAGTTTGCATTTATATTAGGTTTCATGAATTTCCTCTATTTTGGCTTTGGATATAATTCTTTCTATATTTGAGGTATTTTGGCACTAAAATTTGAATATCATTTTGTAGGTTTCAATTGACCATAGACCTAGATCAGACTGAGTCAAACTTGAGTCAGAATTGGATCCAGATCAAAGGGATTAAGCATCGGATTAATATGGGTCGTCCATTCAAGAGAACGGCTAGATCTGAGCCATCGGTCAACTTCTGATCAATTCGAGTTCAAGATAGAGTCAATCATGACCACAGATCAAGATCTGAAAATTTCATCCAAATCCTAAGCAATCTGACCGTTGGATCAAGCTCAAGATGATCTAGACCATCCATTCAATAAAAGGGAGGATTTGAACCATCCGCCACTGATCTGGTTGATCTGAGCTAAGGACAGGTAGATCAGGACCCTTGATAAGATCTGGAGGGTTTGGTTCAGAGCGGAGAAGATCCGACCGTTGGATGGAGCAAAAACGATCTCAGCCGTTCATTTCTAAGTATTTAAGCCATTAATCCCTCAGACCTGCTTCGTCGTCGCGTGTCGCCAAGCCTCCATCGCAGATCCAGTTTTCTTCCGTGTTCTTAGTCGTTTCTTCATCGATTCTTTTGTAGTTTTTTCCATCCGATTACGCGCGGCCACATCAAGATTTGTTTGTCTTCAAGGTTTTGGTTCATCGAGGTAAGATTTCAAGTTCTGTTTGCTAATCAGTCTTCGCAGCTGATGGAGCTCAGTGAGGGTCTCGCCGGTGCTCTGCTCACCTTCGAATCCGAACGATCGTTGTTGTCTTCATCGAGCTAATGCCATCAGATCTTTAGAGGAGTTCTCCGAAGTAATCTGAGGGTGTTTGAGCGAGGTCGACACTCGGCGCAAGGAGAAGATCGCAGGATGTCTTAGCTACTGACCGATCGGGTTGATCGGACAGAGATGACTCTGATCGGTCCCGTGACCGATCAGAGGAAGACCTGATCGGTCGGTTGACCGATCAAGGAGAGCAGAACAGTAAGGTCCACGGCAAACTGAACAAGGAAGTTTTGCTTCGCTGATTTTTGAGCTAGGGGGTTCATAGCTCAACCTTTGTGTGACGGCAGAGGGAAGTCTTGTTGATAAACTCATTTGATGTTCAATTTAGGATAATTTTGGGTTTAAGCACTTGTTTTCTTTACATTGCTTTAGCTTGTTTCCATTTCACTTCAAGTAAAGTTCTTAAGAATTGTTTTGATCTAGCTTTAATTTCCTTGCAATTAATTTTCCTTGCAATTAGTTCCTGCCATTAGTTCTTAAATTTCAATTCATCGTTTGAATTTAAGTGCTTAATTGTCAATTAGGATAAGTTTAGTTCTTGCAAATTCCAAATTCACTCAATGCTTAGCTAAATTCATGCTTTTTCATATTGTCCTTTCCTTATCACTAAAAACCCCCCATTTTATCTAGAAAACCCAAAACATTCAAACGACAAATAAACTTGCAAGCTCGAATTAAACATTCATTCAACTAGTCCTTGGAAAAATACGACCTGAGGCCCCTCTACTACATTTTATCTTGCTAGCCAAAGGGTTTTCAGTTTTATAAATATCTAAATTTGAGGCTCACTTCGTGACATCTATTTTGGGCCCATCAACCTTCTGTACCATCAGTACATGATTGGTCTTGGTTTTCTTGAGATTGAGTTGAGTAGTTCTCAACATGTTAAGCATCTCAGGCAATGACTTGTCAATTTCGTTCATGTTATAGTTCATGACAAATTGATTGTACCCTTCCGGCAATGATTGCAGGATAAGGTCCGTGGCCAATTCTTGACCCAGTGGAAATCTTAGTCTTCAAGGTTCTCGACATACCCAATCATCTTGAGTAAGTGAGTTCCTACGGGAGTTCCTTCTTGCATCTTGAATACAAATAGGGCCTTAGACACCTCAAACCGCTCATGCCTAGCTTGTCCTTGATATAGTTGTTTTAAGTGCTCAACCATATCTTGTGCATCCATGTTCTCATATTGCTTCTGAATCTCAGAGTTCATGGTGGTAAGTATGAGGCATGATACATCAAGTGCATCATCTTGATACTTCTTGTAAGCATCCTTTTCGACGCGAGTGGCGGTAGTGATAGGTGCTTCTGGAAGAGTTGCTCTAGGACGTACAGTTTTCATTTTTGTTTGAGGATGATCCTCAAGTTTCTGTACCAGTTCAGAAAATTAACTCCGTTGAGCTTGTCCTTCTCAAGGATGCATCGCAGAGAGAGAGTATTTGACGTGTTAGACGTCATGGTGATATACAATAGTAAAATATGCAGAAATAAGTATCATATCTTGATCATTTAATTAGGTCATTAATTAAATGACACTCCCACTGAATTGTAGAGCTTTGGTAGGGGCTAGTCATGGATGTAGGCAAACTCAATTTGCCCACACTACTAGCTCCAAACCAAATAACGACTATATTCATGTGGGACAAGATCCATATTACACCTCATCTTGAGTTAGCTTTGGCTAATCACCCAAGACTTAGTATAATTAGGTAGGTAATATTTCACCAATTACATCTTATGTAACTCTTGGAAACAAAGGGTCAAGATCCACATTACACATCATCTTGAGTTAGCTTTGGCTAATCGTTCAAGACTTTATATAATTGTTCTCTTACCTAATGTTCCCAACTTTTGGGATATGCCTCTAAGTTTCTCAATCCAATTAAGGTGACTTAGTTAAGTCTCACCCAAAGTTCGATAGCGGGACATCACAATTACCCTCTCGCACACTACCAAGATAAAATGTGTCGCTTTGCTTTGGCAAACCCAACAACATATGATCGAGGTAGTTTATGAGTACTAAACTTTGGTAGGCATATCGAGTTGACTTAATTAAGATAAATGTTTATCTAATCATGCATCACATACACACATCGCATATATCAACATATAAGCAGTAAAATGTGATATGGTTATGACCCGTATACTACGATCTTCTTAAGCCAATAAGAAAATCGATGGTCAACCTAGGGATAACATCTTCTCCAAGTGCATCCTTCGGTCGTCATGTGTCGTCGGTTTCCTTCTTGTAACTTCATTTTTCAATGGACATTCTACTCCTCATTTTGTACATGACAAATTAGGAAAACTCGAGTTACATTCAAGTCTAAATTATTTTACAACTAGAAAAATAGAGATAAGGCACGACACGTAGGCCGTATTATGAATTACATTACAACATGCATACACACACATATACATCCAATCATATTAGGGTTAAGGCCATAACCATGCACCATGTCATCAATCACACACAATATATTTAGGACATCAATTTTTATTATGATTGTAAAATGCTCATGAGCCGAAACCATAGGTTATAAAATTTATTGAGTACAATCGGACCATAACACACTTTCATATTCATATGATAATGCTATGGACTTTTAGTTTGATCAACATAAACTTTTGTATCTCAATAAATGCTCATACATTACACAATCCATAACAAAATTATATCCTACTTCTATATCACATATAATAGTTTTTCTAAACTTTATATGATCTTTCGCAAGTGTCTCTGATACCACTGTATGGATCTCTAGATAAAAATATTCAAAAATCGCAGCGGAAGTAAGAGATCCCACGAGCAATCCATGCGAAAGAAAACTTATACAAAGTTAATTTACAAATTCCTATCGTATAGGTATACCATTGGCGCGTGCCCTTCGCTTATCCCACTTGTCTGAGGTATGTCGGATCTCTTGCACGTTCAAGTGTCTGTGCCTCTATGCGTATCCACACGAACATAACCTCTCAAGCTTCGGAGAAGAATCACCTTTGTGATGCTAGCCACAAGAGGAGATTCACAAAGCAACAAGGAGAGGGAGAAGAATGATTTTGGCCAAGAGAAAGAAGGGAAGGAAGAATGACAAGTTCATCATCCAAATGACAAGAAAAACTCTTTTATACTCATCCCATGAATATGAAAAGTTTTTGTCCCTTTAGTTTCCCTCCATTAATGCTAATAAAAACCCACTTAGAGCACATTTTCTCATGTGACTCTTCAACTTCTCTTCATCCAATGAGAGAACCTTTTCATTTTCCTCTATTATTAATTTATTAAACATTTTAATAAATTAATATCTCATTCAAATGTGGTTGAGTCTAATCTAAATTAGTCAAACTCAAATTAGATCTCAATCACATAATCCAATTGGATTCACTGGAGTCTAACTCAATTAATCCAATTCGGATCAAATCTTAGTCAAACTAAGATCAATTAATCTCCAAAGCATCGTGCCCTTAGTGTGTGACCCAAAGGTTCTCGTAACGTTGGCAATATGTCTAAACCGCTTTAGACACAGAAGCAATGAGCGACATCTAGCAATGCATCATTGCTACCTAAGTGACGTGAAAATCGAGATCCGACTTAACCTCCATGACTATAACAATATATGACCTTGTCCTTTCATCCTCGATATCTAGATTGACCAATGAGGCATAGATCGTATCATCCTCGATCAATCTTTGCATTTCTTGATCCCTGAGTAGACCCACTCAAACAAATGAGCTCAATATCTCATATTGACTCATTTGAGCATGACTATGCGTTTTAGTAGTTCTACTCGATCAAGGGGCCCACAGATATCACTCTCGTTACATGGGAGGGATAGATCCCATCTATATCACTCACATCCCTCCGCATGATTCATTACATACGCAGTGATCCCCTTTATAGTCCACCCTATTATGGGTGACGTTTGACGATACTAAAGTACATAACTCCTTATATAGGGAACCGTAGTGACTTCAGGTTTAAGGACTATTCATACTAATAGTCACATGAGAAAGTTTATGACACTCATATGACAATCTATGAAATTTTTTCATGGCGGATTAATTCAGTATACATTTTCTAATATATACCCATTATCAACTTGATATCATATATCCATGACTTGTGAGCTCAAGTCATCAATTGACCTACATGCTAGTCTCCATGCATTAATATTGTCCTTGAATAATAATGCTTGACTAGGAATGATTTAATATAGTATTCTCTATATCATCTCACTATCGATTCAACCAATCGATATAATGTAGATAAGAACCTACTACCTAAGGACATTATTATACTTAGTTATTTGATACAAATATAAAGTATAATACCAAATATGTCTTTATTAATGATAAAAAAGTCCCTAGTCAATCATCACATAATTAACTCTAAGACACTTACTAACCATCTTGGCACCTCGGCATTGGACATTTCAGTCTTGACTTTAGCCTTGGACATCTCGATCAAGTCTTCGAGATAACCTAACTTTTCAAATAGCTCTTTCTTCTTTGTTTTTTTTTTTTTTGGCAACATGAGATTATCATCTCAACGTATCTGAAATTGTTTTTTAAATATATTTTAATTTAATAATTATCCTTATAATTTCGCACGAATAATTTTGATTACGACATATTATCCAATACTATTCATAAATAACTCTCCTTAGAATCTCATTTCATATCAAGATGTCCATATCCAGCCAATATGAAACAGTCAACAGTTTCAGTGTGTTCCAGTGTGCTGACGCAGAATGAATTGGTCCTTTTGTAGTACACATTGATGGCCAAAATAAGAGAGAGGTATTTATGTTAAAATGTCCTCTAAGATTTGCAATTTTCTATTAAATTGCCTCTTATTTATCGCTAAAATATTTATTAATATCTTTATTAATAATTTTCTAAATTATTTATTTGATAGTGGAGATGGGTATTTTGAAACTAAACAAAGAGTAAGAGTAGACTAATCATTCAATATTACTCCTAATTATATTGAAAACTCAAAAACAAAAACAAAACACTAACCAACCAAACAACATCCTTAAAATCCTTAAATTCAACACCATCTAGCTAGCTCCTATGCAATTGATGGATGTTTTAAGTATCGATTCTTAAGAAGCATATGTATATGTATATGTATATAGATATCAAGCAACAAAGAGTAGGGTGATCATTTTGATGAACCAAACAGACCTATATATCTTAGGCTGCTCGGTGCAATATTCATAGGTAGCCACCCAAAACGCTTTGCTACACAAGATCCAAGAGTGCAAAGAAAGACGAGGCAGAAATGGCTTTGTTTGCTTTACCCTGTTACCGCTGATCCCCTCCAAAATAAAGGCAAAGGTAGAGAGCAGAGTCAGTGATCATGTTGCACATCTCTTCTCCTTCCTTTTGATCGATTTCCTTCTTCTTTCTTTCTTTCTTTCTTTGTTTTTATTTTTTCTCTGAAACTTTATTCACTTCCTAATTCTCCGTTCAAACTGCTGCTCCTGTTCTTCTTCTCTTTCTTTCTCCCTCAAGAACGGAGAAAGCAGACTGCAACTGCCACTTTATTCATATTTTTTCTATATATTTTTTGCTGCTTTTTCATTCCTAGCTTGGAGCACGTCTTTTTTTGCATCTGTGTTCTTTATTTTTCTTTTAATACTTTTTTTTGTTCGAACTAATAATTAGAGATGTGTGCTGTGTCTTTTGCAGCATGTTGTTAGACCAAGCTTTTTGACTGGGAACCAAAACAGGGATGTGAGACATACTTGTTAGAGGAGAAGTATGAAACTTTCAATCTTTGATGTGAAATTTCAAAGAAGGGTTTGATATAATCACACATTAATATTAATTTTACTGTTGCGCCAAGATTCTCCTTCTTTAGAAGAAGCATGATGGTTCGACCATGGCTCTAGATTTGAGAACGATAATTTGGTTCGACTCAAGTGTACATGACCCTACCTTAGTCATGACCTTAAGCAAAGGATAAAAAGAAAAAGATACTAATCTTTTGTTCTTTTGTGCACAAGAAGAGTGTGGCTTTGTTTTTGTCCCTTTGCAAGTTATAATCCCTTGGATGATCTTTATGCAGGCCATATGATATCATGATATGATCTAATCCAAAATGATTGAGGAATGAAACAACATCTCTAGGAAACTGTGTAGTTTCTTTTTTTTTTATTTCCACTGCTTTACATGAAAGTTACATTCTCTGTGAGACCAGTCAAAAGCCCTAAAAAGTTATAAAGTTTTGCCCTAGTCATTATTTTTCATAATTCTTTGAGATTTTCATTTTTTTTTTGGATTTAGAGTTGAGTTGAACGTTCAAATTATGGAATTGGTGAATGTTTTCAAAGTTTATTGTTAAAGTTTTGGATTCAAAATTTGATAAAATTAAACAATTGAATCAACTCATCGACCTTGTTAATCCTCCAAGGAACACGCGCGCACACACATACACACAAATAAAAATTTGTTTGTTGCACTGTCAAATATCCAATTAGGGAAGCACGTCTCCGATCACCACATAACTAATGGCTTCATTACACTATCGAACCCTTTTTATTTCTTGTTTCATGACATGACAAAAGAATTTTAGAGATGCCCTACACCTTTTAAACTTTGCTCTTGGATTTTGAATTGTAGGGCATAACTTTCACTTTCCATTTCCAAATCTACTTTAGATGCCAATTTAACCTCCAACACAAGAAAAGCACAATCCAACACCCATTAGCACCACTTTAACTCACTACTTTTGAAATGAAAATTTAATAGAGAAAGCAAAATTTTATTTCAAACATATAATTCATCCCTTCTTTTCAAAATGTTCTTGGAGTTTCAAATTAAGTTGTCAAAGTGTGTTATGAATTTTTTAAAGTTTTATATCATTTCATCCATAACCCTTAGCATAGAATAGTTTTAATTAAAGACATGAAGCTATTCTATTGATTTTTTTTTTATTCTATTGAATTTGAAATACAACACACTCCTTGATCCAAAAAACAAAACAAATACAAAGAACAAAATGAAAACTCCTATAAATGTTGATGTGAACCCCACAAGTGACAACACAATGATCAAAAAAAAAAAATAATGATATAAGTGAATGGAGAGTGAATAGAGTGAATGACGATCAGTTATTATAACACGTCCGATCGAATCGGACACCACCGCGGCCTCTGATTGTCGTCCCGAATCAAACTATACCTTGGAGACGGTGAACTCGTCAGGATGGCCGCAAAGGTGAACCATCGAAATCGACGGCCAATGATGCGAGATCGCAATTGTGGCGATCCCGACGGGTTCACCGTGCCCCCAGGGTATATTTTGGTTCGGGGCGACGGCGAGGCCGCCGGTGGTGTCCGATCGTCGATCGGACGTGTATACAATAATTACCACGTCATTCACTCTCCCATTCACTCTCCCAAATTCACTCTCTCTATCATCACTCAAAAAAAAAGTCTATGCAATAAACAACGTAACAAATTAAGCCGCAACTTAAGTCACGACGTTTCTCTTACATAATAAAGCAAGGAGCTCGACCACTCAGCCACCTTCACTCTCTTCCTCTTCTTCCTTCTTCCATTCCATTCCGTTCCATTCCTCTCTGTTTCCTTCTTTCTTTCTCTCTCTCTCTTTCTATATATAGAGAGAGAATAAAGCACGCTTTTTGAAGCAAGAGAAGCAAGAAGTAGTAGCATGAGGACGGGAGGTGGCATTCTGCAGCACGGCCTCACGCCGGCGGCAGCCGCCGTGGTCGGACAGGCCGTGTTCCTAGCACGGAGGCGTGGACACGCCCAGGTGACCCCTCTCCACGTCGCCACAGCTATGCTCAACTCCGGCGGGCCCCTCCGCGCTGCCTGCCTCCTCTCCCTCTCCCACCCCCTCCGCTGCAACGCCCTCGACCTCTGCCTCAACGTCGCCCTGAACCGCCTGCCCGCCTCGCACCACGACCGCCTCCTCCCCTCCCTCTCCAACGCCCTCGTCGCCGCCTTCAAGCGCGCCCAGGCCCAGCACCGCCGCGGCGGCGCAGCCGCCACTGATACCTCCTCCGCACCACCGGCGACGCTCCTTGCTGTCAAGATCGAGCTCGACCACCTCGTCGTCTCCATCCTCGACGACCCCAGCGTGAGCCGCGTCATGCGCGAGGCAGGCTTCTGTAGCACCCAGGTCAAGCTCAACCTCCAACCCTCCACCGCCAAAACCAGACCAAATCCACCCAAAGCAAACCTCGACGACGAAATCCGCGTCATGGAAGCCCTTATAAGCAAGGAAAGGCGGAGCCTTGTGGTCGTCGGAGAGTGCTTGGACGCCATTGATGCGGTAGTCCGAACTGTAATACACAGAGTAGAAAACGGGGGAGATGATGTACCAGAGGCTCTACAAAACGCTCAGCTCATCACACTCCCACTCTCCTCCTTCAAGAACACGACAAGATCAAATTTTGATCAGAAAATCGCAGAACTAAGAGACCTCGTCAGAGATCCCAACGTTAGAACAGGGCTTGTCCTGTACCTGGGAGACCTCCAATCCGTTACCGAAAAAAACAGAGCCATTAATGGCGATGCAGTGGAGCAAGCGATCACGGAGATCAGAAGCTTAATCTTTAACGGAAGCAACACTCGAAGAGTATGGCTTATGGGGATCGCAACCTACCAAACTTACATGAGCTGCAAGGTTGGGTACCCTTCTCTGGAAGCTCTTCTAGGTCTTCACCCTCTCACCATTCCTGCTATAAACTTGGAGTTAAGCCTCAATTGTGATAGGTAATCAATCATCTCATTTCTGGAAGGAAAAAACAGAGAGATTAAATTCTCTTTTTCATGCTCTTTTATTCATGTTTTCTTCTTTTGTCTTCTTCAGTGGTTCAGGTTTCAATTGTGAAGAAGAAGCCCAAAGCAACAACCTTCCTTCTAACAATTTCTTCAATTACTATTCAGTAGCTTCTTCAACTCTGCCTTCTCCTTGGCACCAACATTACAAATGCTCTTCGGCTTCTCCGCACAATGAAGATTCATCTTCATCGAATTCTTCCATCTCCTCCTTCGATCAGCTGCCCCTGAGCTTGCTTCCTAATCCACAAAGCTTGCAGTCGTCGCCGATTTCTATGTTCAATAAGTCGAATCCTAATTCATGCACCTCAAGTAGCACCATGGAGGTTGAGTACATTCCCAAGTTCAAGGAGCTTAATGCGGAGAATTGGAAGATTCTTTCCGATGCATTGGAGAAGAAGCTTCCATGGCAGCAAGAAACCATCGCGGAGCTAGCTAGCACGGTTCTTCGAAGTAGATCGGGGATGGTTAGACGAAAAGGAAAGCAAGAAACGACATGGTTGTTATTCCAAGGTGAAGATGTTGAAGGTAAAAGAAGTATAGCTGAGGAGCTTGCAAGCCTCATATTTTGCTCACAATCTAACTTCACCTCAATTGGCCTCAACAACTCTCGACTAGTTGATGTTCATTCTCATTGCAAGAAAAGGCCTAGAGTTGAGGTGAATGAAAGTTGTCTCGATCGATTATTCCAATCGATCAGTGAGAATCCACACCGTATTATCTTGATAGAAGATATCGAGCAACTAGATCACCAAACCCAAATCGGTTTGAAGGATGCAATGGAAGGGGGAAAATTGAGGAGCAATTGTGGAGTGGAAGCAAGCCTAAGTGATGCAATTATCATTCTAACAACTCACAAAGTTTTGAAAGATAAGTCTTCGGAAATTAATGAGCATGAGAAAGAAGTAAACTCGCATCTTTCGTTGGATTTGCATCTTTCAACCGTTGTGCATCGTGACGATACTGAAGATTATGTTTCGTTCGATAGGGTTGGGCTTTCGGAGTTGGTGGATGGCGCATTCTCCTTCAATTTTCTTCATCAAGACTTGTAATGGAATGTGAGATATAGAAGGTAGGGGTTTCTTTTAGATAAGAGTTTTGATTTGTTAGGTAATTAGATGGTTGAAGTTTGATGTGGGGAAACACTTGTAAATTGTTAATCTTCTTTAAATTGGTTTAGTGTTGGCTTTACTATAAGTAGTTGTTGCTTATTGTGCTTCAAATAATTATTCCATATGTTTTTGGATTAATATATAATTGGTTTGTTAATTAAGAAAACTCTTCTAGAATACAATCAATGTTTTACCTTATTTGATTTCCTACTAATGGTGATCAATGCTACTCTTCTAGAATACTCTCAAATTTAATAAGGGCACAATTGATTAATTACCACTTGATAATTTGGAATACATTTTAAATGATTCTTTAAAATCCATTGGCCAATATAGATTGAAGTTGTCTCCCACTAAATGCTTTTGTTAGAGTGAAGCATATGATTGATGTGTTATATAGTATGATAAAGTCTTTTAGGGATAATTAAGCTCTTCGATGATTTGTTAGTAATTCTAAGGTTAGAATACACTTCGAAAAAAAAAAAATGATGAACCAGGTAGCAGACAAATTGAACCTGGGGTGACCGGCCCGGCCCCACGGAAGTTTCCCACCGGTCACCAGGGTAAATCGGGAAGCGCTCGCGGGGGCAGTCTAGAAGCCACTTCGAGGAGTTATATAATGTGATGCATCGATCCTTTTGATTGTCGCGCTCCTTGTAGGGAGATTGTTTGAGATTTATTTATTTATTTTCAATAATTAAACTCTTTGACGACTTGTTGGGATTTCATAGATGATACACAATCGTAAAAGATTCAATGATTTTAATAAGCTCAAATTTCTACATAAATAATGTAATGACTTTGTTATCTAATAAAACATTTATAAGACCTAAAGATAAATACATTTTTCTATCAAACAATACCTTTTTTTTTTACATTTTATCAAACCTAATTCAATTCAATTGTAATCCTAATAGCTAAAACCATAAAAATATATACATTTTTATATTATAAAAGTTATTCTTTTGATTCATATAATTCAAACATTTTTCTATTTAATTCATGAAAAAACATATGACCAGGCCAAATATAGCATAATTCCCTTGTGTAATTGTTAAAGATTAAGTTTGATCCAAATCAATGATTAATGTTTTTTCTTGTATTTTAATTGAAACTACAATTCAAAACATCCACTTACAAGTCTTTAATGTAGTGATGGAATGATTGTATTATTGCTTTTTTATTTATTGGGACTTATCCTAAAACTTTCCTTTTTTTTCTTTTTCATTATTTAACTTTATGATATGAAAATATATTTTTGAGATTATTTCCTAAAAACAAGGAGATAAAGTAATCATGCTATTATTTATAAATTTGAAGTGGAGCATTAATTAGGACACAAACTATAATTAAATAAATATAGTCAACTATATTGTTCTCTTTTGACTTATTAGGCCTTATCCTAAAACTTGTGCTTTCTTTTCCATGGCTAATATTTTTTATTTTCTATTTCTTTTACATCATTTTAACTTTACCTATAAAACGATACCGTGACAAAGTAATTGTGTACTATTACTCATAATTTTGAAGGGCCATTAATTATTGCACAATCCACAATTAACTCATGAAAATAGGGGGAATTGTTTAATAATTCACTAATATTATTTTATCAAACTGTACTTCGATTCTTGTTTCAACCAATCAAATTAAACAAGACACAAAGAGTAATTGAATAATTAGAAAAGAAAAGAAAAAAAAACACTACTTTTTATATATGCTTGGTGATGCAATTGGGAAAAGAATCAACTTTTTTTTACCATTTGCTTTATTTATATTTCATACTCCACCATTGAGGTCAAAAGAGTAGTAATGCAAAATAAAGATAAGCATCGATCTTTAAGACCTTAATTAAAGTCATGTTGAACCCTAACAAGGTGATGACCCATTATACCTTTTATCATACTCCGCCTCCATCCCCAAAACCAAAGTATTATTAGGGAGAATATAGCATTTTATTTCATTTCAATTTAATAATAATATGAAAATTTACTATTATATGAAAGTATATTAAAATACTTTTCACTTTAAATAGAGCATCACTGATACAATAAATGTATAACATAATTGTTAATTCAGTGTTTTTTTAATCAATATTCGTCAATGCTAACTTTAATGATGAAACTAGAATTCAATATTACTCTATAAGTTGGAAAAATAACTTTTATTATTATGCTTCCAAAATGCTTTAGCCCTTCAAAATGTTTTTGCAAAGAAATATTGATTTTTGTTTGTTTTGTGTCTCAATTAATTTAGTTCAACAGGATAATAACTTTTAGCAATCAATCACGCACAAAAACATATATATAAAAAAATTGAGAGGTGCTAATGCACAACTATTTCCTTTTCACTATCAGTGGTTAATGATGGATGTTTATTTATCAATATATTCATAGAGCCGAAAGAAGAACACCTTTCAATTATTTTAATGTTTATAGAGTTCACACAAGACTTTCTCAAGTGTATTAGATATACAACTCAATAGTTTATTATCTTTCCTTTTTTTCAAAACAATGGTGATTGTAGATGAAAAATTAATCTTCATTATCTATATTTATGTGATAATTAATATATATATATTTTACTCAAAAGGGTGATCAATTATTCAAACCGATAGCAAAACTAGCATAGAAGAGGATCTAGGGTAAGATATATGTATTGCCAATTGTATAAGATATATATGAGTGATTACACAAAGTAGAGCTCTATTTTTTTTTTTTGGGTGTCTTTACTATAAGGTATCTTTACAGTATATTAAATGTAAGACGATCTCTATTCCGGGTAAGAGTCGTCACAAGGCTAACACATCCTAGGAAGGGTGCCTTTGTTATTTAACACCCATATAATGAAATCATTTTTCTTCAAAAAAGAGAGGATGCTTCTCTAGATTGCGGGTGTATTAATGTTATTTTCAATGGAACATTAATATAGTACATGTAGGTGTGTAATGTAGTAGAGATATGTATATCTATTTATTAGATCTGGATAATATCCAAGTATGATAAATATTATGAAATAGTGATAGATTTTGAGTGCATTGATTTTTTTTTTTTTACTTGTTGTGCATTTATTAGTAGACATGGCAAGTAACATGTTCTTGTGGGAAGAGAATTTTAGTATTGGAACACAAGAAACCCTAATTATCATTATTATTATTTTAAAGTTCAAGTTGGACATATCTAAACTAGCTATTGCATGATATGACTGATTTTTTGTTCAGATTCTACATAGGCATTTAGGTTCATTGAATCGATCCGTCTAGGCCATCCAAATACAATGTAGGCATCCAAACATCGATTCATTTTTCAAGTTGATCAAGGACGAGCAAGGCTAAAAACTTGACTATATAGGGACCCATTGTTAGCAAAATGCCTTACAAGTATTATTCTCCAAATCATGATTATGGGGTAGCCTTTTCTATTTATTAATGCACTTGTGTATGAATTATTTCTAAACTAATTTAGTAATGTAGGACAAATTTTATGGATTCCCTTTATAAACAAGACTATGAATTGCCCGTCGAGGTGGAAATTCTCTAGCAAAGTTGTAGTGAGCAATCATTTAGTGGGATGAAGGAGATGTGCAAGAAGTAGACAAGCAATGTGATAGAAATGGAGGATTATGTGTAAGTAGGCATTAAGAAAGTGATTGGTAGTGATTTGGTGGCAAAATTTATAAGATAATATAAAGATTAGCTAGTTATTAATATCTCAAGTAGTGAGAACTTGATCAAACCACCATTGACAACTTGTAACATCCCTGAAAACGTGAGGGAACGTGTGATGTTGCAAAGAGATTAATAGATGTTGATGAGCTTCAAGAGAGAGCAACAAAATCACAAGAGATAACCTAATTATTGTTTACTATTGAGATAACATGACTTAGTAAGACCCTAAGGACTTGAGATCAATCTAAAGAGATTAGAAGGAATGTCCAACATGACAAGACACTGACGTATCCAATGCTGGGCTACCCAGTGTAGCCCAACAATTTTTAGGGTTTAGGGTTAATATGTTCAGCTTAGTGTAACTCTCCAAATGTTGGTGATTGCTAATCGCCATTATCATTGTCGGCATTGTTCTCCAGCATAAGTAACCGACTTCTTATGTTCTCCATCGATACAATCAGTGGTGAGTTGAACCATCGCTCATAATTTAGCCCAGGACAGTTGAAGATCTTAGCTACACCATTGTGGCAAGGGGAGCTCATGTGGTAATGGGGAGTTCAGAGGCGAGCACTTGGAGATCATATGCGCAATTAAGGAGCTTTGTCGAGCCAACATGTTCCGTCGATGTTTAGGCTACCTTGCAAGCCTAATGTTGAGCCAGCTATTCATAGTGCCAGCAAATTTTTCGACTCCTCTTCCCTCCCTCAACCATGGTGAGGTAAACAAGAATAAAGTCACTTTTTTGTCACCCCTTTCCTTTCCCTTCCTCTCCTCTCAATTCTTCTCTCTTTGCTCCTTTAGAGAGAAATCAAGCCCTAAGTTTCCTTTTCTTAAACTATGAATTTCAGGTAGAGTGGTGGAGACTAGCATTGGAGACATAATGCATGCATGCCATGATGCTTGGTGTAACTTTTAGTGAATGATAGGTCACACTCACAGCCACAATTCCTTGAGACAGACCTTTAAGACAAATATATATGTTAATAGAGAATAGCTTTATTTATTTACTTATTTTATTGTTCATTTATTGATTCATCTGGGTACCCTAAAGAGAGGAATGACTGTCTGAAGGAGAATGGAGCAATTCCAAGAAAGCTAAAGAGACCCTAACTTTTGGAATCAACCTCAATCCCAAGAAAGTAAAAAGGACACAGCTTTTGGAATCAACCTTATCTGACTCAAAATAAAGTCGAAGTGTGATGCTGTTTAGATGGTGGAAAGTTTAATTTGCTGTCACTGTGGCAAATTAATCCCAAGGCTATATGTTGTCAATTGATGTAGGTACCTTTGTATAATTTTATATGAGTAGCCTGTCTTCCATGACTAGGCAATATATGAGGAAGAGATTTGAAGTGAAGTGGTAGAAGGCAAATCAAGTTCCTTTCATTACTTAACAATGTGATCATGTCTCTGTAGGTCATGTCCAAAGTTGATTAAATAATTATTGTGTTGGAGAAGAATATTAAGCATAACCAAGCACTGTACACTGAAACCATATAGTTACTTCCATTCATCTTTTTCCAACATGCATGGTTTTAAAAGGAATACCCTTTTTTCTCCCCTCCCAAGGTTGAGATCAATTATTGATGGGAATTTAGTTTCGACAATTTAATTGTTGGATTATGTTAGTGTCATGGTTAGTTGAGATGTTTATTGTGTATTGAGAGTAAATAGGTGTAAATGCCATAATTTGATTGAGGAGCCATAGTTTTACGTGACTAATTCTGCAAAAATGAAGATTCAAAAAATTTTCAAGTGACTAATTTGATTGAGGGTAAAATTTTCATCACTTCAACTGAAGATTCAAAAACAAACAATCATGCAAAACTGATTAAAAAAAATTATCAGAGCCCAATACTGTCGATGTTAAACCAATAAAAATACAAACCTACCTCACTACAATGCAGCTTGCAGGGGTGTAAGGTTAGCATAGGGGATATCCACAAGCCAAAATACGAAAACTGTATCATAGCTTTATCAATGTTTTGCATATAAGTATGACGCCGGACATGATAGAGATTTTCTTGTGAACTGACGAGAAAATGAGATTGAAGTGAAAAAACAAAAAAGAAAAACTACAAAAAAGAGGAAAACTTTTACTCTCAATAGAGGATTAATTCTGAAAAACCTAATTACATATTTATATAGATTCTAGACACAAACTAAAAAAGGAATGAAATCTTGAAAATATAGACCTCAATTCTAATCTTGTTGAGAAAAAAAATCCAGAAGAAGAAATTTCTTGATAGAAATTGAAATTATAAATGTAGATATCTGAATTCACTACAAAAATAACATGAAATAGCGATGACAAAAATCCGTCGCTATTCCGTCACAAAACACAAATAGCGACGGATTAGCGACGGAATTGCCGCCGTCGGCTGAGAACCCGTCGCACAGCTTGTTAGCGACGGTGAATTTTAGATCTCCGTCGCTATATTAGCGATGACTATTTAACCCCGTCGCAAACACCAAAAAAAGGGTCGACGTGGCCGGGGAAATAGTAGCGACGGATGGTCATATATCCGTCGCAAACTCTATGGGATAACGACGGATACGGTCAAAGTTCGTCGCTAATATATCGTAATAGCGACGGATTCGGTCAAAATCGGTGGCCAATCGATCGTTATAGCGACGGAAAAGTCAAATATCCGTCGCTATTTGCGACGGATTTTTAAAAATATTCGTCACTAAACCTGGAAATTTTTGACAGGCAGTATCTGTTTCTTCCACTTTCCCTGTATACATCAATAACATATACAAATATCGAAACAAATATCAAATAGAAATCTATATTTCAACATCCAAACATTCAGAACAAGCCAAACATTCACAATTACAATCCAAACATTCAGAATTACAATCCAAACATTGATAACAATCTAAACATTCACAACAATCCAAATTGTTGTTTCGAATCCAATACAATCCAAACAATCATTTCCAAATGTATACATTCAATCCACTATTCAATCCAAAGTTTAATTTCCAAATGTTTACAATTGAAACTTTGAAACAAGAGTAAAATGATATAATCTAAACTTTCCAATGGTTAATCCAATCCAAAAAAGAGTAATCATATGATGTATCTAAATGTAACAGAGTAAACATTTGTATCCATATGATGTAAACATTTGTCAAAGTAAATAAAAAAACTATATACATCAAAATTCAGAGTTTAGTAGAGAATGATTACGTACATGAATATCAGAGTGAATAATGGATGGAAAGGAAAAATATTTCTGCACAATATAAGATAAAACAATAAGAAAGCAATCCAATACAGAATGAAATCTGAATTAATAACAATAAGAAATAACAAATGAAGTAAGCATATGTAATAGAAGATAACTATAATAGAAGAAAAATAACAAATAGAAGATAACTCTAATAATATTAAATATGTAAATGAAAACTAACAAATACGAAATAATAAAGGAATAATATCGAATATTCATACCTTTCAAGCAAGAGAAGAAATCTGAATTCAACTCTGATAATGCAGAATCTGTAAACACAAATTAAGTAATAAGAAAATAAGTTATTATGGATATAATATGTTAATACATTGTTACTGAAAAAAATTAGGGGAAAAATTTATCATACCACTATAATATCTCTACTCCTCTGTGGGATGCTCAGGATCCTGTGTCTCCTGAGACTCAAACCGATGGGCGGGAGCGGGAGCGACTGACATCTGTGTATCCGGAGCGTCAAAACGAGGGGCGGGAAGGGATGACATCTGTGTCATCGGCGATAGGGTAGCTGCAAAAGCTTGCATATGACGTAATATATTCTCAGTATTTGCTTGGCGAGCCCGCAAATCTCTCAACTCAGCATCCCTCGCTGCGTCCCTCTGAGCCCACTCTGCGCTCGTCTGAGCCCACTCTGCGCTGGTCTTAGCCCATTCTGCGTCCCTCCCGGCACACGTCTCCTCTATCGACGTGAGTCGAGTCCGCAGGGCTTCATTTTCCTCCCGCAAATGGCGAACCTCACTAGAGGTAGAGGAGGAGGATGCTGGGCAGTCCCTAACACCTGGAGCTCTCATCTGATCATATGTAACCTTTGCCTGAGAGCCCAGGCCGTAGCAGGCGGTCTTCCTCTTCCCACCGACGACCTCAAAATAAATCTGATTCACATCGTCAGTCGAAAGAGGCTGTGCATCCTCCCCCTCTGCAGCAGGCTGAGACGCGTGTGCCTTAGCAACTCTAGTGGTCATTGATTCCTGTGAAATAAAAATTTAATTAGTCTATATAAAATGTTAAAACAAGTAAATTATAATTAATATACTTACATTGATAGATAGGGAGCGACGATCGACAAAAGACCCATCTTTTTTCTTGTGGGTCTTGCTAAATAACTCCCAACTAGTGGGAGGTCTCTGTAGCTCAGCAGCCTGTAAACACAAAATATAATGTTTAAATATATCTAAAAAAACATACTAAATGCCTTTAATAACCAAAATAAAAACTACTTACCAAATCACTGGTATGCTGGACAATGGAACGGGATCCAGCAGTGTGCTTCGTCGATCCCGTGGTGGGCCCAGCAACCTCTGAATTACGATTGCCTCGAGCAATCGCAGCATTCTCTTGCCAGTGCTGGTCATCCCATACAGCTCGCCATGCTGGTCAAATCGACTCAAGGACCTCTGTAGGCCTATCATCCTTCTTCCTCCATTTGTAGAGCATGTCCCTGTACAATTTGAAGCAGTAGACATTCCACGTCTTCTTAAATTGCTCCTCTGCACCCTCCTCCCAGGTGTACTTTTTTTGTAAAAAACAAATTAATATGGTTAGTATGAAAAAAATTTCTAATATCAAATTAAATATACATGTAAAATACTTACTAAAAACTCCCCGTAATAGAATGATTTCAAATCATTCTCAATGTGGCCCCATGTCGTCGCAGGTGACAGTCTTTCTTTAAATTTTTTAGATATATAAGATGACACCTGATGCCCATCTGACATGAAACTGTAGGAAAAAATAAAATATATTAGCAAATTCTATAAGAAAATATATAATTAAGAAGAATAGGTATACCTGTCACCGACGACTGTAAGTATAATCCGCTGATCACGAGGTGCAGCCATGGTACCTGATTAGACACAAAGTTTAGGGAGATAAGCAGAATAGGTAAAACATGCAAATGAGACATATTAGAGACAAATGGAAACATGCACTAATGAAGAATGTTCAATACAAGCAGAATGATCTAAATAAAGCTAGCAAATGGATAATCAAGCATCATATAAACCTGTTCAACACAAGAAGCATGATCTAAATTAACAACTCATCTTAATACAAATTCTGATTAGTTAATATTCAATACATCTAATTCATACTAATCTGATGGAACTAAATTAACATGCAAGTTTTCATCGCTTGAA
Source organism: Boesenbergia rotunda (assembly GCA_024364735.1). Lineage (NCBI taxonomy): Eukaryota > Viridiplantae > Streptophyta > Magnoliopsida > Zingiberales > Zingiberaceae > Boesenbergia > Boesenbergia rotunda. Next base: position 187,469 of record JAGFNQ010000637.1, read on the forward strand.
TCCGTTGATACATTGACCTCCTCACTGCTAGATATTTCACCATCATCAATTTTCTCGTAAGAGACATTCTCATCTATAAGTAATTGAGATGCTGATTGTATTTCTGAATCAACTGAGCTGATTATAACTTCTTCATTTTGATAAGCATCAGAGTTTTGGATATTGATCGTATTTGGCATTTCAATTGTTGACCTAGGCTTGGTTTGACATACAACAAGTCATTCACTAGGGCGTCTTCTCTTAGTTGGGTACTCCAAATAAAATACTTGACCAGCTTGCACCGCAAAAATGAAAGGTTCGAACTTGTTGAATCTTTTGCTTGAATTAACCTCAACTAAATTGTATAATCGATGTTTCCTTGTGCCCGTCCTTGGTGTTGGATCATACCAAGAACACCTGAATAGTACACATCTTTTGAAAGGCAACGCTGGGTATTCAACTTCGATAATTTCCTTTAGCTTGCCATAATAGTCAAATTCATTATCATTATTGTTTGTTGATCCTTTGACACTGATGCCAGAATTATACGTTAGCATCCCTGAATCACGTTGGCTCACATGAAATCTGTATCCATTCACGTAATAACTCGAGTAGACTGTCACAGTACGAAGAGGTCCAAATGCGAGATTTTTAATTCTGTCGTCTTCTACATTTGAAATTCTGTCAACATTGACCTATAATAGTGGTGGGTGATCAAATTAGATTAATAAGTAATCAAGAATTTTTAACAAAAAATGCATATTAACTCACTTACATATATTTGAAACCAAAATGCAAATTCTTTTTCTATCTTTTGATCTACCTCATTTGCACTTATCGATGGATTTTGAATGTACAATTGTTCTTGGTATAACCTGACATATAAGTTCATTTGATATCATAATAGAAATTTGATTATATCATTTGATATTAATTTCATTACAACAATAGATAATACCTTAGGTAAGGTTTGACATCTGAACAGTTTAAGAGGATATATGTCCTGGCGGCATGATATTCTCTGTCATTTAACCGTCTAGATAGAGTTGAACCCATTGCTCTTCCAGGATACTTGAAGATAGAAAGAATGTCTGGGTCAACTGATGGAATGTCATCTTGATTGCGTGGACACTTTCGATGTCTGGTTTTCACATTTTCAGCAAAGTAATAGGAGCAAAATAAACTTGCTTCTTCAACCAGATATGCATTACATATTGATCCCTCAACTCTTGCTTTGTTACGCACATTATTCTTTAATTTCCTAAGAAACCTTTCAAAAGGATATATCCATCTGTATTGTACAGGACCACCAATCTGTGCCTCGCTAGGTAAATGAATAGCCAAATGCTCCATTGAATCAAAAAAGCTTGGTGGAAATATTCGCTCAAGCTTACATAGTATTAAAGGAATCTCTGTCTGAAGGCGTAACATATCTACTACCGTAACAACTCTGGAGGTCAGATTTTTGAAAAAAAGGCTTAATTCTGTAAGTGCTTGCCAAACATTATTAGGAAGTAAATCTTGGAAAGCTATTGGAATTAATCTTTGCATGAACACATGACAATCATGACTCTTCATTCCAACCATTTTAGATCTATTTGTATCCACACAACGAGACATATTAGAGGCATATCCATCTGGGAATTTTATGTTTTTCAACCAAGAACATAATGCTTGCTTACTTTCTTTGTCCAATGTATAACAAGTCTTGGGATATTTACCAGTTGTTTCATCCTGATGCAACTCAGGTCTGCTAACTAATTGTTTCAATTCTTCACGAGATTTTGTTGTATCTTTTATTTTCCCATGCACATTTAAGACAGTATTAATGATGTTATCAAAGAAATTTTTCTCAATATGCATGACATCCAAATTATGACGAATGAGTAAATATTTCCAATATGGAAGCTCCCAAAAAATACTTCTTTTCCTCCAACCACATTTGTTGACTCTAACAATATACTTGTTGATATCATCTGATCCATCCTGATATACTGGTAGAAATCCATAATTATCAATTTCATTTAACACATCTTCGCCTGACATCCCAAATGGAGGTAACTTCCTAACTACTTCATTCTTTTTGAAATGTTTCTTATTTCTTCTGGACGGATGATCAAGAGGTAAAAATTTCCGATGATTATCAAACCAAGAAATCTTGCCACTGCAGGGCAAAAGAAATGCATCTGACTGACTCATACNTAAGCAGGAAAATCACTAATAGTCCATAACAATGCTGCATGCATTAAAAAGTTTGACTTTGTAGCAATGTCATACGTCTCTGAACCTATATTCCATAAATGATTTAGCTCAGCTATCAAAGGTTGCAAAAATACATCTATTTGCCCTTTTAGATTTTGAGGACCTGGAATTAAAACAGTAAGAAACATGAATTCATCTTTCATGCACATCCCATGGTGGTAAGTTGTATGGTGTTAAGATAATAGGCCACGATGAATATTGTTGTCCATAACTTCCAAATGACTGAAATTCATCTGCAGAAAGTCCAAGTCTGACATTACGTGGTTCCATAGCAAAGAAAGAAAATGTTGAATCTAAATGTTTCCATGCAGGGGAATCATAAGGATGACACATAATGTCTCCATCATGTCCATGGTTTTGATGCCAGATCATATGACTTGCTGTTGCTGCTGATGCATACAACGTTGGAGTCTAGCAGTCAAAGGAAAGTAATACATGACTTTGTAAGGAATATTTTTCTTCTTCTTCTGATTTACCATGCGAGCATCATGCTTGTAACGAGGATGGTTACAGATTTTGCATTCCATCAATTCACTATCTTGGTTCCAAAAGATCATGCAATTATTGACACAACAATGTATCTTCTCAACTAGCAAACCCAAGTCTCTGATTACTTTTTTAGTGTTGTAGAAACTATCAGTCATGCAGTTATCAGTTGGAAGCAACTCTGACATAAGTTAACATATGTCATCATAACATCGTTCTGAGAAATGATGTTCTGCCTTCATATTCAATAATCTTGCAGTAGCAGATAACTGAGAATGACCAGAAGGAATACCTTTCCATAATTCTTTTTCACTAGCCTTTAACATGTCATACATTTTCTGAACATCAGAAGTAGGTACTTGTTCTACATTTGATTGATCAAAAGCATTCATTGCATCGTAAACCATTGATTGCATTGCATCAGCAGGGTTATATGATGTCTTTGGTCCAATTGAGTTCGATGATGATGCAACAGAAGGTCCACCAAATTCATATACATATGGCTCTCCATGACAATACCAGATGTAATAATCTGGAACAAACCCATACCTGTCGATATGAGTTTTCACTGTATCTTCATCACGGAAAGCTGTATTTCTACATTTGCGTTGATTACATGGACACTTCAACTCTGTGCCATTCAAACACTCAGGATAACACTTTGCAAAGTTTACAAATTCTTCCACTCCAGCAAAAAATTCGTCACGGATAAATCCATTGTCTAACCTATATACATCCATGCCTTGTTCGGATACATTGTATCTGAATTCAGATAAGACAATTTAATCAAACCACACATATTATGATCCATGCATATTAAAATTTGATATTAATGCTATACTACAAAATATATCTAATTAATCAAACATGAGGTAGTTAATGAACCAATTATTCTAATTAATCAACAAATTATTCTAATTATTCAAACAATTTATCTAAAATTATTCAAACTTATTATCTAAAATAATTAATTGGTAATTAACTAATTAATTAACTGATTAATTAATGAATTATCAAATTAATTGAATAAATCTAATTAATTCAATTAATTACACCTAAAACCCTAATTAAACTCATTAATTAAGGTTTAATTAGGGTGTTGGCCGCAGCAGGGGCCGCCGGCCGCAGGAGCCGTCGGCCGGCCGCAGCAGGCAGCGCGCGGCCGCAGCAGGCGCCGCGCGGCCGCAGCGGCGCCGCGCGGCGGAGCAGGCGCCGCGCGGCGCAGCAGGCGCCGCGCGGCCGGCAGCAGGCGCCGCCGGCGCAGCAGGCGCCGCGCGGCCGCAGCAGGCGCCGCGGCCGCGCAGCCCGCCGGCAGCAGGCGCCGCGCGGCCGCAGCAGGCGCCGCGCGGCCGCAGCAGGCGCCGCGCGGCGCAGCAGGCGCCGCGGCCGCAGCAGGCGCCGCGCCGGCCGCAGCAGGCGCCGCGCGGCCGCAGCAGGCGCCGCCGGCCGCGGCGCCGCGCGGCCGCGCAGGCCCGCGCGCCGCAGCAGGCGCCGCCGGCCGCAGGCGCCGCCGGCCGCAGCAGGCGCCGCGCGGCCGCAGCAGGCGCCGCGCGGCCGCAGCAGGCGCCGCGCGGCCGCAGCAGGCGCCGCGGCCGGGGCCGCGCGGCCCGCCGCCGGCCGCAGCAGGCGCCGCGCGGCCGCAGCAGGCGCCGCGCGGCCGCAGCAGGCGCCGCGCGGCCGCAGCAGGCGCCGCAGCAGGCCGCCGGCGGCGGCGCGCGCGGCCGTAGGAGACGCCTCCCGCCCGCACTGACCCGCGACCGGTAGCAGGCGCCGCTTGCAAATGCGAGGCCGCGCCTGGCCGCGGGAGGCCACGCGCGACCGTGCTCGGCCGTGCCTAGAGCTGTCGTTGCCCGGAGAAGACGACGGCGCCGCGTTAGCACAAACAAACGGAGTTGATACGGCAAATGGAGCTTAGGTCGAGTACCTGGTCGCCGGAGGAGGGTTCGCCGGAGGAGAATCGACGCAGAATCGCCGGAGAGGGAATCGGTGGGAGCTCGACCGTCGCTAGGGTTCGCGTGGCTGTGGGGGAAGGGGTCGTCACCCTTTTTAAGAAATATTGCGATGGATAACTTGTCCGTCACTGATAGCGACGATGTTGACAATTCCGTCGCTATATTGAGGTGTTTGACCCGGTCGCTTAAACCTAGCGACGGATATTTTATAATCTCCGTCGCACTAGCGACGGGCGTTGACCTAGTCCGTCGCTATATTCGGGAGTTTGACTGGCCGCGTAATTTTGGCGACGGATACTATATATCCGTCGCAACTTGCGACGGACTATTAAAAAAGTTCGTCGCTATTGTATGTTATTTTTGTAGTGACTCTTTTAAAAATAAAAAATGTTGTTTGAAAATTCTTTTCCTTCCAAATATTTCTTTTGAAAAATAGGTTTCTACTTGCATATTTTTGAGAATATTTTTGAAAAACTCTGTGCCCTGCGAGATCAACACGAGCGTTAGGGGAACACACCGGAGGTTGTCCGGTGGAGCTCACTCCAACACTCAAGTCAGTGTCTCGATGGAGAAAAACAGAAGGCAGGAAAATGTATAAGTGGTAGAGAGTGCGTACCCCCCTTACTGGAGGGGTTGGACTACCTTTTATACCTGCGGCGGCCCTCTACGAGCACCCATTGATCCTGTCGTGAAGTGAGGTGGAATCCCCAAGAGAGAGATGGTACCCCGAGCGCCTCGAGCTGCTGATGTTGGCTTTGGTATGCAAGAAAATGACCTAGCTAACCCGCCGGGAAATATCCTCGGTCAGACCCTCCGACGGTCAAGTCAGTATCCATAAGAGTAAAGCAAAGCAAGGAATGGTAGAGGAGAGCACAATCGCGCATACCTGTGGAATGAGGAAGGGAGGGGCTTATATAGTCGGGGGAGCTGACAACCCCTGTCTGTGTCAATAATTTTTCGGTACCCGTCTGAGACTGGGGTATGGGTGCTTGTCAGCTCATGGGAAGGCACTGTTAGCGCCGCTCTGCCTGACCCGTAGAGGGGTGGCACGGCGCGGGGTGCTCGGGCAGTACAGTAGTACAGAGTCAGAGGGGCATCCGAGACGTGTGCCATGAATAAGTAAGGCTTGCGATGACCCCCATATCATGGTCGTACATACAATGTCCTGGAGTGGGGGTGACATAAGGAAGGACCGATCCTTAGACCGGTTGTCGACCGGCTGGCCCGAGAGATATCGGTCGGGTCGGGTATAATGTCTCTGAGTCATGAGTTGGGGGGGGGGGGGGGGGGGGGGGGGGGGAGATGTATTTGATTGGCCCACTCTTGGACCACCTGGTTAAGCGGTCGAGCTGGAGGAAGCTGTGACCTGACCCACCCAACTTATCCCTGGGTCAGGTGGCTAGCCCCGGTGGCCGAGTCAGGGGACGCTCGGTATTGACCCGCCCGACCTGAGCCAGGGTCGGGCGGTTGGTGGTTCGAGGGCTCCCCGGTTCGGGAACTCCCTGAGTTGGGCCTTCGTTGGCCTATCGTCCGTCAATCGCCGTGTATTGTTCAAGTCAGGGTCGGATCCTCAATGTCCTCGAGTAGGTTGGGTCGGGCCGAATTCTGTCAGCTTGACCCCTGAGTCCCTCGGTTCACCTAGACTTCGGGGGCCTTAGCTTCGACCCTACCCAGACGCGGCACTAGGCTGGCTGGCCGAGCTACCCGTGAGCTAGGCCTGGATTGTAAGCATTCCCTTCGAGTCTAGTCGAAGGAGGCACCGAGTCCGACTGACTGGACTGTTGTTTCAGAGTGAGCCTGGCGCACCCAAGTAGTTTACCCTTCCGTAGTCCTGCCTGAGATAGTTGCCCGAGTGGTAAGTCAATGTCCCCTCGACCGTCTTATCCGCCTCGTCCTTAATCTGGGCTAATCCGATTCGTATCTTCCTCGTTAATTGCCGCATTAACTGGCGAGGCCACGTGTCGGCTGACTATTGGATCCCTGAGCGACGAAGCGTCTGCCATCTGGCTCAGCGAATGATTAGTGTGCACGTGCCATGCCGAGCCTCGGGAATTACCGCAAGCTTGATCGAACGACCCCGGTCCTTTCCCGTCTTTCGCCGGGATCCCCATCGAACGGTTGGGGTCGACTGCTCAACCCTATATATAGGCTATTACCCCACTGTTATCCCCATTGCTTTTTTACTTCCGATGCCGAATTGCTGTTGCTGCCCGCTCTACTAGGGTTCCGGCGACTCCCCTCGGCATATGTTCTCTGGTCTCATCTTCTCCGGCGATCTCCTTTCCACTCGGTCAGTTCCCCTTCTCACCCGATCTCCTTCCTTTTTCCCTTGGCCCGATAGACTCTCCTTCTTCCTCCTCGGACCCTTGGTACACTACCATGGTGTCCGAGCTCCACCACCACGACCTTGACCAAATCCGAGCCGACTACCATATCTCGGACAACTTCCGCCTCCGCTTGCCGGATCCGACCGACCGTCCCGAGACCTCCCCTCCTGGTTACCTAATAACTATCTCCCGCGACCATCTTCAGGCCGGGCTTCGTTTCCCTATCCACCCGTTCATTTCCTCCATTTGTCGTTTCTTTCAGCTTCCCCTATCTCAACTTGCCCCGAATGTCATCCGTCTGATCTGTGGCTCAGTGGTTATCTTTACTCTGTATAAGATCCCACTCGAGCCCAAGTTCTTCTATTATTTCTTTTACCCCAAGAAGTAAGAGCTGGGCGACTTCTTCTTCCAAGCCCGAGCCAAGACTTCCTTCCTATCGAAACTTCCAACTTCTAATAAGGGTTGGAAGGAACGTTATTTCTTCATTAAGACTGTCCCAGCCCTGAGCGGGCCAGCCTATTGGATATCCGACCTTCCTCCTTCTCCCCCTCTCCCCAAGAATTATCACTCCTTACCCTCTTATCAGTCGGCCCTCTCCAAACTCAGGGGCCGACACTTCCATGGTGTCCATTTGCTCAGCGCGGACATCTTGTACGTGTTTGGGCTCAGCCCCGCACCGATTCACCGACCCCAGTCACTCGGTAAGTTCTGTATTTTGTCTTTCGAATGATTATAGCTGACTAAACCCCTGTTTCCTTGCAGCAAACATGATGCTGGCAGCTGCCCTGGAGGAGGGGTTTGGCTTGGACGACAACGAGCTTGACTCTTGGGTCGGCGAGCAGCTAGCCCAGCGAGAGGCAGCGCCACCCGCGGTTCCTTCCACCAACATGTCTTCTTCCAGCATCAGAGGAGCGCCGGCTTCCGACCCCGAGCCCATAGATGTGGACGACCAGCCTTTGGTCACCAGGTGTAGAAGGGAACGACCAGCCAACTCGGGGTCTGTGCCTCCTGCCGTTCCCACAACCGAAGCCTCCGCCACTTCTTGGCAAAAGAAGAAGAAGAAGAAGGCAACGACCCTTCTCCAGCGGCCTCTTCTCCCGCGGCTCCTGCTCCGGTGGCCCCGTCTCCATCGGTCTCTGCTCCAGCTCTACCCACGACTCTAATCCGAGCCGGCTCCTTGGAAGCCCAGATCCAGAGGGATCCCTCCCCTCCCCCTGTTGAAGGCCCGGACAATCGGTCGTTCCACTTGGTCCTGCCCTCCCGGGCCGTTGATACCACGGGCTATGAGGCGCCACCCGCCAAGTCAACCGAGCAGGCCCGGGAGGTTCATCTGTACGGTCCGCTGGGCGACCATTTTTACCAAGGCTTTGGGGAAGCCAACTTTCGGGGCCCGACCAGCAGAGCCAACGGCTTTCTTTCGGAGGACAGTCAGGTACGTCTATTCCTTGCGTGTGCTTTTTCCTTTTGCTTATTCTTGCATTGAGACTGAGATCTATTCATTGTTCGAAGCTCTTCGGCTCGGCCTACAACCTGGCTGTTTCTTTTGTAGCCCAAACCCAGGCTCGGCAACAAGCGGAATCCTGGGTGGAGCAGCTAGAGACTCAGCTCCACCACGCGCAATTGGTTTCCAATGAGGAGACCTTAAGCGAACTGAGGGTCGAGAACTTGGCCCTACAAGACCGGCTAGCTCAGTCAGAGGCGCAACTCGAGGAGACCCAGATGGAGCTCGACTCGGCCAACATGGCGGTCGCCTAGGCACAGCACCGGGTTATCAATCTAGAGTACACAGAGCGCAAGGCCTAGGCCCTCGAGGGCCAGGCTTGGGATGAGCTAGCCAAGGCCAAGGCGGAGCTCTGGAGGTGGCCCAGTTGGCTTCCGCTCTGTGCACCGATCTGATCGCCAAGGAGCAAGAGTTGGCTGCCCAAGCGAAGAGATCTGAGGCCCTGGAGACCCAGCTAATGCAGTGAGATGGGGAGCTAAGCCTCTGATCGGGAGAGCTCGATCAGCTCAAGGGACAGCAAGCCACCCGGGAAGCGGAGCTGGAGGCAGCCCGGAAGGAGCTCGAGGAACTCTGAGCCTACAACGCGGGGGAAGCAGCTCGGTGGGACTCTCGTAGGGTTGAGTATCTCAACTCTCGGAAGTTCAGCGAGCAGCTGTCGGGAGGGTGCGCCCCCTGCTTAAGCAGCAAATGCTCAGCACCATTGAGCAGCTAAAGCAGGGCGGGCACCTTTCGCCCGACCTCTCGATCAGCACCGTCATGTTGTCCGGGTTGACCCGGGGGATGGAGGAGGTCTTCCGACCCTTTGAGTGAGGTCAGGGTCTTTTTTCTTTTGTTTTCCTTTTGGAGAGGCATAGCCTCGGGTTTGTAATGAGACTATTTTGAATGCAAATCCTTTTTCTTCTATTTCTATGCTTTATCGAATGTATGTTTTGCATCTAAGTACTGGTGGTTAGGGCAGGGGCTTGAACCCTTACTTTCATTTCGTGAGGTTGGCTCGGGCAGGCTACCGACTGAGCTAGCCCAAGGGCCCCGACCTCGCTTAAGTCCCGACTAAGGGCTAGTCCCTAAGTGGCGTACCCGTTCGGGGGACTTAGCTATTTAGGATTGACTTATGTTTTAGGAAACAGGATCGCCCCGTTGTCTGGCAGCGCATGTCGTTGCTGGCTCAGTAGTTGAGAGCTTGTGCGTTTGGTCGGCTGGTCCCCAAGGAGCGTGGGTTGCCACACGTTCCGAGTGGGGGCCAAGCTATGGGATATGTGAGGTCATGCCCCCTTATAACTCGTCCCTGCTCCAGTAGCCTCGATCTGTTACCTTTAAGCCCTCTTCGACTTGGCCCTCGTCCCTCAGATACGCACACAAGCCCTCGGCTTGCCTCCATGCCATCCTTCACGTACGCCTCGAAGTCCGCTTCCCTCGGCTCATCGTCCCTACTTTGTCCATGGTCCCTCGAATGCGTACACAAGCCCACGGCTTGCCTCCATGCCACCTTTCACCGTACGTGAAGACATCCAACCACGCCTATGTGTATCCTGCAAACTTGCACACTCACATACACATATTAGATCACAATGAAATCCTAACTTAATCATATTGACACATACATCAAAACCCATGATCCTCCAAATCATACTTGGGTCGATTGCCCCAACAGGTGACACGTCGGCTAGGGCCTTCCCCTTTTCGGTACGTGGCCTGTGCGTCCGACTGGATGATGACGCCTGGATTGGCACGGGCTTAGCCTCGTCATCCTGACCTCGGCAGGGAGCTGCGAGGAAGGGGGTTGAGCCCCCTTCTGGTCAGGCAGCCCTTCCCCGTCCCCCCTGAGGGGTCGTGGGCCGATAGCTCAAGAAATCGAGCTGCCGGCTACCAACCTGCGCCAGCCTCTGAGGGGTTCTCTGAGCCCGGGCGGCCATCAGAAGCTCGTACTCCTTGGGCGTAATAGTCATCATGCTCGGTTGGGTTCCTTTATCATGAACTTCCGATCAGGCTGAAGTGTCCCTCCTTCTAGCGCCAAATTTGATCCTGTCGCTAAGTGAGGTGGAATCCCCAAGAGTGAGATGGTACCCAGAGCGCCTCGAGCTACTGATGTTGGCTCTGGTCTGCAAGAAAATGACCGTTAGCCAACCCGCCGGAAAAGATCCCCGGTCAGGCCCTCCGACGGTCAAGTCAGTATCCGCAAGAGTAAAGCAAAGCAAGGAATGGTAGAGGAGAGCACAATCGAGCATACCTGCGGAATGAGGAAGGGAGGGGCTTATATAGCTGGGCGAGCTGACAACCCCTGTCTGTGTCAATCATTTTTTGGTACCCACCTGAGATAGGGGTATGGGTGCTTGTCAGCTTATGGGAAGGCACCGATTAGCGCCGCTCTGCCTAACCCGTAGAGGGGCGGCACGGCATGGGGTACTCGGGCAGTACAATAGTATAGAGTCAGCGAGACATCCGCGACGTGTGCCATGAATAAGTAAGTCTTGCGCTAACCCCCATATCATGGTCGTACATACGATGTCCTGGAGTGGGGTGGCGTAAGGAAGGACCGGTCCTGAGATTGGTAGCCGACCGGCTGGCCCGAGTGATATCGGCAAGGTCAGGTGTAATGTCTCTGAGTCATGAGTTGGGGGCGTGGAGATGTATTTGATTGGCCCGCTCTCGGGCCACCTGGTTGAGCGGCCAAGCTGGAGGAAGCTGAGACCTTACCCACCCAACTTATCCCTGGGTCGGGTGGCCGGCCCGGGTGGCCAAGTCAGGGGACGCTCGGTATCGGCCCGCCAGACCTGAGCCAGGGTCGGGCGGTTGGTGGTTCGAGGGCTCCCCTGTTCGGGAACTCCCTGGGTCGAGCCTTCGTCGGCCTGTCCTCCGTCAATCGCCGTGTATTGTTCAAGTCAGGGCCGGCTCCTCAATGTACTCAAGTAGGTTGGGTCGGGGTAAATTTTGTCAGCTTGACTCTTGAGCCCCTCGGTTCACCTGGACTTCGGGGGCCTTAGCTTCGACCCTACCCAGACGCGGCGCCAGGCTAGCCGGCCGAGCTACTCGTGAGCTAGGCTGGGATCACCCATGATCCTCGCCACGTCCTCGTGATTGTCGGTTGACATCTCACCCTGATAACGATCGCCGCGGTTCTTTAATCCGGGTCATTGCGATGATTAAGGCCTTTATGGCCGCTAATCATGGGTAATAATTATTCCGTCATAAAGGATGAGGATGATTTCGCCGATCTGCAAGAAATGGACATCTGCTTGAGTGTTCCTTGGGCCCCACCACCCCGAGGTGCTCCGAGGTTCTTTGGCTCGGGGGTCCCGGGCATTCGTCTACCTGAGGTGCTCTCGGGGTCTTACCCCCGAGGTGTGCTAGGGGATGTGTCTTCCGGAAGCTAGCTCCAGGGTGATAACTACTCGAGTTGGTTTCCGGGTCTCCTTTCCCGGGAGGGTCTCGGGAGCTCCAGAAAGAGAGTCGTTCAGACTCGTTATATCTTGCCATCCAGCTTCTTCAGCCCACGTGTCAGTCCTGGGATATTCAACCCCATCACAAGTCCCTCCCTTCAAGTATGATCGAAGGAAGTGTTGCTGACTGATCAGACTAGTGTAGTGATAAAGAAGTTGTGCCCAAATGGCCTTTCCATCTCCTGCTGGTGGCCTTCTAGGTCCGAGGAAATAACCCCTGCAACCCAAGGCTCCAGGTGGGTTTTTGAATACATCCAGCTTTCCCTCAAATTTTGCGGCGACGCTCTGACAGCTATCCCAGGCCCTTTATAGGTGCGTGGGGTCTTGTAATGACGACACGATCACCCAGTGAATGGGGCATCACCACGTGCCTCCTCCCCTCTTATGCGGCGATACCTCCTCGACACACACTGCAGGTCATGCGAAGCGACGACAGTAAGGGCTAGCGGCTCCTCGGGATGGCCAATCAGCGCCATTGACGTGCTGCTCTCTTATTGCTCACCGAGGTGCGTCTCCTCTTCTATAAAAGCGGGTGCAACGACACCCTGCAGCCTCCTTGCCCTATCTACCTTCAAGCGTCCTCCTTCTCCGGCTATTCGTCTTGTCATTGCGCCCCTTTTATGTGGGTAAGTCTCCTTCTGCTTTTTCCTCCCCTCAATCCGCATGGGTCCAGTGGAGAAGAAAAAGAAAACACGAGGCGACGATGAGGGCTCCCTGGGGGAACTAGGATATCATGCGGAGTGGTACGATACCATCTCTTCTAGGGTTAAGACGGAATCCCTTCAGGCCGCCTGCCGGAGATATGGCATCTCGGAAGGCTAGGAGATACGAGTTCCAGCCTCAGGTCAATCACTTGTACAAACCCCTAAGGATTTTTTCACTTTCTTCCTAGGGCAAGTTAAACTAGGGCTCCGCTTCCCTATCCCCCCTTTTTTCATGAGTGTTGCCAAATACTTCGGTTTCCCGCTCCAACAAATGACTCTGAATGCCTTTGCCCAGATGGGCGGAACTTTTATACTCTTCAAACTTTTCGACATTCCTCTAACCCCCCCCCCCATTCTTCCATTTTTTCTTTGTCCTGATCGGGTCCCGGGGGGCCGTTGGCTTTACTGCTCGTTCTGGCCATACGTTCCTGGGGGGTCTTCCTTCCTCCCACAAGGGATGGAAGGAACGGTTCTTCTATATCCAGCTTCCAGAGCATCCCTTCAGTCCTATCCACTGGACGAAAAATCTATCGCCAATCCTAGACCTCGACGACTTCCAACAAGATGTGGGATATCAGAGAGCTAGGGGTATCCTGGCAGGGATGGAGTTTCACGGCCTCCAACTGGTGTAATGCGAGGAGCTCCTTTATCGGGTCGAGCTTAGTCCGAAAACCACAAGCCTTAGCCCACATCTTCGTAAGTTCCTTTTTATCTTAGTCATTTCCTGGTTAATGCTAGCTGATGCCCTTTTGTCTCTTTGCTATAGACGACGTCATGTTTTCCCGAGTTATGAGTCGGATCCTGAAGTGGGACCAGGCCAACGAACAGGCGCTGGTTCCCACTTCAGTTTCTTCCACTCCTGTGGGCGCCTCTGTTGAGGGTTGCGAGGAAGTGGACGAGCCCTCCGTAGACCGGGAAGCCCCAAAGGTCCCTCGAGATATTGGAGCATCCGAGCTACCGATGGACCTTGAAGGGGGTTCGACTGCCTCTCCTGCCGAGGCACCAGAGGGAGAAGTTGCACCGCCTCCATTTGTCGCGCCTTCAAAGACCCCCGCCACCGAGAAAAGACAGCGGAAGCAACTATCCCATAGGGATCGCCTCCTGAAGAGGTTGAAGAAGGGCATATCCTCAGAGTTCCTATGCTCTGCTGCCCACGAGGATGCAGCTCCCTAGTACCCGAGAGTTCGGGAAGAACCTTCCTCCCCCGCTGCTGTGGCCACTGCTCCCGTCGTCGATGCCCCAGTTCCCCCGACTAACCCTCCTGTTGCTCCACGCGGCAAGGAGGCATCCAAGGACCTACCCAGCTCCCACCGTAAGGCCCCAGTGGCGAAGAAGAAGGCGACAGACAGTCCCCGACCCGAGAGACGTTCCCAGCTAGTCAGAGCCCCCTGCTGAGGAAATTCTTCTTCCTCCCGTTCTACTGTGGCAGGTAGCTGGCTCAGCTCAATATCTGGGCATGCTATATCAGTCTCTACTGACGGTGACTATACTTAAGCTCTTCCTCTTTATTTTGGTGTCTTGTCCTGATTGTCTTTGTCCCGCACCGTGGGTTGCCTCTAACTGTGCAGCCATAAGCCACCTGTTGTGCTCCAGGGGAGTCACTGAAGACCTTCTTCAGTGGGTGGCGGGCGCAGAGGTGGAGGCTGGTCGTGCCCGCGAAGTCGGCCTCCTGCAGTTGGAGGTCAGCCGAGCCCTCCGAGCGAAGATAGAGCATTATCTTAGTATCCTAATAGCTTCTGAGGATACTTTACACGGGTATAAACTCCGAAAACGCCTCGGGTCCGAGAAGAACCAAGCCCTCACTGAGGACTTGCAGAAACTATCCCAGGAGCGGGAGCAGCTCCAGACTTGGACGAGGGAGTTGTCTGATCAAGTCAACCTCCTGGAATCTGCAAAGAAAGCCCTGGAGGGCCGGAATACAGAACGAGAGCACCTAATAGCTCTGAAAGAATATGACTTAGAGCTATCGGCCTCTTATGTTGCCGACCTCCAGGAGCAGGTTATCTAGGCCCAGGCCTAAGATTTCGCTGCTACCCAGAAGCTCCAAGAAATGTTAGGGGCTCAGAATTGTCTACTCCGAGAGGTGGCGACGCTGAGGACTGCCAAGGAGGCAGTTGAGGCCAAACTGCAGTAGCAGTAGAGTGACCATGCAGCCCAACTATCCAAGGCTGAAGAGGAGTCCAAGGCTAAGTACCTGCAATCGGAGGAGTACGCCAAGATTTTAGTCGGGCAGGCATTGAAGCGCCTCAAACAAGGCTTCCATGGCGCTATCAGCCAGTTGGAGAAGGATCAACTACTGAAACCAGACGCAGACTTGAGCGCTATAACTGTCCAGTGAGTCTGGGACAAACTTACTCCTGAAGAGCAGGACCTATAGAATCCTTCCTAACTTGGGCCCGGGCTCCCTGGCCACCTCACCCACTGCATTTTCTTCTTCCTTTTAAGCTTTCTATTGTAGGATAAGTATGTAGTCGTTTCAGCTTTGAATGCAAACATTCCAAGACTTCTTATATTTTGAGCAATTTCTTGCCTCCCTTAAAATGTTTTGTCTCCGGCCCGTACCCCACCTTCATGTGAGAGCTGAGGTTTCCCTCTGCCTTAAGCATCTAGGGGGCACACACCCACGTCTTAAGAGACAAGGGTTCCATGGGGACAGCAGGGCTTTGCGGCTCTTGGCCGAGCGTGTGCAACACCGAGTCCAAGCCTACTCACCGAGAGGCAGTAGCGTTTTTGCAGCTCTTAGCAGGGCCTATGCAGCACCGAGGCCAAGCCTACTCACCGAGAGGCAGTAGGGTTTTGTAGCTCTTGGCTGGGCATGTGCAATGCCAAGGCCAAGCCTACTCACTGAGAGGCAGTAGGATTTTTGCAGCTCTTGATCGGTCATGTGTAGCATCGAGGCCAAGCCTACTCACTAAGAGGCAGTAGGGTTTTGCAGCTCTTGGCGAGGTATGTGCAGTACCGAGGCCAAACCTACTCACTGAGAGACAGTAGGGTTTTGCAGCTCTTAGCCGAGCATACGCAGCATTGAGGCCAAGCCTACTCACCGAGAGGCAGTAGGGTTTTGCAGCTCTTGGCCGGGCATGCGCAACACCGAGGCCAAGGCTATTCACCAAGAGGCAGTAGGGTTTTGCAGCTCTTGGCCGGGCATGCGCAGCATCGAGGCCAAGCCTACTCACTGAGAGGCAGTAGGGTTTTGCAGCTCTTGGCCGGGCATGTGCAGCACCGAGGCCAAGCCTACTCACCGAGAGGTAGTAGGGTTTTGCATCTCTTGGTCGGGCATGTGCAGCACCGAGGCCAAGCCTACTCATCGAGAGGTAGTAGGGTTTTGCAGCTCTTGGTCGGGCATGTGCAACACCGAGGCCAAGCCTACTTTTCGAGAGGCAGTAGGGTTTTGCAACTCTTGGCCGGGCATGTGCAGCACCGAAGCCAAGCCTACTCATCGAGAGGCAGTAGGGATTTACAGCTCTTGGCCGGGCATATGCAGCACTGAGGCCAAGCCTACTCACCGAGAGGCAGTAGGGGTTTTTGGCAGCGCAGCTCTTGGCCGGGCATATGCAGCACCGAGGCCAAGCCTACTCACCGAGGGGCAGTATGGTTTAGCAGCTCTTGGTCAGGGATGTGCAGTACCGAGGCCAAGCCTACTCATCGAGAGGCAGTAGGGTTTTGCAGCTCTTGGTCGGGGATGTGCAGCACCGAGGCCAAGCCTACTCACCGAGAGGCAGTAGGGTTTTGCAGCTCTTGGCCGGGCATGTGCAACACCAAAGACAAGCCTACTCACCGAGAGGCAGTAGGGCTTTGCAGCTCTTGGCCGGGCATGTGCAGCACCGAGGCCAAGCCTACTCACCGAGGGGCAATATGGTTTAGCAGCTCTTGGCCGGACATGTGCAGCACCGATGCCATGCCTACTCACCGAGAGGCAGTAGGGTTTTGCAGCTCTTGGCCGAGCATGTGCAGCACCGAGACCAAGCCTACGTACCGAGAGGCAGTAGGGTTTTGCAGCTCTTGGCCGAGCATGTGCAGCACCGAGGCCAAGCCTACTCACCGAGAAGCAGTAGGATTTTGCAGTTCTTGGTCGGGCATGTGCAACACCGAGACCAAGCCTACTCACCGAGAGGCAGTAGGGTTTTTGCAGCTCTTGGCCAGGCATGTGCAGCACCGAGGCCCAGCCTACTCACCGAGAGACAGTAGGGTTTTACACAGGTAAAGGTTCAGCGCTACCCGCATAATATTCCGTATACGCTTTTTATTTATTGGATTGCAAGGCAGTGGAAATAATGAATACAGCAGGAAAACAAACAATGCAAATACCTCACCGAGTACGATAAGGGCGGAGATGGTTGGCGTGCCATGGCCTTTCCAGCCTCTTGCCTTTATCGTCTTCTAGATAATAACTACCCCCAGTGAGCTTTTTAACGATAACATATGGTCCGTCCCATTGCGGCTCCAGCTTTCCAGGGTCGCCGACTGGCTTGATCCTCTTCCAGACCTTGTCACCAACCTCGAAACTGTGAGCGATCACCCGACGATTATAGGCTTGCTGCATCCATCGTCGATAGGCTTCCAGCCGGGCCGCTGCTTTGTCCCACACCTCAGAGATGAGGTCAAGGTCAATCAGATGCTCTTGATCGTTGTCCTCCTTGCGATAGTATTGTTGTCGGGCAGACTCCTCCCTCACCTCCACCGGGATGACGGCCTCAGCCCCGTACACCAATTGGAAAGGACTCTCGCCTATCCCTTCCCGAGGGGTGGTACGGTAGGACCACAGAACGCTAGGGAGTTCATCAACCTGGCTGCCCCCCCCCCCCCCGACGTGATCCAGCTTGATCTTGAGTCCCCGCAGGATTTCTCGATTGACAACCTCAGCTTGTCCATTGCCCTGCGGGTAGGCTACTGAGGTGAAGGACTGCTGAATGCCCAACCCCGCGCACCATTCTTTCAGCTTGTGTCCCGAAAATTGTCTTCCATTGTCTGACACCAGCTTGTGGGGGATGCCGTATCTACAGACGATGCCTCTCCATAGGACTTTCATCACCGCCACCTCGGTGATGTTCACCAAGGTTTTCGCTTCTCCCCATTTGGAGAAATAGTCGACAAGGACTAGCAGGAACTTCTTTTGCTGTGGCCCAATGAGGAAGGGGCCTACAATGTCCATTCCCCACTGATTGAAAGGGCAGGACACTGTAGAGACTCGCAAGGGCTCGGTCGGTCGGTGAGTCACGTGTTGGTGTCTTTGACAGGCTTCACACCCGACTACGAACTTGAGAGCATCGGCCTGTAAGGTAGGCCAAAAGTACCCTGCCAAGATGATCTTCCTAGACAGGGATTTTCCCCCAATGTGACTCCCGCAGATGCCTTCATGAACCTCCCTCATCACGTAGTCAGCCTCCTCTAGCTCGACACATTTGAGGAGGGGTCGCGCAAAGGCCCTCCTATACAGTTGATCGCCGACCAGTGTGAATCTAGCCACCCGGCGGCAGAATAGTCAGCTTTCCTTGTCTCTGCTTGGAACGATCCCACTACGCAGGAACACGACATATGGATCCCTCCAATCAGTTCGGGGGTTGCCCCCTGCTTCCTCTCCAATTTGCACAACCGTCGGCTCCGCGGCACTAGGTTCATCTAGCTGCCAAGTGGAGATAGAGCTAGCCAGTTTGGCTAGCTCGTCAACCCGAACGTTGTCAGCCCTAGAGATCTTCTGCAAGATAACCTCCACGAAGGAGGCCTTCATCCATTCATAAAGGGCTACATATTTCTGCAGGCGCTCACACCTGACTTCGAAATCGCCCTTTATTTGCTGTGTGATAAGTATCATTTTATTGATTATTTTAATTGCTAAAATCCATGTTTGACCCATGTTTTACTTGCTTAATTGTTATTTTTCCCTAGGTTTTAGGACTTCCTCTTATTTTGGACTTAATTGCAAATTTACACATATTTGGATTATTTGGCCACTAAATTTTTGATCTATTTTTGTAGGCATGAAAGGTTCTTGGACCTAGGGCATACTGGGTCAAATTTGAGTCGGAAGAGGACCCAGATCGAGTTATCAAGTTTCGGATTAATCTGGGCCATCCGATTCAAAAGCGGCTAGATCTGAGCCATCCGGGACCATCTGAAGCAATCCGAGCTAGGGTTAGGGTTGATCAAGCACTCTGATCAAGATCTGAAGGTTTCATCCCAATCAGAGCTCAATCAACCGTTGGATCAAGCTCGGAGGGCTCTAGATCGTCCATTCAAAGATCAAGTTGATCTGGACCATCCGTTGCATATCTGGAGGATCCGAGCTACCACGAGGCAGATCCTGACCCCAGATCATCATCATCAAAGTTTGGCTCAAATCAGAGCAAGATCAGCCATTGGATTTTCTCAAATCAATCTGAGTCGTTCATTCATAATTACTTAAGGAAATTTTCCCCGCAGCTTCTCCTTGTCGCGTCTCCACCGCAGTTTCCATCTTCTTCGCGTGTTCTTCATTCCTTTAGCTGTTTTCTTCCATCCAAGGGGTGCGACCACCTCCATTCTTCATTAGATCAAGTTCGAGGTCACTGGGGAGAGTAATCGGTGGAGTTTCAGCTCGGAATTGGGCAAGAACAGAGCTGTTGAGAGGTTTCCGCAACTCTGCATTTGATAGCTTCGATTTTGGTTTTGTCAAGTTCTTCATCAATCCAAGCTATTCAGAGGGGTTCCCTGGAGTGTTTGGATCATTCCCACACCTTTATTTCAATCAGACAAGGCTGAATTGAAGAAATCGATTGGGTTTCCCTCTTGAACAGAGTTCGAGCTCGATTCGACTGCAGATTCAGTTCCTCAGTGAATTGCTGAGCTTACGGGTTCGAGGCCAGCCCTTGCGTGACGAACAAGGAGACCTTGAGCTAATGGAGTGATTGGGGTTTAGATTTCTTGTTGTAATTTCCGTTTGTAGCTGTACTTTCCAATTCTGCCGCTAGTTTCATTACTGTCTCTGTTTCAAAATGTTTAACTTAGTTTACTGAATTGATTCTGCTGTAATTAGGTTTCAGCTCTCAAGTTTGCAAGTAGTGGCTAAGTAGTTTGCTAATGAGAAATTGTAATTCGTTTAGTTTGCTTAGCATTAATGTCATTTCTGCATTTAGTTGGTAGCTGAATTTTGTTCCTGCATATCAATCTTTTCTCCAGCTGTAGTAGTTGCTTAGTTTACTCTTTTGCAATGTTTTGGCCTTAAGTAGTGTTCGAAGTTTGCCCTCTTATTAGTTGGATTTTGAGTATGGTAAACAATTGCCCTTAGACTAGCTAATTCTGCTCTCAATTCAGTTCTGAAATTAAATTCAGACTGCGTGCCAGATTTTCCATGCGTATCAGTTCTTGCATGTTGTGTATCAGTTTTTTTTTGTTCCTCAATTCTATATCAGTGAGTGTAGTGTATTTCTGAAGCATACCTGAACGTTAGCTTGATATAATTAATCTCAATTGCAAGTTGTTTTTGAAACCGTATCATCTCTGCCTTTGTTTTGCATCCCTGCGCATGATTTCTGAATAAGTTTTGTATCACGTGCTTAGCCCTTGAGTTCTGAATTCCCTTGCTCATCTCTGCATTTATTCATTTCTGCACATCGGGTTTTGGAATCAGTTTGAGCTTGAAATCATTTTCTTTGCATTCATTGCATATCTGAATTGTTAGTATTGGCCTTGGCATGAAAGCAGCAGTTTTGGCACAAGTGATTCTCTTTTGCGTATCAAGCATGCTGTGGCATTGTTTTGCATCAGTTTAGCTCCACATTAGAATCTCTTTGCAATTGAATTCAGTGATTTGTTTGATTTTTGCACGCCATCTGTTGTTGCATTTTTTTCCTACATATAGGGTTACTTTCCTGCAAATCAATTCTGAAGTAAGCTGTTTTTATCTTGATCAGTCTCAATTGTCGAGTTTCTCCATTCATCCTTGTAGAAAACTGCTTTGATAGCCTACCCTTCCCAGCTGATTTGATCAGCTAAGATTTCTGTATGTGATTTCCATTGCAGTACATCAATTTTCCTTTGTCTGCGCTTCAAGGTTGCTGAATTATGCATGATAAAAGTCTGCACTGATTTGTGAAAGGAGTAAACTTATCTTTTAGTGTTTGGGCTGTGCTTGAAATCAATTTCATATGCATTTGACTTGTTCCTGAATTGTGATTTCATTTTGGCACATAAGTATCTCTTTTGCGTATCAAGTTCGTGTCATTGTTGCATTGTGTAGCAAGTAAGTTTCGGTTGAGTGGCACTTCTTGGAGTTAAATGCAATTTGTCGCATACACTTGCACTTGAGTTCAGAAGTATCTTTGCATTTGGCGAAGTGCCTTGGTTGAATAGGTTTTCATTAGTTGAGCTCATTGGTTGCCATATCTAGTTTAAGTTGCTTGGTACAGTTTCCTTCTTTCTATTGTGTTTTCATTTCTCATTAAACTAAACCCCAGATTCTATTTGAAACCCAAATTCACAAACGACATACAAACACAAGCTCGAATTAAACAAACTCTCAACTAGTCCCGAGGAAAAATACGACCTGTGGCCCCTTTACTATGCTTTTGTTCTTGATTGCAAAAAGGGTTTCCAGCTTTTATAAATATTTAAATTCTGATGGTCCCACAATTCGTGACAACTTAACCTAGTTCATTTCGGGTCCGTCACTGTGCCACCAGCTAGGAGTCTGAATATACAATAACCCAACTGGCCCCCATGTGTTTAGCTGCTTGCAAGCCCACCAGGATTGCCTCGTACTCGGCTTCATTGTTGGTAACTTTGAAGTAGAGTTGGATGGACAGATGTAATGTATCTCCCCGAGGGGAAACCATTAACAATCCAACCCCGCTATGCTAGCTATTGGAGGACTCATCCACATAGATCTTCCATATTCCTTCGGCTTCGGCTTCTGGGATAGTCTCCAGCATGAAGTCTGAGAGGGTGTGTGCCTTGATAGCGGCTCGAGGCTGATACTCGATGTCGTACTCACTTAACTCCATCGTCCATTTGATCAACACGCCCGAAGCTTCGAGAATAGAGAGGACTCGTGTGAGCGGGCTATTGGTGAGGACCACAATAGGATATGCCAAAAAATATGACCTTACCTCCGGGTCATTAAGACCAGGGCATAAGCCAGTTTCTCCATCATGATGTATTGCGTTTCGGCATCTTTTAAAAGATGTCCAAAGAAATATATGGGATATTGCACATGATCTTGTTCTCGAACGAGCGCCGAGCCTACCGCTTGCTCTGCGGCTGATAAGTAAACAAACAAGGTCTCCCCTTCCACCAATTTGTAGAGGATGGGGAGAGCGGTGAGATAAGTCTTCAACTCTACAAAGGCTTTCTCACAATGTTCGTCCCACTCGAATTTGGCTGCCTTCCTCAGAATCTTGAAGAATGGCAGGGTCTTATCTGTGGATTTGGAGATGAATCTGGATAACGCCATGATTCTTCCATTCAGCCGTTGTACCTCCTTGAAGTTGCGAGGGGGCAGCATGTCCAGAATAGCTTTTACTTTTTCTAAATTGGCCACAATCCCCCTTTCTGTCACCATGTAACCCAGGAACCGGCTGCTCTTTACCCCGAACAAACACTTAGCGGGGTTCAATTTCAGCCTATTGGCCCTTAGGGTGGTGAATGTTTCTTCCAAGTCGACTATCATGTCGCCTCCCTTGTCAATCTTGACTAGGATATCGTCCACGTACACCTCGATGTTTCTCCCGATTTTGTGTCTGAAGAATTTGTCCATCATTCGTTGGTATGTGGCTCCGGCGTTGCGCAAACCGAAAGGCATGACGTTATAACAATACGTGCCATCGACCATCACAAAACTGACTTTCTCCTGGTCCTCCAAAGCGAGCAGGACTTGGTGGTAGCTGATAAGTACCATTTTGTTAATTATTTTAATTGCTAAAATCCATGTTTGACCCATGTTTTACTTGCTTAATTGTGATTTTTCCCTAGGTTTTAGGACTTCCTCTTATTTTGGACTTAATTGCAAATTTGCACATATTTGGATTATTTGGCCACTAAATTTTTGATCTATTTTTGTAGGCATGAAAGGTCCTGGACCTAGGGCATACTGGGTCAAACTTGAGTCGGAAGTGGACCCAGATCGAGTTATCAAGCTTCGGATTAATCTGGGCCGTCCGATTCAAAAGCGGCTAGATCTGAGCCATCCGGGACCATCTGAAGCAATCCGAGCTAGGGTTAGGGTTGATCAAGCACTCTGATCAAGATCTGAAGGTTTCATCCCAATCAGAGCTCATTCAACCGTTAGATCAAGCTCGGAGGGCTCTAAATCGTCCATTCAAAGATTAGGTTGATCTGGACCATCCGTTGCACATCTGGAGGATCCGAGCTACCACGAGGCAGATCCTGACCCCAGATCATCATCATCAATGTTTGGATCAAATCAGAGCAAGATCAGCCATTGGATTTCCTTCGATCAATCTGGGTCGTCCATTGCTAGCTACTTAATCAAAAATTCCCAGCACTTCTCCTCGTCGCGTCTTCTTCGCCGCAAACTCTTCCTTCAGCTGTTCTTAGTTTTCTTCAGTAGATTTCTTCAATCGAAGGGGCGCGACCCCTCAATTTCTTCACTAGATCAATTGCTAGGTCATTGGGAAGGTTCTCGGTGAATTTCCAGCTCCGAATTGGACAAAACAGAGCCGAACGAGGGTTTCGTCGGTTCTGCCATCTATTGCTTCAATTTTGGTTTTGTTCAATCCATCATCCATCCGAGCTATCTGGAGGGGTTCCCTGGAGTGCTTGGTTCATCCCCACACCATCCGCGCAATTGGACGAGGCTTGATTGAAGAAATTGAATGGGATTTCAGTTTGGTTCAGAGTGTGAGCTGGATTTGAATCGCAGAGCTGTTTTTCAATGGTTTGCTGAGCTTACGGGTTCGAGACTCACCCTTGCGTGATGAACAAGGAGTTCTTGACCTAAGAGAGTGATTGAGGATAGTTTTCTTATTGCAATTTCGAGTTGTAGCTGTAATTTCATTACTGTCGCAATTTCATTTCTGCATTTCTGTACTAGTTGTTGTAATTTACATTTTCTGAATTGTCTTTGCTTAATTAGTGTTTAAATTCTTCATGTTAAGTAGCTCGAATGCTTGTTTAGTTAATTGCTCACTTAATTTCAGCGTACCAGCAATTTAATTCTAGCGTATCATTTCTGCAATTTCATTAGCTGTTGCGTATCAGCCCGATAGTTGCGTACCAATTTGTAGTGTAGTGTTTCTGCATTTTATATTAATTAGCTTAGACTTTCTGCAATCTTATTTGAATATTAGTTTGGAGTATTCGATTCCAATTTGCTTTGTTGTTTTGCGTTTAGTGGCTGATTGCATTCCTGAATTCTGTTTTTCCATTTGTCTGAATTCCTGCATTCGATTTCTGAAATCTGCATTTATTCCTGTTTCAGTTTGTTTCTGAGTTAATATCAGTTGTTTACAACAGCTGATTCAATTACCATAACTTGAATTCAGATTGTGTCTGAATTGCCATCACCATTCCTGAAAATCAACTTCAGTCCTGAACACTTGCTTCATTTCAACTCTGCATCGTGTATCAAGCTGCAAGTCAGCTGCTAATTTCCGAATTTGTGCCAAGTAACCGTGGGTTCTTTTTCAAGCTTTTCTGAACTTAGACGAGGGACTCGAACTCAGCTTGCCCTGATCGTGTGTCTGCAATGGAATTAGACTGCATTTTCTGCATTCGAGTTCTGCCTTGTTAGCTGCAGTTCAGAAGTTTGTATCAAACTTATCCTTAGCCTTTTTGAACTCAGATTTTGTTTTCTGCCGTATCATTTCTGCATCAGGTTTTTTCATTCTTGTTTATCCTTTTACCTGAGGTCTTGCCTTACAAGCTGAGGTGATTAGTTTCAATGCGTATCAAACTGTTCCAGTTGAAGCATTTAGCTTTAGCATTTGGAAAATAAGTTTCCTTCCACTGCATATCAAATTTGTCAATTCTACACTTTGATTGAATAGGCATTTGCTGCTGAATTTCTTCAGTCATTTCTGCAATTTCCTACTGTGATAGCTTGCTTTCCAATCTGAATTGCTCAGTGGCATTTGCAGATATTCAGTTGTAGATTTGGCATTTAGAATTGTTTTTTTTCCGGCACATAGGTTTTCTTTCTACCTTGCGATGTAAACTGTTTCATCTCTTTTCTGTGAATCAAGATTCAGTTAAGGCAGTGATTGGTATCAGGTCACATTTTCCTTTAGTTTGCTATGGTGCTTGAAATCGATTAGAATTGCATTCGGTTGTTTTTGAACCTTCTCATTTCCTTACTTTTCATTGCTTTTCCATTTCTAATCGCATTCCAAACCCAAATCACATTCGAAACCCAAATTCACAAACAACACATAAACACGAGCTCGAATCGAACACAACCTCAACTAGTCCCGAGGAAAAATACGACATGTGGCCCCTTTACTACGTTTTCATATTTTGATTGCAAAAAGGGTTTCCAGCATTATTTATATTTAAATTTGAGACCCACATTCGTGACAGTCTATTTTGGGTCCATCAAATTTTTGGCGTCGTTGCCGGGGAAGCAACTAGTTGATTTGTTTGATTTTTGCTTGTGTGCTTATAGACATATCATTGGGTTCTATTTTCTTTTGCTTTATCTTTTGTATACGGTTGCTGCCATTTTTCTTGTTTGTTTTGTGATAGGGCTGCAGGTTCAAAATGTTTTCATCTACTTACCAGCAGCCGTGTCAACAATTTCAACAGCAGAACCAACCTTTCGATCAGCCACTACAGCAATTTCAACCACAATTCCAGAATTTTCAGCACCCAAATGATCAATTTCAGTCAACAAATCAGTTTTTTCAGCCTTTCCAAAATTTTCAGCAAAATCAACCAAATTTCCAGCCACAAAATCAGAACGGGCAGCCACAATTCCAGGGTTTTGAGCAACCAATTCAGCAATTCCAGCCCCAATTTCAGCCACCCTATCAACAAAATCAATCATCTTTTCAAGGAATTCAGCAAGGGTACCAAGATAATTTGAATTTCCAACAACCATATCAATTTCCACAGCAATTTCAGCCTTGCAACCAGAATTTCCAGCAACAAAATCAGAGTTTCCAGCCCGTTCTATTTCAGTCCTCACTACAGCAATGTCCACTTCAAAACCAGAATTTTCAGGGCGGTAATTCTCAGCTAGTTCAACCATCCTTTCAGCCACAATTTCAACAATTTCAACAAGATTTTCAATCAAGTCAAAATTTTCAGCAAGGGTTCCAACCAATTCAACCCAACCAATATCAAAATCAGAGTGGATTTCAACCTTCACAGCAAAATTTTCCACCAAACGATCAGAATTTCCAGCCACAAGATCAGAATTTTCAGCCCACTCAAATTCAGTTTTCACCACCACAATTTCAACCTCAGATCCAAGAATTCCAGGGCTACAATTTTCAGCAATCTCCACCAACTTGTTAACCAAATTTTCAGTAGTTTAATCAGCCTGTTCAACCATTTGATCAGCCCCCACAGTCTCCATTTCAGAATGCACAGCCTACTCTTGGTCTTCAGCAGCCTTATGTTACATTTCAAGACCAACAAGAGTTCCACACTAACCAAGGAGGCTTTGAGAATCCTGATTGGAGTGAAGCTCAACAACAGAGGATGGTGGAGATGTGTCAACAAATGTTACAACAACAACAAGACATCGGAGGACGCCTTGCAAAATTGATTGATCAATTCAATCAGATAAAAGCCCAAAGATCAGAACAATTATCTTCTCAAGCTGCTCTTAATTCTGAGGGGTATGATGGTAATCTAATTTTGGGGAATGAAGAGGTTGTGTCAAATTTAAACACTCCAGATGCCGAATTTTCTGAAAAATTTCCAGCATCCCAGTTTCCCATTTAAAATAGCCCTAGAGTTGAGTTTATATCAGTTCAAGGTGACCCTAGTACATGGCCAAGTTCTTCTTCAAGAGATCTTGCAAATTTGGAAGAAGAAGAAGAAGAAAACATCAAAAATAGGGCACCAACAGCATGCATTCCTCCGGAGATTCCTACTCAAAATTCAATTCCAAATTTTTCAGCTCAAGAAGAAGATTCTGAAGCTCCACAGGACCATTCTCATCTTTTGTTTTGTGATGATAGTATTATTGATGGTCCTAATTTTTCTGATATTGTTGTTGTAGATATTACAGAAGGAGCAAGAATAGGAGATGATTCCATAGGTGTAGGGGATTGCACTAAGCCCCAGGGACCACCACAATTTACTGGTACATTAGAAGATTCAGAGGATGAACCAGAAAGTGTAGGGACTTGCATGGTGGAAGCAAGAACCCAAGGATCACCTGCTTTAGTTGAGTGTCCACCAAAACTTGAGCTTGAGGTGGAGCATATACTTGACCAGGAGGAGAACACGAATACATCTACTTTTGTAGAACCTCCAGGTATTTTTCAGCACGATCAGGTAAATACTCCTCCTAATTTTTCTGAAAATTACATAGAGGTACCTCAAACTGATTTTATTGTTTGTGATATACTTAGGGATGCATCTCTTGTAGAATTTGATTGTGAAAAATCCCTAGAGGTACCTAGTGTTAAATTTGTTGAAAATGAAGCATGTTGGGATACAGATCATGAAAATGCTGATAGTGAAAATTTTTTAGAAGTGCCTAGAATTGATGTTGATTGTTGTGATGAGTCTTTTGATATATCTTATGCTGAAAATAATTATGAAAAATTCATTGAGGCCCCCTAAAGTTGATTTCATAGGTTGTGATACATTGCTTGATACATCCTTGGTAGAAAATAATGGTGAAATTTCTATTGAAGTGCCAAGGATTGATTTTATTATTTGTGATGAGTTTTTGGATGCAAATTTTGTAGGAAATAATTGTGAAAAATTTATTGAGGCACCAAAAATTGATTTAATTGGATGTGATACAGTTTTAGATACATTTCATGCAGAGACTGATATTATTTTATTTTTGTCTTGCCCTGCACGCTTGAGAGAGGTATTACATTGTTTTGCAGGGTCTAGAAGACTTCCGGAGTGGGTGCTCCATCTGAACAGACTCCAGCCTCCTGGAAGAATTTTCAAAAGACATCAAGAAGGAGGAGTTGATTTTACTCTGATTCATAGCACTCCATTCCTTCAATGGATCTTGAACCTGAATCGCCTTAGGCCACCAGAGCAATTTTTTGTGAAGTTCAAGTGTGGGGGAGTCCTAATTCTCTCAGCCACCCATGTTCCTCCACTACCACGATGGAGGCTACTTCTGGATAGACTTCGTCCACCAGAAATAAGGGGAGATTGTTCTTTCTTGTATTTTCCTTTATTGCATGTTTCAGTTTTAAAATTAGTTCTTGCTAATAAATACGTGAGTAGAGTAACATGAATAAAAGTCATTGTAAATACCATGTCTTTTCTTTTAGCACTTTTTCTTGCATGACTAGGAATAAATGTATCCCTCTAGGTTATCTTCATGTCATTTTAGAATCTCTTGAAAATAAATTAAATTTGGTTGTTAAAACTTAGGGTTTGAGCTAATGGATGAAATCTTGGATGCTTGAGTACTATTTGGCTTTAGATTCTTAATTGAGGACTTGAGATGAATTGTTTTTGCCTAGTGAGAATTAGCCTTATATTTGTGACACATATGTTATTGTACTCTAGAACTTGCTTAGGTTCTTTCAAAATCATATTTCAATGATTGGATCACATCTATAGAGGCTAATCACTTTGTTTACCTTTCCATATCAATTTTGGCAAAAATCATGTCTATTCTATTTGTCTTTCTTTATTCCTACTCTTAACCCCATTTTTTAGCTATGGATTTGTTTGCTTGGGATGTTTCTTAATGCTATTTTGCCCGAGACGGATAAAGATTTAAGTGTGGGGGAGTGACTAGTGTTTTGGAAAGATTTTGTATCAAAGAGGCAATTCATGTAAAAAAAAAAAAATTCTGCACATTCCATGTGCCAAGAATGAGTTTGAGTGAGTTTGGTACCAAGAATGAGCAAGAAAGATGGAAGCAATTGGAGATCTAGCTTCCTTATCATGTTTTGAAGATTTAAGTGGCAAGCAAAGAAAAAAAAATCTGCAATGATGTGGAGAAAGAAATTTTTGTGCCAAAGTGAGGAAGATGCTATGAAGGTGTTCGGCCACTCTTCTAGAGGATGAATTGCAGCTGTGTTGATCTGAATTGAAACCAATGCAGAATTGTGCCAAGAAGAATTCGGCTGAAAGAAAGAAAAAAAAACAGAAAAAAATCTGTGCCATGAAGAAAAATCTGAAATTAATGGAGTTTGTAGCACAAATAGAGGAAGAAATCAGTAACACTTTGCTAAAGTCTGAATTGGGAAGTGCTAAAGTCTGAAGTGAAGCAGGAAAACGCAGAAAAAAAATCTGAAAGAATGGCAGCAAATCTGTAACGAAAACAGAGGGAAAATGCAGCTATGAACTCAAGAAAAAGAGCTGGAAATTAAAGGGAAAACACACTGAATTTCAGGAGCAAATCGACTGAGATACAGTTGCCAATCAGTTTGTTGGAAAAACATTAGATACAAAAATTTTGAAGCTGTAAAGGAAAATGCAGAAATTAGTTGATTGCAACATCAAACAAAAGGTAGAGTAAAAACAAGAGATGCAACTACTATGAAGCTTACGGCATTAGAAAGGATGGAATTGATTCTGATGAGGGTTCGGGGAGCTGATCACACTACGAATGAATAAGGATAAGCTGCAGAAAAAAAATTAGGAAGTCAGCAGCTTGAAAAACAGAAAACAGTTTGAAAAAAAAAAAGAAAAGAGAGGGAGATAAAGTGGCACACAAATGAAGACTTGGCATTATAAAATCATTGATGTTTTTCTCATCCGAATCAAAAGCTTTGCTCCACTACAAGTCTGACCTTGCTAGAGGATAAAAGAAGAAAGAAAAAAATCAGAAAAGAAGAGGGAACAAAACAAGTTGGCACGCAATAGACAAGAATTGGCACATTGAGAACAAATGGAGTTTTCTTCATCCAAATCAAAGGTAATTATTTAAGTTTGACTTCACCACATTTTTATAGCACTAGAGGACTGTAAAGAGAAGCAAAGAGCATCAAAAATATCCTCGAGCACTCAAGTCTTCCACTTTATCCATTTTCCCATTTTCTTGGTTTTTACTCCATTTCTTACCATTTTCCATGTTTTCATTTGTTTTTGTAGATGTTGATCCTAAACATGAATAATGGTGGAGAGTAGATAATAAGCAAGCCTATGGTAGTGCAAGAAGCATATGTGTTTGAGTGAGCTCCACTTCCATAATCAACTTAGAACTTAACGAGAGAGCCACCAAAACTTCCATTGAAAGGCTAGTGAGTTAAATTCATCTCAATGACTCATAAAGGATGAAAAGGCTAAGTTGTTGATTTAAGGACACGATACTAATCCATAGAGCTTAGATTTATGAGAATTGACAACCTTAGGTAATTTCTTTTCATTTGCTTCTAATTATGCTTAAGAAAATCTAGGGGATACATACTTAGTGGTTTCGCGAGACGCTCAAGCTTAAGTGTGGGGGAGTTGATAAGTACCATTTTGTTAATTATTTTAATTGCTAAAATCCATGTTTGACCCATGTTTTACTTGCTTAATTGTGATTTTTCCCTAGGTTTTAGGACTTCCTCTTATTTTGGACTTAATTACAAATTTACACATATTTGGATTATTTGGCCACTAAATTTTGATCTATTTTTGTAGGCATGAAAGGTCCTGGACCTAGGGCATACTGGGTCAAACATGAGTCGGAAGTGGACCCGAATCGAGTTATCAAGCTTCGGATTAATCTGGGTCGTCCGATTCAAAAGCGGCTAGATCTGAGCCATCCGGGATCATCTAAAGCAATCCGAGCTAGGGTTAGGGTTGATCAAGCACTCTGATCAAGATCTGAAGATTTCATCCCAATCAGAGCTCATTCAACCGTTAGATCAAGCTCGAAGGGCTCTAAATCGTCCATTCAAAGATTAGGTTGATCTGGACCATCCGTTGCACATCTGGAGGATCCGAGCTACCACGAGGCAGATCCTGACCGCAGATCATCATCATCAAAGTTTGGATCAAATCAGAGCAAGATCAGCTGTTGGATTTCCACCGATCAATTTGGGTCGTCCATTGCTAGCTACTTAATCAAAAATTCCCAGCACTTCTCCTCGTCGCGTCTTCTTTGCCGCAAACTCTTCCTTCAGCTATTCTTAGTTTTCTTCAGTAGATTTCTTTAATCCAAGGGGCGCGACCCCTCAATTTCTTCACTAGATCAATTGCTAGGCCATTGGGAAGGTTCTCGGTGAATTTCCAGCTCCGAATTGGCCAAAACAGAGCCGAGCGAGGGTTTCGTCGGTTCTGCCATCTATTGCTTCAATTTCAGTTTTGTTTAATCCATCATCCATCCGAGCTATCTGGAGGGGTTCCCTGGAGTGCTTGGTTCATCCCCACACCATCCGCACAATTGGACGAGGCTTGATTGAAGAAATCGAATGGGATTTCAGTTTGGTTCAGAGTGTGAGCTGGATTTGAATCGCAGAGCTGTTTTTCAATGGTTTGCTGAGCTTACGGGTTCGAGGCTCACCCTTGCGTGACGAACAAGGAGTTCTTGACCTAAGAGAGTGATTGAGGATAGTTTTCTTATTGCAATTTCGAGTTGTAGTTGTAATTTCATTACTGTCGCAATTTCATTTCTACATTTCTGTACTAGTTGTTGTAATTTACATTTTCTGAATTGTCTTTGCTTAATTAGTGTTTAAATTCTTCATGTTAAGTAGCTCGAATGCTTGTTTAGTTAATTGCTCACTTAATTTCAGGGTACCAGCAATTTAATTCTAGCGTATCATTTCTGCAATTTCATTAGCTGTTGCATATCAGCCCGATAGTTGCGTACCAATTTGTAGTGTAGTGTTTCTGCATTTTATATTAATTAGCTTAGACTTTCTGCAATCTTATTTGAATATTAGTTTGGAGTATTCGATTCCAATTTGCTTTGTTGTTTTGCGTTTAGTGGCTGATTGCATTCCTGAATTCTGTTTTTCCATTTGTCTGAATTCCTGCATTCAATTTCTGAAATCTGCATTTATTCCTGTTTCAGTTTGTTTCTGAGTTAATATCAGTTGTTTACAACAGCTGATTCAATTGCCATAACTTGCATTCAGATTGTGTCTGAATTGCCATCACCATTCCTGCAAATCAACTTCAGTCCTGAACACTTGCTTCATTTCAACTCTGCATCGTGTATCAAGCTGCAAGTCAGCTGCTAATTTCCGAATTTGTGCCAAGTAACCGTGGGTTCTTTTTCAAGCTTTTCCGAACTTAGACGAGGGACTCGAACTCAGCTTGCCCTGATCGTGTGTCTGCAATGGAATTAGACTGCATTTTCTGCATTCGAGTTCTACCTTGTTAGCTGCAGTTCAGAAGTTTGTATCAAACTTATCCTTAGCCTTTTTGAACTCAGATTTTGTTTTCTGCCGTATCATTTCTGCATCAGGTTTTTTCATTCTTGTTTATCCTTTTACCTGAGGTCTTGCCTTACAAGCTGAGGTGATTAGTTTCAATGCGTATCAAACTGTTCCAGTTGAAGCATTTAGCTTTAGCATTTGGCAAATAAGTTTCCTTCCACTGCATATCAAATTTGTCAATTCTACACTTTGATTGAATAGGCATTTACTGCTGAATTTCTTCACTCATTTCTGCAATTTCCTACTGTGATAGCTTGCTTTCCAATCTGAATTGCTCAGTGGCATTTGCAGATATTCAGTTGTAGATTTGGCATTTAGAATTGTTTTTTTTCCGGCACACAGGTTTTCTTTCTCCCTTGCGATGTAAACTATTTCATCTCTTTTCTGTGAATCAAGATTCAGTTAAGGCAGTGATTGGTATCAGGTCACATTTTCCTTTAGTTTGCTATGGTGCTTGAAATCGATTAGAATTGCATTCGATTGTTTTTGAACCTTCTCATTTCCTTACTTTTCATTGCTTTTCCATTTCTAATCGCATTCCAAACCCAAATCACATTCGAACCCCAAATTCACAAACAACACATAAACACGAGCTCGAATCGAACACAACCTCAACTAGTCCCGAGGAAAAATACGACATGTGACCCCTTTACTACGTTTTCATATTTTGATTGCAAAAAGGGTTTCCAACATTATTTATATTTAAATTTGAGACCCACATTCGTGACAGTCTATTTTGGGTCCATCAGTAGCCTTGGTAGGCATCCAACATTGAAATAAACTCACAATCGGCTGTGGAGTCCACCAACCGGTCTATCCGAGGCAGGGGATAACAATCTTTGGGGCAGGCTTTATTCAAGTCACGAAAGTCGATGCAGATCCGCCATTTGCCTCCCGGCTTAGGGACGAGGACTACATTAGCCAACCAGGCCGGGAATTGAACTTCTCTGATGTACCCAGCTTTTAGCAGCTTATGCACCTTGTCTCGGATAGCCTTATCTTGCTCTAATGAAAAGTGTCTCCGTTTCTGCTTCACATGATGGGCTCCCAGGGTGACATGTAGATGATGCATGGCTAACGCTGGTGGAACCCCTTTGATTTCTTCGGAGGCCCAGGCGAAGACATCCTTGTGGCTCCACAAGCAATCTACGAGATGACTTCTTAGTTCCGGCACAAGGTCGAGGGTGATTCGCGTAACTCCCCCTCCATGTTGAGGATGAATCTGCACTTCCTCGCTCTCGACCTCCCTCCGTTCTTTCTTGGGTCCTTCATCCTCTCGCGAGTCAGCGAGATCCACTTGCAAGATTTCGTGGAATTCTGGTAAGGCCCTGTAAGTGGGATCTAAGTTGATTGCGAGGGTCTCCCTTTGATCCGAGGCCCCTCGAAGGGTTCCCTTGGTGGATGCTGGAGCGTTTCTCCAATGGTGGTGGCTCTTCAGCGATCAAGTTCCTCCTTTACGTGGGTTCTCCTGCTGGCTCTGCCATCGGTGCTCCTTCGGGTGCTTTACTGGTTTCCCATAGACGACGCCAAACTTGTTCCGAAAGGAATCGATGTCGATGGCCAGTCACCGAGGTTCAGCCCACGCGGATGCTGACGGAAGGGGAAGAATCTGCGCCCTGCGAGATCAACACGAGCGTTAGGGGAACACGCCAGAGGTTATCCGACAGAGCCCACTCCGACGCTCAAGTCAGTGCCTCGATGGAGAAAAACAGAAGGAAGAAAAATGTATAAGTAGTAGAGAGTGTGTACCGCCCCCTTATCGGAGGGGTTGGACTACTTTTTATACCTGCGGCGGCCCTCCACGAGTACCCATGATCCTCGCCACATCCCCGTGATTGTCGGTTGACGGCTCACCCTAATAACGATCGTCGCGGTTCTTTAATCCGGGTCGTTGCGATGATTAAGGCCTTTATGTCCGCTAATCATGGGTAATAATTATTCCGTCATAACGGATGAGGATGACTTCGCCGATCCGCGAGAAACGGACCTCTGCTTGAGGGTTCCTTGGGCCCCACCACCCCGAGGTGATCCGAGGTTCTTTGGCTCGGGGGTCCCAGGCATTCGTCTACTCGAGGTGCTCTCAGGGTCTTACCCCCGAGATGAGCTAGGGGGTGTGTCTTCCTGAAGCTAGCTCCGGGGTGATAACTAATCGAGTTGGTTTCTGGGTCTCCTTTCCCCGGGAGGGTCTTGGGAGTTCCAGAAAGAGAGTCGTTCAGACTCGTTATATCTTGCCACCCAGCTTCTTCAGACCACGTGTCGGCCCTGGGATATTCAACCCCATCAATATTCATGCTTTTTTTTATTTTTGCATATTTTTCTAATTTTAGTCCAGGTTATCATTACAACAACAACAAAAAATTATTGGTGCAATTTGTACTAATAATCAAACTCAGAGTTTGATGTATAACAAAAAGTTAAAGTTAGATATTGTGTGTTCTAATCTATTTATCAATTGTGTAGGACTAAAAGACTTGATTGAACTTGACACTAGGCTAAAGTCCAGTTAGATCTGAAAGACCTGATAATGGCAAGAAGACAAGATAGGTTGATATCTAGCAAAAAGTCCAATTAGGTCTACGAGACCTGACAACTGGCTGAAGTTCAAATGGAACATCTGATAGGAAGACCTGGTGGGTCAAGAAATTAGTCAAATAAGTTTGTAAATGGTAAGTGGAGGTAAGCACTGGAGGAGAGAGATCCAGTAAGGATGAGTTTCAGATAGGTCGAGTCCCAGTGGCACTATAGGCCCTGGTTGAACTTAGAGTCATTTCGGAGGTCTAAATTGAGACTAAGAATAGATCTTAATCTTGGGAAGACAAGATCTAATCAACTAATCTTATTCTTTAATGTGCTAACTATGTTTTGCAGGTTACACTAACATATTTTGCAAGGTTAAAATGCATAATTTAGCCTCGGATTAACAGTGCTCGAGATGCCTCGGAGTTGATTAGTGGTGCCTTTGTTGAGACTGGAGATGCCTTGGATGATTGAAGGTGCCTCTACACAGATAATTGTTGTAGATGAGATTTTAGCCGATGGAGGCATCTCAGATTGGACTAGAGGCACCTCAGATGAGGTTGAAGGTGCCTTCAAGATGATAAAATTTGAATATTATGCATCCAATCAAATTTGATGTTGAAGGTGCTCTGGTTGAGGATGAAAGTGCACTCAACACTCTTTATAAGCATTATTCGACTAGCTTTGAGAAAACAACTCTTACAAGAACCTCCTCAACTATTTTACTATGGCATCCTTATACTGCTGCCGCACTACTACTCTACTATTGCTGACTACTATCAGTAGACCAACATCAACACCCGAGCTTATACCTTTCGACATCCGTGAGTTAGGTAATGATTTTAAGTTCTTTAATTTACTACATAAAGGAAGTGTAGGTTGTTACACTTTGATTACTCTACCTGGAGTTTATCAGTAGAGAATTCTAGTGGATTATCCATTGGAAATGTCCAAAGAGCCTAGCTCTAAGAGTAGGAGTTATTGAAGGCTCCGAACCAAGTAAAATTTACTGTGTCTTATTTTTTGTCTTGTTTTGTTCTTAGTTTTTTTTTTTTACTATGCACTCGGTTTTGAAAAATTAAAAAAGAAAAAGATTTTAAAATACACGTGCTTCGTCCCCCTCCCCCCCCCCCCCCCATGCATAGAACCCACACAATGTTTGTAAAATAATATTCATGAATAATATTTTTGAACCATGTTCATCAATAAAATTATTATCAATATGTTAAATAAATAAGGAAACTTTTAAAATGAACAAATAAGTTTGTATTATCAAACTCAATAATCAACCAAAAAACTTAAATGTAAAAGTTTTAAACAATCAAACAAGCTTGATTTGAGAGTTTAATAACATCCAAACATACTAAGCTCAAGCCAAACTCGAACTAAGCTCAACTCATAAAAAAGAGATGAAGACAAGCCTAAACAATCATTGCAACGACTTAGATCATTTTAGGCTTGGCTTAGCTTGACTTGGTTACTTTATGAAACAAGCTTAAACACCACAAACTTGACTTGGCTCATTTATCATCTTACATCTAAGTTCGAACCATGACATGGAACTAATAATAATAGGGTAATGACATTTTTTTCTCAAATCCTCAAAAGGAGCATCCTACTTTGATATTTTTATCAAAAGGGCACCCCACCCCTTGTAAAATGATACAATTGTCCTTTAGTGCTTATATCTCCTATCTAAATCCTGAACCAATTAGGCGCATTGTACTAGTTATGACACCATAGCTGCTACAATATATGTAGCTACTACGGTTTCGTAGCTACTACAACTATAATAGTTGTAGCAACTACCAAAGAAAATAACCTTAATAAAGATGACAAAATTTTAGAGCCTTTGAAAAGACTTTTGTAAGTACCCCAGGTTAGTTTTGATGTGATCAACCAAGTCAAGTTAGGTCCTGTTGGTTTTTGATACCTGTGTCTAAGTGTGCAAGAGCTTAGGAGAGCAGGAAGTCGAGCGGAAGACGCAACGGTCGAGAAGGATGGCACGGGAAGGGAGCCGACGGGCTCGATGCGTCCGAGGGACGTGGAGGTCTGCGGAAGAGTACGTCGGTAGAGCGAGAAGGATGCGCGCAACGTTCGAGGGACGAGAAGTCGGGCAGAAGCACGTTCGAGGAGAAGGTCGAAGGAGGGTTCGGGTGAGTCTAACTCTGGAAGGCCCGAAAATCACCGAAGAAGACCCACTAGAGACTAGTCAGCAAATTGCTGACCAAAAGTCATTCAGGCGCCCATGAATGAGGACACCCCTATGGACTTTAACGCCCCTATTCTCGGGCGCCCCAGTGCATACAAGCACCCGAGAGCCAAGATTTTTCTATGAGCTAGCCATTTGCGAATGTTACGCATCGGATAACGCACAAGCCACATGTCAAGCACCCTTAACCACTCGGGCACCCCTATAATGTCACATCAACATTCGGATAGAGTTGATCGGGGTTATAAATAGGTCCCTAGAGCTCAGTTCCAGATCATTCATTCACTGTAAACCAAATTCAGTTCTTGTTTTCTCTGTTTTTCTGAGCTTTTCAATGTGTAAGAGGCTTCTCTGCTCGAAGGAGTTTTTGCTATTGACTACTATTTTGTCTTTCCTAACTTAAACGTATTGCCAAACATCAAAAAGGGGGAGATTGTTGAGGCAATCTGTGGTCCGGAGTGACCAAGTGTTTTGATGTTTGGGCAAAGGGTTTAAGTTAGGTTTACCCTTGTGTTCTTATATGTGTATGTTGAGTGTGCAGGTTGTACAGGTACACATATTGACTTGACTGAACGGCCTCAGTACGGTGAAGGGTGGCATGGAGACAAGCTGGAGGCTTGTGTGCACCCGAGGGACTTTGGAGAGCAGGGGCGATGAGCTGATGGGCGCGGACTTCGAGGCATGCGTGAAGGATGGCATGGAGGCAAGCTGGAGGCTTGCGTGCATCCGAGGGACGGGAGCCGAAGATGAAGAGGGCGCGAAGGCAATAGTCGAGGCTACGGATGAGGAGTCTGTCGAGTCATGAGGATACGAGTGTTGTATGATTGTACTCGGGAAATCCTAGGGTTTGAGCGCGGAGTGGAATGTACTCAGGAAGGGTAACCTTAGGTGGGTGAGTAGACCAGTCGACTAGCCTGGGGGCAGTCGACTGATGGAACTCACAGAAAGGTCTCAGCCCTGGGACCAGTCGACTGCCCTAGGGGCAGTCGACTGGTAGGTGGCAGGTGAGTTGGCTGAGAATTCGAACGTTGGGGTGCAATGGTCGAATTTCAGTGGCACCAGTCGACTGCCCTGGGGGCAGTCGACTGGTAGCGAGGGTTTCAGCCCGAGTCCTATTTAAAAAGGACTTCGTGGTGGCTGAGATTCTTGACGAATCTTGTCTTGGTTAAAGGCAAGATAGTAGTCTTTATGCTTAGAGGTTTCCTTGAGATTGTGGCGAGGTTTCTCCACCCACAAGGAGTGACGAGAGCTAGCCGGAGGTTATCCGGGGATTGATCCACTGACGGATTCTTGGATTAGTCACCCGTCCGGGGTGGATACCAAGTACATCTTCCGTGTTAGCATTGGTTAGTGTTTGTTTTATTGTTTTTATTGTATATTCCACTATGCAACTAACCGTGTAGGAAGAAAGGGGTTCGAAAATCGCTATTCACCCCCCCCTCTAGCAGACACGATCGATCCTACAATTGGTATTAGAGCGAAGGACCGTTCTTGATCGGACTAACCGCCGAGGGAGCATACGCTAGAGGGAGAAGAACATGGAGGACAAATTTGGGGACGACATCTACACTCCGCCGTCCTATGACCTTAAGGATTTCAAGTATTGGAAGGAGAGAATGGAGACATGGTTTGGGATGGAGTAGAGTCTTAGAATTGCACTTGAAGAGCCCTTCGAAGTTCCAAAGGACAAGCACGGGAAGAAGCTTCGTCTTAGATATTGGAATAAGGAACAACAAGAGCAATCTATGGCAAACGAAAAGGTAATTGGTATATTAGTTAATCTTTTGCCTAATAGTATTTTAAGTTGTGTAGGTAAATATGAGAATGCTCATGAATTGTGGGATAAGTTGGAAAAATGTCACAAGAACCCTACAAAAATCCAAGAGTCTAAGGAGAAAAATTAAATGAGTCAAGAAGAAGAAGAAAAGGAAGTATCTACATCTTCAAGTGAGGGAGAGAACGAAAGATCATCAACCTCCTCAAGAGAAGAAGAGGAGGTATCGATTTCAAGAATTGAGGGGGAGAGACCCTCAACCGTACCGGATCAAAAGGAGGCATCTACATCATCAAAAGTTGAAGAAGAAGCTCCAACCTCCACCAAAACAAGAGCCAAGGACCATATCACATGCTTTGGGTGTAATGAAAAGGGGCACTACAAGGACAAGTGCCCAAAAGGTAAAAAGGAGGTAAAATCTATACTCATTTCAAGTTCTTTTAAATCTAACATGAGTTGTAGGAATGGAGGAGCCCAAGAAAAGAAAAAGAAAATTCGATGCTTCACGTGTGGAGAGCTAGGGCACTACCACACCAAGTGCCCTAGAAAAGGAGAATTAAAGAAAATGGAGCACTTGAGAAGATGGGAGAAGGAGGAAAGAAAGAAGCAAAGATCACATCAAGGGGGATCTTCAAGGGTAAGGGAGGTAATTCCTAACCCTAGATTAAAATGTAATTCAATTTCAAGTTCCTCATTGCATTTTAAAAATAATGTTAATCATCCCTCCATGCATGCTAGTTTTAATGAAAATTGCTTAATGGTGCATAACTTTGGATTTAGATATAATGATAGGACTAGGGTCAACAAGGTAGATCAAAACCTTAGGAAGAGCATGCATAATGATAGACCAAAGATCTCTAGACCTAAGGATCATGGCACTAATCCCAAAAAGGAAAGGAATGTGTCTAGGAAAATGGATAGTTCTAGGAATGTCCAAAGTGGACATATGGACTCCAAAGTTAAAGTTCTAGAGAGGGAAAATCAAGCCTTGAGGGCAAGGCTTGACAAACTAGAAAAGACCCTAGAAAGATTCACGGTTGGATCAAAGGGTCTAGATATGGTGTTGGGTAGTTTAAAGCCCAACTATGATAGATCGGGGTTGGGATATCGGTTTAAGACCTCCAAGGCCAACAAAAGGAAATATGCTGGGAAAGCATATAATCATAGCAAGGAGGGTAAGTCCAAGAATGGCAAGAGGGTGCCATCAAAAGGTAGAAAGGGTGACTTAACCAAGGACAAGGTGTCTAAGATTAAGAGTGTCAAGTTTGTAGGCCAAGAGTCACCGGTAGAACACCGATGTGGCCTAGGGTTTATTGAGTCACCTAGGGAGGTGGCTAAGACTAAGAGCTCAAGGGGGAGCTCTAGAAGCCTTTGGGATATATAGTGAATGGACCTTGGGAGGATTGCTCCTAGAGGTCTAGATGGGCCATGGAGTGTGCCAAAAGAATTGGAGACGGACTTAAGTCTCAATTCTTGGGTTTTGGCATGGTGTTTTTGAGTTTCATGAATGGAAATATGACATTGGGGTCATATTACATGAAAATTGGTTTTTGGTATATAATTGCCATGTAAATCAATGCTAGGGGCGCATTGTGGGTTGGTATTGGCAGTAACTGTTAGTAATATGAGAGAAGTGTCCTAAGGCAATCGCCTTATGATTGTAAACATTTATTCTAATAAATGATAATTCACTATTTGAGTATATATATTTGTGTATTTGATTGAGATCTTAAACTCATCTACTGAATGTCCGCAATACAATTCACAGCATAAGAGAATTTGTGATGGGATCACAACTAGTGATTATCTCTAAATGTGCAATTGTGAAGTATTGAAATTATCCCTAGTCGATGAATTGATAAAAACGGACACTATCAATTCTGTTGAGACTAGCATGGGTTATTCTCTAATCAGCTGATTCTCACTGGCTGGTGACATTGGGATGTCCGGAGATAAACATGGATGCTAGTTAAGGGAACTAGTTCATTGGAGTGACTAGCTGTAAGACTTCATATGGGAATCTACATATAGATATATCAATGAAGTTCTTATTGTAGCTTAAGTGCGATGTTCCTTTGACTTGCGGTGTTCAAGTCATCTTGGTCATGGAGACTTATACTTTAACATCTTAAGCAAGCATCTCCATGGAGGTGTGAACTCAGGATGATTGGGTATAAGCCGAAGTGCCCGAAGATGTTTGAACAGCCTACAAAGGATTCACCACTCCTTGCGAGGAGATGTATACCCAGGCCTATCGTCGGATTGTTACTCAAAACCTCTGGCCAGAGTATATCATGTTTAGAGTGCGAGTCTCTTAAATACATGAGAGTAATTAGAAATCCAAAGGATGAGAAAGACACTACTTGGGCTAGGTGTGACGTAGTCAGTCTAGTGGGGACTGACACAAACAGACCATGTCCTGAACCAAGTGGGTATAAGGTGGTGAAGGGAATGGGGCACGATTCATTAGAGCTGCTGAAGGGTTTCAGAATTACTTCTGAGGTCAAACCGTTGATCTTTCAATTAATTGGGGGTCATGATGTACTACTAGGTGTCACTCATGATCGTTCTATAATTAGTTGATTATAGACGGCCAACATAAATCGAAAGCCTATTTAGTCACACGCACTACGAGTAATCCAAGGGATTTAAAACGAGTTGAAAATTGGATTTTCCGATCAAGAGAAATAAGTCGAATCTGAGTTAATCAGAGGCACAACGGAAACTTAAAATGGCTAAGTCTTTTGAAGGCTTAATGGGCGAATTAAATGAGTTTAATTCGCGATGGAATCGGCTTGGTTTGGCCGGCCAAAGAGGGTGTCCACCCTCTTGGTTTGGCCGACCATTAAAAAGGGAATAAACCAATTTAATTGGTTTAATTAATAAAATAAATCTAGCGCGATTTGTTTTATAAATTATGGATAAATAAATTTGTATAAAGAAATTTATATAAATAAATTTATAGAAATTTATTTCTTTTTGGGAAATTAAAATAATCCGTGGAGTGGTTTATTTTAATTTTATAAAATCAATTATGAATTGATTTTTCCATTAAAAGAAAAATTTATAAATTTCTTATAAAATTTATTTCATAATTAAAGAAGAGAATAATTTGTTTTATTATAAAGTTAGTTATAATAAAACTAGGCATAACGGAATTATTCATTAGAAAATTTATAAGATAAATTTCTTATGAAAATTAATTCCGTTAAAGAGGAGACTTAGCAAGGGAGAGGTTACTATATAAAGGAACCAAAGGCTAGCCTTCAATTCCAATCAATTAAGTTGATTAAGAGTTAATCCTCTCCCTCTCTCTCTCTTATTCTCTTCCTCCCTTTTCCCCTTCTCAACCCTAGGGCCGGCGCCCCTTGAGGCAACTAGGGTCGGCGCCCCTTCATCCACCTAGGGCCGGCGCACTTCTTCCCTTAGGGTTGGTTGCCGTGAGCTATCAAGGAGAAGGAGAAGCCAAGACAAGAAGAAGAAGACGCGGATCACAACTCCTCTCTTCCCGGAATTTAGATTCCGTTTCTTGTTGGTGAGTTTCCATTCTTTTCTCTTGTTCTTCTAGTTGTGCCTTTAGAGAATCTAGTAGTTCTCGTTGGCACAAAACTCGTGACT
The DNA here is from genome assembly GCA_024364735.1 of Boesenbergia rotunda. Taxonomy (NCBI): domain Eukaryota; kingdom Viridiplantae; phylum Streptophyta; class Magnoliopsida; order Zingiberales; family Zingiberaceae; genus Boesenbergia; species Boesenbergia rotunda. The sequence continues at coordinate 229,701 of JAGFNQ010000637.1, forward strand.
TTGCGAAGTCATCCCGAAGAGAACTCGGCGTGGACGCGAATAGAGGCGAAGCTTCCAAGGGACGCTACGGTTGGATCTCGTCCCTTACTTCGAGTTACGCGAGGTACTTAGTAAATTAGTTTACTTTTCCGTAAAGTTTTAATTTATGATTATGTCCACACACTATAAGGTTGCATGCTAGATACGTGGTTAAAATAATTTAGGAAATTATTTTATGCTAATTCTTCCGCTGCACGTAAAAATTTAAAATTTTACGAACCCGTATCCTTGTCGACATGCACCCGGTCCCAACAGTAACATCAAGAGGAAACCAAAACTAGGACTTTAGGTCAAGAGTTTATCGAACTTTTTAGCTAGTTTTGGGTTTTGTGTCAAACTTGGAAATGGTGATAGATACATTTTGGAATGTATTTTTCCCAAGTAGGTATGGGTACCACAAATGTCTCCATAAAATTTGGAAATTTTTGGAGATTTGTGGAATTTCTGGTGCATTTCTAAATTTCGTCAGAAAGACTAAAATTCTGATTTTCAGAGTATCAGTCGATTGCCATTTGGGGCAGTCGACTGGTAAAGGCTGAATTAAGTTTCAACAGTTGGGTATGTGTCCAAATGATGCAAAACAAGTGTATGGGGGACTAGTACACATTGTTTATGGTCATTGGGGATTAAAAGAACCAATGATTGGGATATTATTGGGTTCTTTTTGATGTTAGGCAAAGGGGGAGAAGTTTGGGTTTAAGTTGGGAAACTAAACATTCATTTGCTAGAACTCATAGATTTAGGGGGAGCATGGTTGCTCCATTCTTGGCGTAAGGGGAACCTGTGAGAGGTTCTTAAAAAACCTTTGTAAGTCCAGTATAGGGGAGCTTTGGAAAAGCTTTAAAAAACCCGTTTTGTTGAAAAGTCCTAACTTAGAGGGTTAGGTGTGGAAATTCCTAACTTGGAGGTTAGGTGTGGAAAATTCCTAACTTGGAGGGTTAGGTGTGGAAAATTCCTAACTTTGGGAAGTTAGGTGTGGAAATTCCTAACTTGGGAGTTAGGTGTGAAAAAGTCCTAACTTGGAGGGTTAGGTGTGGGATGCCTTGGGATAGGATCGCATTGCATATGCATCGTTTTTGCTATTGACTACTATTTTGCTTTCCCTAACTTAAACGTATTGCTAAACATCAAAAAGGGGGAGATTGTTGAGGCAATCTGTGGTCCGGAATGACCAAGTGTTTTGATGTTTGGGCAAAGGGTTTAAGTTAGGTTTACCCTTGTGTTCTTATATGTGTATGTTGAGTGTGCAGGTTGTACAGGTACACATATTGACTTGACTGAACGGCCTCAGTACGGTGAAGGGTGGCATGGAGACAAGCTGGAGGCTTGTGTGCACCCGAGGGACTTTGGAGAGCAGGGGCGATGAGCTGATGGGCGCGGACTTCGAGGCATACGTGAAGGATGGCATGGAGGCAAGCTGGAGGCTTGCATGCATCCGAGGGACGGGAGCCGAAGATGAAGAGGGCGCGAAGGCAATAGTCGAGGCTACGGATGAGGAGTCTGTCGAGTCATGAGGATACGAGTGTTGTATGATTGTACTCGGGAAATCCTAGGGTTTGAGCGCGGAGTGGAATGTACTCAGGAAGGGTAACCTTAGGTGGGTGAGTAGACCAGTCGACTAGCCTGGGGGCAGTCGACTGATGGAACTCACAGAAAGGTCTCAGCCCTGGGACCAGTCGACTGCCCTGGGGGTAGTCGACTGGTAGGTGGCTGGTGAGTTGGTTGAGAATTCGAACGTTGGGGTGCAATGGTCGAATTTCAGTGGCACCAGTCGACTGCCCTGGGGGCAGTCGACTGGTAGCGAGGGTTTCAGCTCAAGTCCTATTTAAAAAGGACTTCATGGTGGCTGAGATTCTTGACGAATCTTGTCTTGGTTAAAGGCAAGATAGTAGTCTTTGTGCTCAGAGGTTTCCTTGAGATTGTGGCGAGGTTTCTCCACCCACAAGGAGTGACGAGAGCTAGCCGGAGGTTATCCGGGGATTGATCCACCGACGGATTCTTGGATTAGTCGCCCGTCCGGGGTGGATACCAAGTACATCTTCCATGTTAGCATTGGTTAGTGTTTGTTTTATTGTTTTTATTGTATATTCCGCTATGCAACTAACCGTGTAGGAAGAAAGGGGTTCGAAAATCGCTATTAACCCCCCCTCTAGCGGACACGATCAATCCTACAGCAATCAAGTAAATTATCTGTATGCCTTTGTTATTTCTATTATAGTTTTTTTTTGTTATTAATATTGTGAACTAATCAACATTTTTGTTTAAAATAAACAAAAGATATTGTTTTCAATTTTTTGGCCAATTCACCCCCGCTTGCCGACCTACAATCACTTTCAATTTGTATCAGAGCAAGGACGCTCCAGAAGGACTAAACGTCGTCTGAAGCAATCTATAAAATAGTCGGACCAGTCATCTATCCATCAAAGTTCGAGGGGGAGTTCGCGAATTGGAAGCATAAGATGCAGGTATTCTTTAAAACAAATTTCGATTTACTTTTAATTATGAAAAACGGTTTTGTAGCTACCAAGGACGCCGACGACAAACCCAAAGACAAAAGCCTGTGGACAAATAAGGAGCAAGCAGACTTTGTGGCGAACGAGAAAGCAAAATTTCATTTGTTGACCATACTACCTGCACAAGAAGTCAATTGAATCGGGAACTACCGATCTGCAAAGGAACTTTGGGAAAAGTTGCTTGAACTTCACGAAGGTACCTTCGAAGCAAAACTATCAAAAAGAGACCGACTTCGAAATCAACTCAGCAACTTTCAACTGGAAGAAGGAGATTCAGTAGCTCAACTTCACGCAAAACTTAAGGAGTTAATTACGGAACTCAACAACCTCAAAGAGTCGGTAAGCAATTAGGACTCTCAAAGGTATGCATTAAACGTCTTCCCGAGCATCCCGAATTGGACTTTGATAATTGACGCTTATTACATCTATAAGGATCTTGAGGTAAGTACCTTAGAGCAACTCTTTTCAACTTAGAACCTCAAGAATCTAGATGTGCAGGAAAGAGTAAAGCAGACAACATCGCCTTAAGCTCGAAGAAGATCTAACATGAAGACGAATCTTCTAAAGATGAAGAAAATACGACATACATGGTAAGGAAATTGTCCAAATATTTTAAAGGTGCAGGGTAAGAAGCAAAGAAAAATTCACTGCTACAACTACAATGAAGAGAGACACGTGAAGGCAAACTACCCCAAATTGAAGAACAAAGGAAAAGGGGTAACAAAGACAAAAGTCCACAACCTAAAAACAACATGGGACGAGTCTGTTAGGACGTGATCGGCAAGCTAGAGGGGGGTGAATAACGTTTCTTCGATTTTCTTCACCTACAACGTTAGCAAGCGCAAGTGGAATAACAAATAACAATAACAAAACAATGCTAACGCAAACCTATTTACCTATTTCGGAGATGACGCTCCTACTCCACGGCAGTCTGTAAGGTGGACGATCCCTCGATCCTTCGGTGGATCACTCCCCGGATGCCCTCCGGTTAACTCGTGTAGCTCCTTGTGGGTGGAGAAACCTCGCCACAATCCCAACTGCACCTCTGAGCTCTTAGAAACCTCGCCGCAAAATTTCCTTGGAAATGCTTTCAAAACATACCTCACAAGGTCGCGGTTCTCGACCTTTTCATCAATTGAAAGAAGCCCATTGAGGACTTCCTTGAAACGACTATGAAGCTCACTGACCGACTCATTCTCCTTCATGGAGAGATTTTGAAGTTGGTTGAGGAACAAATCCCTCTTTGCGATTCTAGAGTCCCGGGTGCCTTCGTGAAGCTCAATGAGTTTGTTCCACAGGTCCTTGGCACTTGTGAAAGGACCAACTTTGATGAGTTGATCTTTGTTCATGCCACATTGTAGAGTGACAACCGCCTTCGCGTCGGCTTCACTCTTTCGTGTTTGTTCGGCAGTCCACCGTGAAGACTCGAGTTCTTTGCCTTCGTCATCCTTAGGAGGAATGAATCCCTCCTTCGCCGCGAACCAAGTATGGATATCCATCTTCAAATAGTATTCCATCTTTGATCTCCAATACTGAAAGTCGGCGCCATCAAAGAATGGAGGTCGGGTGGTGGAGAAGCCTTCTCTCAATGCCATCTTGTTGATAACTCTTGGATGTTAAGCCGTAAACAGAGCCCCAAGCTCTGATACCACTTGTTGGTGACGAGATGGCTAGAGAGGGGGGGTGAATATAGTCAATCACTTTTTCTTCGAGAAGTTAGCAAGTTTCTGTACTCGAAGTTGTTAGTAGCACAGCGGAAGTATGGAAGACAGAATGTGCAGAAACTAAAACAGAAACCTAACTACCAAGATTAGCAAGATCGCTAACAAGGAGATTTTACAAGATTCGGGGATAACTTGCCCCTACTCCTTGGCGTGCCCTTAAGGTGGGAGATCCCTTGATCGTCGGCAGATCAAGCCCCGGTTAACACCGGATAAATCAGCAACCTCCTTCTCGGTGGAGAAACCTCTCCACAGTGTGTTTCAAACAAGGATATAGTTTAAGCACAAAGAAACAACAAGAAGGATCTTACTCAAACACTTAGCAAGGACAAAAACACAGCAAGCTTCCCTGAGCTCCACCCAGTGGCGATCTCACGCAAGAACCCTTCTTCGTGTCTTCCCACTGTCGGACTCCAAGCTTCTTGTTTTCTCCTTCAAGCGCTCAAGTAATGGATGATTGCTTTTCGATCGCTTGCTCAGAATGATGAAACTTCTTAAACACAGCAAACAGTTATGGAGAACTTAAGGCGGCAAGAACTCAAAACACAAGCTGTAGAATTTTTTGAACTCTGCTTCACCGAAGCTGTCTCCCGTTCCTTTTGTTTCTCCACTAAGCATCAAGTGACCTCATCTCCAGCAGCCTCCAGCTGCCTCACTGCCAACGCCAGCTACACTGAACCCTTACTGAACTTCCTGAGCTCCCTCAGCCAAGCTTCAGTCAGTGGCTTCAGTCCTGCAGCTCCAGCCGTTGCAACCTGAGATGAGAAATGGACAAACCTGCTCCAAGGAAAGCCTCCATTGACTTCTCCTTGAGTGTTTGAATCCTCCCCTGTCACCTACAGCTTAATCAGACTGTTAGAGCAGTATATCACACAGTAAATCAAGTATCAGAGGCAAACATCAGTGAATCGGATACGGTCAGACGCGATCAGAGCGTCTGATAGTGCAATTTGAATTAAAGTGATCGGTCACCAGACCGATCAGGGTAGGTCCAGACCGATCAGGCTCCGTCCTGATCGGTCCCTAACGCTCAATCAGAAATCGTGATTTCTTTGTGACTTCTCCTGGATCGATCACCGGACCGATCCCAGGTTGTGGATCGATCACCCGAACGATCCACCCCTTTCTTGGGCGATTTCTGAGCTTCGCAGTCCAGACCTCCTGATCGGTCATCAGACCGATCAGGCAGCCTCCTGATCGGTCTCCAGACCGATCAGGCTAGAGCCTGATCGATCATAGTGAGGAACCTGCGATGCTGGATCGTTCTCCGGAACGATCTGCACAGTGATCCTGATCGGTCTTTAGACCGATCAGGTTCAGATCAGCAAGAGAACTCAACCTCAACTATTCTCTCCCTGATCGGTCACCCGACCGATCAGGAGCCAAGCAATAGGTGAAACACACACTCCCTGATCGGTCACCGGATCGATCAGGAGCAGTACAGTAGGTTCCCAACCTCACTGTGTGCTCCTTGATCGGTCACCAGACCGATCAGTCGTTGCTGGATCGGTCACCAGACCGATCCACAACAGGGCAGCGTGCCAGCTTCCCTGACCGATCACCAGACCGATCCAGGGACGTAAACTTAGCCCTCCAAGCTAAGTTCTCTTCCACCTTAGCCCTCCAAGCCAAGGATTTTTCACCTAACCCTCCAAGTTGGGAATTTGCACCTAGCCCTCCAAGTTAGGACTTTTCACCTAGCCCTCCAAGCTAGGACTTTTCACCTAGCCCTCCAAGCTAGGACCTGACCCTCCAAGCCAGGACTTTTTCACCTAATTCTCCAGGATGGGAATTTGCACCTAACCCTCCAAGTTAGGACTTTTCACCTAGCCCTCCAAGCTAGGACTTTTCACCCAACCTTTCTGAATTAGGACTTTTCCAACACCTAGCCCTCCAAGCTAGGACTTTTCAACACCTAACCCTCCAGGTTAGGATTTTCCAGCACCTAGCCCTCCAGACTAGGATTTTCAACACCTAACCCTCTAGGTTAGGATTTTCCAACACCTAGCCCTCCAGACTAGGATTTTCCATACCATGCCTGATCCCCGATCAGGACTTAATCATAATCAATAATCATCCACCTAAACTTAAATCGGTGTCAACACCAAAATAACAATCAGGGCCAGACTGCATCAACAATCACCAGTAGAGACAACCAAACTCAACTATCAGTGGGGGGATCCTCATCGTGCACGAGATCGTCCATCATATCATCAGTAGGAGCAAAGGACCCTGGTGCAGTACTCTATGAAGGTGCACCTCCTGGAAATGTGTGGCTGCGCCACTCATCATACCATGTCTGCTGGAGGGTACGGGTCCCCGAGACCTCGGTCTCGATCCTGGTCAGTCGGCAATCAAGGGAGCGAAAACCTGACCGAAACTCCTCGCGATCTGTCGCCCCCAACTGAACAAACTCCTGTAGCGTCTGATCCAGCTCTGAGATTTGCCAGCGCAGATCTGGATCCGGCTCGTCGTAGTCATCATCATCAGCAGCAGCGGCGGGCGCCTGAACCTGTGGACCTCCCCTTGGTAACTCACCAAGAACCCTATCATCTTTCCAAACCAACATCCGATCGGGCCCCCGAACAATGATGCCGGACTTGGCGAATGCTCGCCGGCCAAGTCTGCAATCCTGTCAGACCATAGGCATTGTCCGGCCCTTGGTGACATCAACACCAACTGACATGAGCCAGTCGGTGATGACGTGACCAAAAGGCATGTAGACCGTGCGTCGGCTGGGCTCTCGATAAGATAAGATGGACTGGAAGATGCTCTCCATGATATCGAAGTCCAAACGGTGGTGCATGCCGTAGAGCATCAGACAGTGATAGGGTCGGATTTCAGTTAGAAGTTTGGAAGTAGTTGGGAGGATACAGTTTGTGATAATCTTGAATAATATGTAGCTAGTGGGAGAAAAACGCAGTGCAACAAAGGTAGGAAAGTCAGGGCCCAGCTCATCGAGACCGGCTGGGCGGGGATGACCAAAGAAATACTGATGGATAGAATCAGGGGTAACATCTGCAAATGGTGCTAGTAGAGGATTAGGAAGCTCAGGATAGATCGAATACATATTTGGTGATCGTCGACCACCCAGAAACTCAGCAAGTATGTCATAGGAAAATTTGAGAGTCCTTTTGGCGACTCGAGTAGTAAACTCGAAGCCGCCTTGAGGACCCTACTAAAGATTATTGTAAAACTCCGAGACAAGGTCATAATTGATGGTTCGCTCTAAGGAGAGGAGGAAACCAAGATTGTAATACAGGACTATCTCCATGACTGATGGACAATACTCAGTCAGGAAGGGGACATCGATTGATCGGCAGGGTAGCATTTTGAAAGTCCTTGATTAGAAGGCCTGTTCACAAGCCGCATTCGGGAATCGGGAGCTCGAAGAAGCTGAGGCCTTCTGGAGGGCGCAGGTGAAGAGGGGGCTTTCCCCCTCGAGCTGCCCTTAACAACATCTTTCCCTTTAGAAGATTTTCTAGAGAATTGAGATGATCAAGACACAGAATTTAAACAGGAATTGATCATACACGGTTTGAATTAATTAAGCAAGGTTGACACGAACATAGACCGAATCACAAAAATTCAAGAATTGATCATACAAAGATAAGACCCAATCATAAGGTAGACATTAGATCAAGATCAAAAGTAGGATAATAATGAGGTGAAAAATTGATTTGATCATTTGGTGAGAAAGTAAGGTCACGGCAAATACAAGAGAATCACGGCACCACACCAAGAATAAACACCAAAACATGATTAGCTCCACAACATAATTTATGAAATGATTTGTAAAGGAAGCTAAACCAACAACTCACTTTGGTGCCATTAGTAGAGTCCTTGAGTCGGAAAGGAAAAACGCTTGCGCAGGAGAAGCCTCGGCGCAAGACAGAAACGCAAAAGACTCGAGCAAATCGATAACTTGCAGAGAACAGGGGACGCTCGTAGAGACCTTCGTACACACTCGCTCGCATGGGAAGGGAGACGCAGGAACACTCTTGCTCAGGATGAAGAGATGCAAGGGAGAGGTTTCGGCGCTAGGGTTCGGCAAGGAAGGGTTTTTCGCGAAGTTAATCGGTTGGTGGATCGGTCCACCAACCAGAAATTAATGCGTCTGAACGGATCACCGTTCGATCTGATCGCGCCCAGACCGATCAGGCTATAGCCTGATCGGACTGAACCGAGCCTGATCGGTCGGGTGACCGATCAGGAAAGCTCCTGATCGATCGGTTGATCGATCAGGGAGAGATCAGTAGACTCGGGAGGCTTACTGTGAGCCCTCTGATCGGTCTGTAGACCGGTCCCAGCAGGGTGACAGATCGGTCCGGGGACCGATCCAGGCTGGCTCAGTAAGCTTGGTCAAAATTTCGGAAAGTCACTGCTTGCCTCGTTGATCGGTCTGTGGACCGATCACCATAGGAAGGAGCCAGATCGGTCCGGGGACCGATCAGCCCTATGCCTGATCGGTCCGGTGACCGATCAGGGTTCCTGATACTCCCTGATACGAACTGAAATGTTTAGTTTCAGAATTTCTGAATCTTTCCAAGGAAATCTGGTGAAGTTTATCAAATTTGGACATGATCTCATGACTAAAATTGATCTCTGAATAAGGATCAAGAGCCCTTATAGATTCAACAATCACTTTGATCCATCTAAATGGAGTCAAACTCAATTAACAATCATTCAAGCAATTTCAACTAAGTTTGTATCAAATCCAATGTTCCAATCAAGTTTCCTTGATTGGAATGTCCAAGTATGATCATGGAGCCATATACACATATGTTATGCAATGGTTTTCCCCATACTTGGTCACCGAAGTGATTATTATCTTGTCAACTTAATTTCTCAAGGGATGCATTGACATTTTGAGAAACTTAGTTGAACCTAACATCTCACCCCATATCTAGCAAACAAAAACGTTTTGTTAACCCTTATAGTTTGTGTGAGATGTCCCTAAAGTTACCCAATTGTTTCCCAACAATTTCGAAATAATCATGAAGGGTTTGAAAGCATTTTGAAATTCATGAAGCACGACACATTCCTAACTCCCGTCTTAGGAAACTAAATTCATTCTCGGGAAGTGGTTTAGTGAAAATGTCAGCTAGGTTTGACTTGGACTCCACATGTGAGAGTACAATATCTCCCCTAGCTACATGATCCCTAATGAAGTGGTGACGCACTTCAATATGTTTGGTCCTAGAATGATGGACTGGATTCTTGGTTAAGTTAATTGTGCTAATGTTATCACATAACACTTGCACACCCTTATAACTCAATCCATAGTCCTCTAAAGTATGTATCATCCACAACAATTGTGATACACTCTCTCCCATGGCGATATATTCTGCCTCGGTCGTGGAGAGAGCAACACAATGTTACTTCCGACTTGACCAACTTACTAAGGACGAACCTAAGAATTGACAACCCCCACTTGTGCATTTCCGGTCCAACTTACATCCAGCGTAGTCGGAATCCGTATAGCCAATTAAATCAAATGATTCGGTACGGGGGTACCATAGACCAACTCCAATTGTGCCTTTGAGATATCTCAAAATTCGCTTAACAGCGATTAGGTGAGATTCCTTAGCACAAACTTGATACCTAGCGCACATACCCACAGCGAAAAGAATATCAGGTCGACTAGTTGTGAGGTATAGTAAAATACCTATCATGCTTCGATATTGAGTTAAATCAACAGGTTTACCACTTTCATCATTGTCTAATCTTGTGTTTGTAGCAGAGGAGTGATTACCTCTTTTGAATCACTCATATTGAATTTTCGAAGCATTTCTTGTGTGTATTTCGATTGGTGTACATGGATCCCATCACGAGTTTGCTTGATTTCGAGTCCAAGGAAGAAAGTCAACTCTCCCACTAGACTCATCTCAAATTCATTTTCCATGTGTCCAATAAATTCAATCAAATAGCCCTTATTGTTTGAGCCACAAATTATGTCATCGACATATACTTGGGCTACAAAAATATTGTCACCATCTCTTCGTAGAAATAGTGTAGGGTCTATTTGGCCTCTAACGAAGCCCTTCTCAATTAAGAATGTCGACAACCGCTCATACCACGCTCGGGGTGCTTGTTTAAGGCCATAAAGTGCCTTTTTGAGCTTGTACACGTGGTTTGGAAATTCGGTACTCTCAAACCCCGGAGGTTGTTCGACGTAGACCTCTTCTCTAATCAAACCATTTAGAAAGGCCGATTTGACATCCATTTGGTATAGCTTGAAGCCATGATGTGATGCAAATGCAAGCATCAATCGGATGGATTCTAATCGTGCCACAGGAGCATAGGTCTCATCATAATCAAGGCCTTCAACTTGACTGTAGCCCTTGGCTACTAAGCGTGCCTTGTTTCTAATGATTTCTCCCTTATGGTTCAATTTGTTCTTGAAGACCCATTTGGTTCCAATAATGGAGGTCTTCTTGGGCCTAGGGACTAAGTCCCAAACTTGACTCCTCTCGAATTAACCTAGTTCATCTTGCATTGCAATGATCCAATCGGGATCATTTAATGCTTCATCAATTTTCCTAGGTTCAATTTCGGAAATTAAGGCAACTTCATTAGCCTCATTCCGGAAGAATGATCTAGTTCTAACCCCCTGATGGATGTATCCAACAATTTGGTCTTGGGGATGACTAGAGGCTAATCTAGTTTGCCTAGGAGTTGGTGGTGCTTCTTGAACGGGTTCACTAGACACAAGTCCAGCCTCAGGATCCGGCTGATCAATGGGTTGTCTAGGCTCACCGTCATCGGATTCTTCACCATCAACAACATTTGGACTTTCATTCAAACTTAGTCTCCTAAGTTCGAATTGGACTTCATCTTCTGGTTGACCATTAACTTTTGGAATTTCTTCGAAGACAACATCAGAAGATTCTTCAACTAGTCTAGACTTCTTGTTGTAGACTCGGTAGGCTTTGCTAACGAGGGAGTACCCGACTAGTATCCCTTCATCAGCCTTCGCCGTGAATTTTCCAAGATGATCCTTGGTGTTTAGAATGAACACCTTACAACCAAACACCCTAAGGTGTTTAACCGTAGGTGGTTTTCCAAACCAGAGTTCATGGGGAGTCTTTCCTAGAAACCTATGAATGAGGACCCGATTTTGCACATAGCAAGCTGTATTTACAGCTTCAGCCCACAAGTAACTCGGTAGTGAGTACTCATTAAGCATGCTTCGGGCAGCCTCTTGTAGAACACAGTTCTTCCTCTCTACAACACCATTTTGTTGTGGTGTTCTAGGAGTAGAGAACTCATGCTTATAGCCTCTATCTTGATAGAATTCTAAAAACTTATGGTTTTGAAATTCACCTCCATGATCACTTCTAATTGTCTTAATGGTTGATGATTTTTCATTTTCAACTCTTCTACAAAAAGAAATGAAGATATCTAAGGTTTGGTCCTTATATTTTAAAAAGTAAGTCCATGTATACCTAGTAAAATCAACAACGATAGCAAAGCAATATCTACTTCCATTCAATGATATGATGGTACTACAATCAAATAGATTCATATGAAGTAAATCTAATGCATTTGAAGTACTTACAGCGCTTTTACCTTTATGTGCAGATTTTGTTTGCTTACCCATTTGACATGCATCACAAAGTTTATCTTTCTCATACTTGATGCTTGGTAAGCCACGAGCCAACCCCTTGTTGGCCAACTTCTGGATGTTCTTCATGTTCACATGTGCTAGTCTCCGGTGCCAAAGGGTGGACTCTTCTTCTTTTGACATGAAACACTTAGCAGAAGCATTAATAGCACTTTTAAATGAAACTTGATAAATATTGTCTACTCTTGCTTCTACCAGTACCGTGTCCAAGGTGTCATGTTGTCTAACTTGACATTGACTTGGTTGGAAGTCAATTGTGTAACCCGTGTCACACAATTGACTGACACTTAGGAGATTAAATTTCATCCCCTTGACTAGAAGGACATTTGAAATTCTAAGACATTCAGATATTTGAATGTCTCCTATCCCTATGACCTTAAGACTACCATTGTTACCAAATGATACATTACCTCTACTTTTCTTGTGAAGTGTGGTAAACAATGATCTATCCCCGGTCATGTGTTTGGAGCATCCACTATCAACGAACCAAGTTGATAGATGCTCCCCCCTCAATCATAACCTACACAATTCGAAAAATAGAAGTTTTAGGTACCCAAACCTTGGGACCTAAAGCATCAACTAAACATGACTTAGGCACCCATGCCTTGAATTTTGGGTGTCCTAGATTGTCTCATATCAGTCCTAGACATGAGAGACACAAATGACGGTTCCTTAGACGGTAACCAATACCGGCCCTATTGTAAACTGCCCTTTGGGCATTTAGGATCATATCTAGGGTCTTAGAGCTAGTTGAGAACTTCTCAAGAATATTCTTGAGCTTCTCAACTTCACTCTTCAATGATTGGTTTTCCTCTATTAGCAATTTATCATGCAAATTATTGACTTCTTCAACCTTAGAGGATTTCAACTTTTCAATCTCATGTTTCAATGATTTAATTTCATCTTCTAGCAATTCAACATGCAAATCATCAATGTTATCATCTTTAGATGCCTTCAATTGATCAATTTCTAATTGCAATGCTTTAACCTTATTCTTTGATTTCTTAAGCATACTAGTTAAACATGCAATTGCTCTATAACACTTTTCAAGCTCGGGAGAAGTTACCTCTTCATCATCCGAAGATGATGAAGCCGCGTTTGAGGAGCTTGAAGATTCATCACTGCTCTCCTCTCCAAGAGCCATGAGTGTCACTTGCCTTGTGCTCTTCTCCTCCTTCTCTTCATCGGATGAGCTTGAGGATAACTCATCCCAAGTGGCCTTCAAGGCCTTCTTCTTCTTCTTGGATTTCTCTTCTTTTCTTTTGGATTTCTCTTCCTTCTTCTTCAGTTTCGGACATTCATTCTTGAAATGCCCTTTTCTACCACACTCAAAACAAGATGCATTAGTCTTATCAAGTTTGGATTCACTAGAGTTACCTCTACTCTTGAAACGTCGATTCCTTCGCATCATCCTTCGCACGAAGTTTGCCATTTCGGATGAAGAGGAGCCGCTGCCATCTTCTTCGGAATAGGACTCGGATTTGGAAGAGGATGAAGACGAAAAGACCTCCTTCTCCTTCTTCTTCTCCTTCTTCTTCTTGTTTGACCGGTCACCTACAACTAAGGCAATCCCCTTCTCCTTGGGGCCTTTGTTAGCCGTTTCATGCAATTCCATCTCACAAAATAAATCATCTAACTTTACAATGGAAAGATCCTTGGAAACTTTGTAGGCATCCACCATGGATGACCACAAAGCATTCCTTGGAAAGGCTTTCAAGACATACCTCACAAGGTCGCGATTCTCGACCTTTTCATCAATCGAATGTAGTCCATTGAGAACTTCCTTGAACCGGCTATGGAGCTCACTTACCGTTTCATTCTCCTTCATGGAGAGATTTTGGAGTTGATTGAGGAACAAATCCCTCTTGGCAATTCTTGAATCCCGGGTGCCCTCGTGAAGCTCAATGAGTTTGTTCCACAAGTCCTTTGTACTTGTGAAAGGACCAACCTTGATGAGTTGGTCTTTGTTCATGCCACATTGTAGAGTGACAACCGCCTTCGCGTCGGCTTCACTCTTCCGAGTTTGTTCAGCAGTCCACCTCCACGACTCAAGCTCTTTGCCTTCGTCATCCTTAGGAGGGGTGAATCCCTCCTTCACCGCGAACCAAGTGTGGATATCCATCTTCAAATAGTATTCCATCTTTGATCTCCAATATTGAAAGTCGGCGCCATCAAAGAATGGAGGTCGGGTGGTGGAGAAGCCTTCTCTCAACGCCATCTTGTTGATAACTCTCGGATGTTAAGCCGTAACAGAGCCCCAAGCTCTGATACCACTTGTTGGAAACGGATGGCTAGAGAGGGGGGGTGAATATAGCCAATCTCTTTTGCCTTTCACTTATGAAGTTTCTGCACTTAACTTATCAGTAGCACAGCGGAAGAAGCAAAGGAAAACGAAGCAGTGCAGTAAACTAAAAACAGAAATGAAAGCAAACAACGACAGCTACCAAGATCGCTAACAAGAGGGTTTACAAGGTTCGGGGATAACTTGCCCCTACTCCTTGGCGTGCCCTTAAGGTGGGTGATCCCTTGATCGTCGACAGATCAAGCCCCGGTGTTCACCGGATATAACGCAACCTCCTTCTCGGTGGAGAAACCTCTCCACAGCGTTTCAAACAAGAATATAGATTTAAGCTTAATGAAACACAGAGAATACTCTTACTCAGCACCTAGCAAGGACAAGAGCACAGCGAGCTTATCCCGAGCTCCACCCAGCGACGATCTCGCGCAAGGACTCCCTCCTTCGTGTCTTCTCACTGTTGGACTCCAAGCTCCTTGTTCTTTCCTCCCGGCACTTACGTAAGAGTTGGTTGCTTCTCGATTGCAGTTGCTTGCTCAAAGTGATGAAGATTTCAGAAAACACAGCAAGCAAGTTGTGGAGAAACACAAAGCGCAGCAAGAACTTCAGCAAGCTCAACACAGAAAAACTGTCGAACACTTCTCTTCTTCTGCCGAAGTCTTCTTCTCCTTTTAGTTTCTCCACCAAGCATCAGATGACATCATCCCTGCAACTCCCAGCTGCTCATCTGCCAACGCCAGCTACCACTGAGCTATCCCTGGACTCCCTAAGCTTCCCTCAGCCAAGCTCCAGTCTCAGCTCCAGTCTGCAGCTCGGCCGTTGCAACCTGAGATGGAAAAACGGACAAACCTGCTCCAAGGAAAGCCTCCATTGACTTCTCCTTGAGTGTTTGAATCCTCCCCTGTCACCTGCAGCTTAATCAGACTGTTAGAGCAGTATATCACACAGTAAATCAAGATTTAGAAGTGAAGCGCATAGAATCGGATACGATCAGACGCTCTGATCGCGTCTGACAGTGCAATTTGAATTAAAGTGATCGGTCACCGGACCGATCCAGGGCTTGTGGGTCGGTCACCAGACCGATCCACTTCTTCGCTGGGATTCCCAGCTCTCGCGGCTATACACGCCTGATCAGTCACCCGACCGATCAGAGTGAAGCCTGATCGGTCACCAGACCGATCAGAGTGAAGCCTGATCGGTCACTCAGACCGATCAGGACAAATGAACAGTGATTTTTTAATCAGATCCTAAGTCCCTGATCGGTCACCGGACCGATCCAGGGTCTGATCCGGAGGAGAACTCACTCACTGTCCGCTCCCTGATCGGTCACCAGACCGATCAGGAGCAAGGCAATGAGGAAGCTGCCTGCTCCCTGATCGGTCACCAAACCGATCAGGAGCCACACAGTAGGTTCCCAACCTCACTGTGCGCTCCCTGATCGGTCACCAGACCGATCAGTCCTCGCTGGATCGGTCACCAGACCGATCCACGAAGAAGTATCGTGCCAATATCCCTGATCGGTCACCAGACCGATCCAGGGACTCAAACCTAGCCCTCCAAGCTAGGGATTCATCCACCTTAGCCCTCCAAGCTAAGGATTTTTCCATCTAACTCTCCAAGTTGGGAATTTGCACCTAACCCTCCAAGTTAGGACTTTTCACCTAGCCCTCCAAGCTAGGACTTTTCACCTAGCCCTCCAAGCTAGGACTTTTCACCCAACCCTTCCGAGTTAGAACATTATCCAACCTAGCCCTCCAAGCTAGGCACCTGACCCTCCAAGCCAGGACTTTTTCACCTAATCCTCCAAGATGCGAATTTGCACCTAACCCTCCAAGTTAGGACTTTTCACCTAGCCCTCCAAGCTAGGACTTTTCACCCACCTCTTCCGAATTAGGACTTTTCATGCACCTAGCCCTCCAAGCTAGGATTTTTAACACCTAACCCTCCAGATTAGGATTTTCTAACACCTAGCCCTCCAGACTAGGATTTTTCATACCATGCCTGATCCCCGATCAGGACTTAATCATAATCAAACATCATCCACCTAAACTAAAATCGATGTCAACACCAAAACAACAATCAGGGCCAGACTGCATCAACACATCCATAATCAAACGTCGACAGGGGGGTCATCGTCCTGCATCGGGTCATCAATCGTGTCATCATCAGGTACGAAGGACCTTGGGGCAGTCCTGCTGGAGGGTGCAACTCCAGTAGATGAAGGCTGGTATGGATGACCAGCTGCCCAACTGCGCCACTCCTCATGCCATGTCTCCTGCCTGGAGCGGACCCCAGAGACGTCAGACTCGATCACCAGCAGTCTGCGGTCGAAAGCTTGAAACCCAGACCGGACCTCCTCTCGCCAGAGCTCTCTCAAATGAAGATCATGCTGGATGGTCCGATCAAGCTCTAAAATCCGCCAGCGCAGGTCTGGATCTGGCTCATAGTCATAATCAGCTCCGGCGTCGGGCGCCTCCTGATGGACAGCCGGTGCGACTGGTGCCTGAATATGTGCACCCCTGGGAAGCTCGCTGAGACCTCGCCCGTCCTTTCATATCAGATCCTGCTCCTGATCCCTGATGATGATGCCAGACTTGGCAAACGCTCGTCTGCCCAGTCGGCAATCCTAACGCGCCATGGGCACTGTCCTGCCCTTGGTCACATCAATACCTACTGACATAAGCCAGTCAGTAATGACGTGATCGAACGACATGTAAACAGTGCACCGACTGGGCTCTCGATAGGAAATGATCGACTGAAAGATGCTCTCCATAATGTCAAAGTTAAGGTGGCGGTGCATGCCATAGAGCATCAGGCAATGATATGGTCGGATCTCAGTCAAGGGTTTGGAGGTTATTGGCAGGATGCAGTTCGTGATTATCTTGAAAGAATGTAATCAGTAGGGGAAAGACGGAGGGCCGCAAAGGTCAGAAAGTCAGGCCCCAACTCATCAAGGCCAGCAGGTCGAGGGTGTCCGAAGAAGTGCTCATAAATGGTGTCAGGGGTTACGCCCTCAAATGGAGGCAGTAAGGGGTCAGGAATCTCTGGGTAGATGGAATAGAAATTAGCCGATCGTCGACCGCCAAGATACTCCGCCCAGACATCATAGGAAAAGTCAAGATTTCTCTTGGCTACCCGGGTAGTGAAATCAAAGCCCCCTTGAGGTCCTTGTTGCAAGTTATTATAGAATTCCGAAACAAGGTCAAAATTGATAGTTCGTTCGAGGGAGAGAAAGAAATCGAGGTTATAAAACTCAATCACCTCTATGATAGAAGGACAATGCTCAACCAAGAAAGGTTGATCAATAGACCGACATGGAAGTAGTTTGAAGGTCCTGGACTGAAAGGCTTGTTCAAAAGCCGTATTAGGGAACTGGGAACTAGACGAAGGCTGAGGCCTTCGGGAGGGCGCGGAAGAAGAAGGGCCTTTGCCCTTCGAAGTCCCTTCAACTGGTTCCTTGCCCTTGGATGACTTTCTAAAAGGTGGAATCATTTGATCACGACAACAAATATGAGATTGATCAGTGAAGTTAAGAGTCACACAAGTTTGATCATGTAATCAATGACACAAGGAAAGATAGAAAATCAAAGGCACGGCAAGAATCACAATGAATTGATCATAAGAATGAAAACACAAGCATTTGTAAGGCAAGGTTGATCACGGGAAGGGCATGGCAAAAAAGAAATGGTACGGGTAAGGTCACAACAATAGATACCACACACCAATGCGATTGAGGGAAGGGCAAGACACAAAATAAATCACTGATTAGTTTAACAATCATACTTAATGAACTGATCAGCAGAATAAAATCGAATCAAAACTCCTTACTTAGGTGCCATGACAGTAGGTTGTGTGGGAAGAACCTTCAGACAAGCTGCGCAGAGAATGAAACGGCGTGCGCAGGAAGAAGAAGCTCACACGAGAACTGGACCTTCAGCGAAAACCCAGAAAACGACGCAAGGAGTTGCAAGAACACAAGCTCGCAGCGAGGAGTTGCTGAGAACACCAACAGCAAGAAGAAGACCTTACACGCACAGGGAAAAAGATCGCTAGCAGCCACGCGCAGAAGAACCCACGCACAGGAAGAGAGGGATCTCATGCGCAAGAGGAGAGTTCGGCGCTAGGGTTCGGGCATGTAAGATTTAGAAGGAGTTAATAGGTTGGTGGACCGATCCACCAACCGAAATTTAATGTGATCGAACGGATCACCGTTCGATCTGGGAGCACCCAGACCGATCAGGCTCCAGCCTGATTGGACTGGCTTAGTTCTGATCGGTCGAGCGACCGATCAGGTAAGCCCCTGATCGGTTTGATGATCGATCAGAGAGCGAACAGTAAGTTTGGGAGGTTTTCTATGAGCCTCCTGATCGGTCTGTGGACCGATCACCACAGTGAACCAGATCGGTCTGTGGACCGATCCAAGCTAACACAGAGAGATTGCAGTGGGTTTATCGCAATTCGGCTTGATCGGTCCATTGGTCCGATCAGACATACTCCTGATCGGTCTGGTGACCGATCAGGCAACCTCCTGATCGGTCCGGTGACCAATCAGGTATCAGGAATTTTTCTGATACGATCTGAAATTTCAGTTTCAGACTCCCTATCGATTTCTGATAAGATCAGATGAAAAATCAAGTGTTCCCTTGACTATAATTGATCCTTTAAGAAGGATCAAAGGTCCTTATGGGTCTAACAAATCAATTTGCTCCACCCAAGTGGAGGCAAACTCAATCACAAACATTCAATCAATTTTCACCCAAGTTTGTATCAATATAAAGTCTCCAATCAAGTTTCCTTGATTGGAATGTCTAAGTATGATCATGGAGCCAAGTACATATATGTTATGCATTGGTTTTCCCCATACTTGGTCAACTTAGTGATTATTATCTCATCAACCTAATTTCTTAAGGGATGCATTCACATTTTGAGTAATTAGGTTGATCCTAGCATCTCACCCCATTTCTAGCAAACAAAAACGTTTTGTTTGTAGCGACCCGCCTTCTTACTGTCTTTAGACGGATCGTTACTTTTCTCTACTTCTCAACTTTTACACATGACTAAAGAAAATTACGGAAATCTTGTTTTTTTTTTATTCTGCTAACAATTATATTCTAACTTAAGCAATCATGTATAATAATACCACGCCATACTTTCTTCTCAAATCCCATAGCTAATACCTGTTGAAAACAGCCTTACCCTTCTTAAACTGCCTGTACCAGTCGACTGGTGACGTGGCAGTCGACTGGTACGGCTGTAATCTGTTTTACAGGTTTCGGCCCTTGCTTTCCAAATCCACCATTCCTTCAATTTCGAGCCATATCAAACTACGACATCATTTCTATACTCTATATCCGTTTCCTAAACAATTTAGCCAATCAAACGAATCCATAAACTTGAATTTAGGACTTTTATGGAAGAAAATAAACTAAACAAGTTTATATAAACTTTAACAATGGAGTTTGTACCAATCTTGACTTCTATGAATTTATAACACCAAATACATGTTCTACGACCTTGCTAAGCATTATGAAATGTGATTGCAACTTTTCTAAACATTTTTAAGCAATAAAACTCGATTCAAAAGGAAAATTGATACTATCTTGGCACAAACACCTTTTTCTCTAACAAAGTATCAATATTTCTAACTACTCACACTTTTACTCATCCAATGCAATCATGGGGATATATATGCTAAAGGAAATGACATGGGATCTTTACTCTAAGAAATTTAGCATATAAAACTATCCAAAACTCAAATACTCCATAATCTCCATAAAGCAAGAACTTGAAATTTGAATAAACTTAAACATTGCAATTCAAATAACTAAAATGTCTCGTCTCAAGGATCTCTCCATAATCAGCCACCACACACACTCTACTCAGCACCGCCTCGTCGTCTTCCTTCAGAATTGCTTGCCTTTACCTTTATCTGCAATAAGAGGAAATGCATCTATAAGCAAAAGCTTAGTAAGTACTATCTAGCTCACAAAATCTCGAATGTGCAAACATGCTTCTAGAACAATATGAAAATCATATGAGATACTAATATGCTTGAAAGGAAACTAAGAACATGTATAATCTCAAAACATGCATACTCAAGCAATAATAAATCTCAATTTACTTTTCTTGGCTCAACTTGAAACTTTAGCTATTCTTTAACTTTTTGAAAACTCTTTAAATTTTCGAAACTTTGCTAAAGCATATACTTGAAAATAATAATCACTTGGATCCACTGAAGACGTAAGTACCATCTGATGCGCGTTCCCTAAAAGGTTGGGGTAGCGAGCCACCAATCCTAATAGAGCAGACCTTGGTCTACCAGGGCCAAGACCTTGGAATTGGACACCTGGATTTCTTTAACGACGCCCTTGGACGCCGGGTACTGGCCTTATAAAATAAAATAGCTTTTCTTTCTTTTCTTTCTTATCTGTAAATGCCTTGGCATTTTCTGGAGCACCTTGCGTGCTAAAATCCCTAAGTCTTGACTTTTGGGGATTTCTTAAGGCCTTGGCCTTTTCTTTTCTTATCTTTATCTTTTCTTTTCTTTTCTCATAGCTTTTCTTGGACCCTAAACTCACATAGGGTATTAATCAACATATATAAGCATATAATGAACTAATATCACATGCAAAAACTCAAACAAAAAGGAAATATCTCTTTTAAAAACTTTTAAAGGAAATTCTCGCGGAAAAACCGCCTCTTACTGCAGGTGAGCAGTACTTACATTGATATCTTGGACTTACAACCAAGATTGACGTCTAGAGCTCGGGAGAAACTTGAGATCTCGGAGAATTCTTCGCGCCCACACGTTCCTCTCGTCGCGGGGATCCCGAATATAGGATTATCTCTTGGAGAAGAGTCTTGGCCGGCCCTCTTGGGCTTGGTGTGGTGTCGCCCAAGAGAGGAGAGGGAAGGGAGGGGTCGGCGCAGGTTAGGGGAAGGAGAGGGTTTGAGAGAAAATAAAACTTCTCTCTTTAATTACCTATTTATACTTATGGGGCGGATCAACCTAACTACAGCTTAAATATCCTTCTCTCCATCCTTTGTTGTGCTGATACCCCTAGCCCGGCTGGTTGCGCGCGCTTGCTGTTTCGTGGTGGTCACGGGTTCGATCCACCCGCTGCACTTAATTGTTTTTTTCCATTTTTGGCTTTCTCCTTTTTCTTTTTCTTTTTCCAAAAATACCAAACGGACTCGGAAAATTCCATAAAAATACTCTAAAAATTCCTAAAAATATCTAGAATATTTCTAAACCATTTCTAAATAATTCTAAGGACTTTAAGAACTAAAAATGGAAATTTTGGGGCGTTACATTGTTAACCCTTATAGTTTGTGTGAGATGCCCCCAAGTTACCTAATTATTCCCAACAATTTGTAATGATCATGAAGGATTTTGAATGCTTTTTAAACCTATAAAGCACGACACATTCCCAATTCCCTTCGTAAGAAACTAAATTCATTCTCGGGGAGTGGTTTAGTGAAAATGTCCGCTAGATTTGATTTGGACTCTACATGTGAGAGTACAATATCTCCTCTAGCAACATGATCTCTAATGAAGTGGTGACGCACTTCAATATGCTTGGTCCTAGAATGGTGAACTGAATTCTTTGTTAGGTTTATTGTGCTAATGTTGTCACACAACACTTGCACACCCTTGTAACTTAATCCATAGTCCTCTAGAGTATGAATCATCCACAACAATTGCGATACACTCTCTCCCATGGCGATATATTCTGCCTCGGTCGTGGAGAGAGCAACACAATGTTGCTTTCGACTTGACCAACTAACTAGTGATGATACTAAGAATTGGCAGCCCCCATTCGTGCTCTTCCGATCCAACTTGCACCCAGCATAGTCGGAATCGGTATAGCCAATTAGATCAAATGACTCGGTACGGGGGTACCAAAGACCAACTCCAATTGTGCCCTTAAGGTATCTCAGAATTTGTTTAACAACAATTAAATGAGATTCCTTGGCACAGACTTGATACCTAGCGCACATACCCACAGCAAAAATTATATCAGGTCGACTAGCTGTGAGGTATAGCAAACTACCTATCATGCTCCGGTATTGAGTTAGATCAACTGGTTTACCACTCTCATCAGTGTCTAAACGTGTGTTTATAGCCATGGGAGTGGTTACCTCTTTAGAATCACTCATGTTAAATTTTCGGAGCATCTCTTGTGTGTATTTTGATTGGTGCACATGAATTTCGTCACGAGTTTGCTTGATTTCAAGTCCAAGGAAGAAAGTCAACTCTCCCACTATACTCATTTCAAATTCACTCTTCATGTGTCCAATAAATTCATTTAAATAACCCTTGTTGTTTGAGCCACAAATTATGTCATCGACATATACTTGGGCTACAAATATATTATCACCATCTCTCCTTAGAAATAGTGTAGGGTCTATTTGTCCTCTCACAAAACTTTTTTCAATAAGAAATGTCGACAACCTTTCATACCAAGCTCGGTGTGCTTGTTTAAGGTCATAAAGTGCCTTCTTGAGTTTGAACACGTGGTTTGGAAATTCGAAATTCTCAAACCCCGGAGGTTGTTCGACATAGACCTCTTCTCTTATTAAACCATTTAGAAAGGCTGATTTGACGTCCATTTGATAGAGTTTGAAACCACGATGTGCTGCAAATGCAACCATCAATCGGATAGACTCTAATCGTGCCATAGGAGCGTAGGTCTCATCATAATTAAGGTCTTCAACTTGACTGTAGCCCTTGGCTAGTAAGCGTGCCTTGTTTCTTATGATTTCTCCCTTATGTTTCAATTTATTTTTAAAGACCCACTTGGTTCCAATAATGGTGGTCTTCTTAGGTCTAGGGACTAAGTCCCAAACTTGACTTCTTTCGAATTGACCTAGTTCATCTTGCATGGCAATGATCCAATCGGGATCATTTAATGCTTCGTCAATTTTTCTAGGTTCAATTTCGGAAATTAGGACAACTTAATTAGCCTCATTTCTGAAGAATGATCTAGTCCTAACCCCATGATGGATGTCTCCAACAATTTGGTCTTGGGGATGGCTAGAGGCTAACCTAGTTTGCCTTGGTGTTGGTGGTGCTTCTTGGATGGTTTCACTAGACACCGGCTCAGCCTCAGGATCTGGCTAATCTATGGGTTGTCTAGGCTCACCGTCATCAGACTCATTACCATCAACAACAACACTTGGACTTCCATCCAAACTTAGTTTCCTAAGTTCGAATTGAACTCCTTTGACATCTTCTGGTTGATAATTTGCTTTTGGAATTTCTTCAAAAACAACATCAGAAGACTCTTCAACTAATCTAGACTTCTTGTTGTAGACTCGGTAAGCTTTGCTAACGAGGGAGTACCCGACCAGTATCCCTTCATCAGCTTTTGCTGTGAACTTTCCAAGATGGTCCTTGGTGTTTAGAATAAATACCTTACAACTAAACACCATAAGGTGTTTAACTGTAGGTGGTTCCCAAACCATAGTTCATGGGGAGTCTTTCCTAGAAATCTATGTATGAGGACTCGATTTTGCACGTAGCAAGCTGTATTCACAGCTTCAGCCCATAAGTAACTCGGTAATGAGTACTCATTGAGCATGCTTCGTGCAGCCTCTTGTAAGACTCGGTTCTTCCTCTCTACAACACCATTTTATTGTGGTGTTCTAGGAGTGGAGAACTCATGTCTATATCCTCTCTCTTGACAAAACTCTAAAAATCGTTGGTTTTGAAATTCACCTCCATGATCACTCCTAATTGTTTTAATTGTTGATGATTTTTCATTTTCAACTTTTCTACAAAAAGAAATGAAAACCTCTAAGGTTTGATCCTTATATTTTAGAAAATACGTCCAAGTATATCTAGTAAAATCATCAATGATCACAAAACAATATCTACTACCATTCAATGATATAATAGTGCTACAATCAAACAAGTTCATATGAAGTAAATCTAAAGCGGTAGATGTACTTATAGCGCTTTTACCTTTATGTGCAGATTTCGTTTGCTTACCCATTTGACATGCATCACAAAGTTTGTCCTTTTCATACTTGATGCTTGGTAAGCCACGAACTAATCCCTTGTTGGCCAATTTCTGGATGTTCTTCATGTTCACATGTGCTAGTCTCCTGTGCCAAAGGGTAGATTCATCTTCTCTTGACATGAAACACTTAACAAAAGCATTAGTAGCACTTTTAAATGAAACTTGATAAATGTTATCTATCCTCGTGCTTACTAGTACCGTGTCAAATGTGTCATGTTGTCTAACTAGACATTGACTTGATTGAAAATAAATTGTGTAACCCGCATCACACAATTGGCTGACACTTAGGAGATTAAATGTCATCCCCTTGACTAGAAGGACATTCTTAATCCTAAGACATTCGGATATTTGAATGTCTCCTATCCCTATAACCTTAAGACTACCATTGTTACCAAAAGAAACATTACCTCTATTTTTTCTTTGAAGGGTAGTGAATAAGGTTCTATCACCGGTCATATGTTTGGAGCACCCACTATCAACGAACCAAGTTGATAGATGCTCCCCCTCAATCACGACCTACACAATATGAAAGATAGAAGATTTAGGTACCCAAATTTTGGGACCTAAAGCACCTACAATGCAAGACTTAGGCACCCATGCCTTGACCACTTTCTTTTGAACCCTAGGAGTCTTAAGTGATCTAACATCAGTCCTAGACATCAAGGAAACAAATGAAGATTCTTTAGGTCGGTAACCAATACCGGCCCTATTGTAAACCACCCTTTGTGCATTTAGAATCATGTCTAGAGTCTTTGAGCTAGTTGAGAATTTCTCAAGAACACTCTTGAGTCTCTCAACTTCACTCTTCAAAGATTTGTTTTCATCCTCTAACATTTCTAAATGTAAATCATCAATATCCTCATCCTTAGAGGATTTCAAATGTTCAACCTCTACTTTCAATGATTTAACTTTTGCTTTTGACTTTTTTAACAAATCGGTTAAACATGCAATGGTCCTATAGCATTTATCTAGTTCGGGAGTGATTACCTCTTCATCATCCGAAGATGATGAAGTCGCATTTGAGGAGTCTATTGATTCATCACTGCTCTCCTCTCCTCCAATGACCATGAGTGCTACATGGCATATACTCTTCTCTTCCTTCTCTTCTTCGGAAGAGCTAGAGGATGATTCATCCCATGTGGCCTTCAAGGCCTTCTTCTTCTTCTTCAATTTTTCCTCCTTCTTCTTGGATTTCTCCTCCTTCTTCTTTAGCTTTGGGCATTCATTCTTGAAGTGCCCTTTCTTGCTACACTCATAACAAGTAATGTTAGATTTATCAATCTTAACTTCACTAGGGTTACCTTTACCCTTGAAGCGCCGGCTCTTCCTCATCATTCTTCTAACAAAGTTGGTCATCTCGGAGGAAGAAGACCCGCTGTCATCCTCCTCGGAATCGGACTCAGACTCGGATGAGGATGAAGATGAAGAGACTTCCTTCTCCTTCTTCTTCTCCTTTTTCTTCTTGTTGGTCTTTTCCCCTGCAACTAAGGCAATCCCCTTCTCCTTGGGGCATT
Organism: Boesenbergia rotunda; assembly: GCA_024364735.1. NCBI lineage: Eukaryota > Viridiplantae > Streptophyta > Magnoliopsida > Zingiberales > Zingiberaceae > Boesenbergia > Boesenbergia rotunda. Next base: position 255,436 of record JAGFNQ010000637.1, read on the forward strand.
TGTTAGCCATTTCATGAAGCTCCATTTCACAAAATAAATCATCTAATTTTACAATTGACAAATCCTTAGAAACCTTGTAGGCATCCACCATGGATGACCACAAGGCATTCCTTAGAAAAGCTTTTAACACATACCTCACAAGGTCGCGGTTCTCGACCTTTTCATCAATGGAGTGAAGACCGTTGAGGACTTCTTTGAACCTACTATGAAGTTCACTTACCGTTTCACTCTCCTTCATGGAGAGGTTTTGTAGTTGATTGAGGAACAAGTCCCTCTTGGCAATTCTTGAGTCTCAGGTACTCTCATGGAGTTCGATGAGTTTGTTCCACAAATCCTTTGCACTTGTAAAGGGACCAACCTTGATTAGTTGGTATTTGTTCATGCCACATTGCAAAGTCACTGTTGGGAACGAGATGGCTAGAGAGGGGGGGTGAATATAGCCAACCACTTTTCTTTGAAGAGCTTAGCAATATTTCTGCACTTAAACTATCAGTAGCACAGCGGAAAGAGTAGAAAACAGATTATGCAGAAAATGTAATGAAAGCGAAACAAACACAACTAGCAAGATCGCTAACAAGGAGGGTTTACAAGGTTCAGGGATAACTTGCCCCTACTCCTTGGCGTGCCCTTAAGGTGGGCGATCCCTTGATCGTCGGCAGATCAAGCCCCGGTGATCACCGGATATAAAGCAACCTCCTTCTCGGTGGAGAAACCTCTCCACAGTGTGTTTCAAACAAGGATATAGGTTAAGTACAAAGAAACAACAAGAAGGATCTTACTCAAACACTTAGCAAGGACTAAAACACAGCAAGCTTTCCTGAGCTCCACCCAGTGGCGATCTCACGCAAAACCCTTCTCCGTGTCTTCCCACTGTCGGACTCCAAGCCTCTTGTTTTCTCCTTCAAGCGCTCAAGTATGATGATTGCTTCTCAATAGCTTGCTCAGAATGATTGAAGAACTCAAGAACAGCAAGCTTAATGTGGAGCAAAACAGAACGCAGGAACTCAAGAGCACAAGAATCAGATCGTTGTTCAACACTACAACTCTCGTTCCTTTTGTTTCTCCGCTAAGCAACAGATGATCTCATCTCCAGCAGCCTACAGCTGCCTCACTGCCAACGCGCCAGCTACACTGAACCCTAACTGAACTTCCTGAGCTCCCTCAGCCAAGCTTCAGTCAGCAGCTTCAGTCCTGCATCCAACCGTTGCAACCTGTGTGGAGAAAGGGACAAACCTGCTCCAAGGAAAGCTCTCTTTGACTCAGAGTATTAGAGCAGCAAATCAAACAGCATATCAAATATCAGAGGAAAGTGGCAGCGAATCGGTTGTGTTCAGACGCGATCAGAGCGTCTGACAATGCAATTTGAATTAAAGTGATCGGTCACCGGACCGATCAGAGAGCCTCCTGATCGGTCACCAGACCGATCAGGCTGGTTCCAGACCGATCAGGCTCCGTCCTGATCGATCCCCAACGCTCAATCAGAAACCGCAATTTCTTTGAGATTCTCCTGGACCGATCACCAGACCGATCCCAGGTCGTGGATCGTTCACCGGACCGATCCACCCTTATATTGGGCGATTTTTGAGTTTCACAGGCTAAGCCTTCTGATCGGTCACCAGACCGATCAGGCAGCCTCCTGATCAGTCACCAGACCAATCAGATCATGACCAGACCGATCAGGCTAGAGCCTGATCGATCATAGTGAGGAACCTGCGACGCTGGATCATTCACCAGAACGATATGCACAGTAAACCTGATCGGTCATCAGACCGATCAGGAGCAGTTCAGCAAGGGAACTCAACCTCACTGCTCGCTCCCTGATCGGTCACCAGACCGATCAGGAGTCAGTCAATGGGTGAAACGCATACTCCCTGATCGGTCACCAGATCGATCAGGAGCAGCACAGTAGGTTCCCAACCTCACTGTGTACTCCCTGATCGATCACTCGACCGATCAGTCATCGCTGGATCGGTTACCAGACCGATCCACGAAGGAGCAGCGTGCCAGAATCCCTGATCGATCACCAGACCGATCCAGGGACTCAAACTCAGGCCTCCAAGCTAAGTTTCCATCCACCTTAGCCCTCCAAGCTAAGGATTTTCCATCTAACTCTCCAAGTTGGGAATTTGCACCTAACCCTCCAAGTTAGGACTTTTCACCTAGCCCTCCAAGCTAGGACTTTTCACCTAGCCCTCCAAGCTAGGATTTTTCACCCAACCCTTCCGAGTTAGAACATCATCCAACCTAGCCCTCCAAGCTAGGCACCTGACCCTCCAAGCCAGGACTTTTTCACCTAATTCTCCAGGATGGGAATTTGCACCTAACCCTCCAAGTTAGGACTTTTCACCTAGCCCTCCAAGCTAGGACTTTTCACCCAACCTTTCTGAATTAGGATTTTTCCAACACCTAGCCCTCCAAGCTAGGACTTTTCAACACCTAACCCTCCAGGTCAGGACTTTTCAACACCTAGCCCTCCAGACTAGGATTTTCCATCCCATGCCTGATCCCCGACCAGGACTTTAATCATAATCATCATAATCAACCTAAACTAAAATCGATGTCAACACCAAAACAACAATCAGGGCCAGACTGCATCAACAATCTCCCCCTTTTTGTTGTTTGACAATCCGATTTTAAGTTTAGGGATCTCAATCAATTTTCTCAACTTTGGAATCATAGGGGAATCCAGATCCTCCCCCTACAACATGATCAACCTAAACTTAACCGATCCACACTCTCCCCCTTTGTCAAACACCGAAAAGGAGCTAGAGGGGCTGTTAAGTTTTAAACAAACTCCCCCTCAAACCTAGGGGTATCCCAAATCAACAAAGATGTAATAGTTTGTGGAATAACCATACGAACTCATGTGAAAAAGATATAGCAAGACATAGCAATCACATGCATCATATGAGTATGAAGTATAAACCCACAAAGCATGCCGTAATATCCATAAATATAAAGTAGACATGGCATTGTAAGCATAAATATGGCAATTTAGCAAACATGCAGATGATACTCATATAACCAACATGGCATCAACAATAGATATACTAGTATCAGATAAGCATGTGAAACAAAGTCAGATAAGTCAAAACATAAGTCATCCAGACAAGTAGCAAAATACGTGTGGCACAAGACCACAACAATCAAGTCACAGGGCATACAGCCCAAAAGTCATACAACACAGTCAAATGATAAGACAGCAGACATCCTAGCTCAAGTGTCAGTGGGAGGGTCGTCATCGCGCATGAGGTCATCTATCGTGGCATCAGTAGTAGCCAAGGACCCCGGTGTAGTACTCAAAGAAGGTGCACCTCCAGGAAATGTGTGGCTGCGCCATTCATCATACTCTGCAGCAACAGCTGATGCACCCTGGTGATGAACTACTTGCGGCAGCTCCCCCACTCGGTTGCGATCCTTCCACCGCAGCCCCTCGGTCCTGAGAACAATGCCGGACTGAGCAAGCATACGACGATCCAGGCGGCAGTCCTGTCGCACCATAGGTTCAGTACGACCCCGTGAGACATCGATCCCAGTGGACTGCAGCCAGACAGTGATGATATGACCGAATGGCATATAGATCGTCTGACCAGACCTCAGACCATGAACAATGATGGAGAAATAGATGGACGGTGCTATGTCAAAATCTAACTGCAGATGCATCCCATAAAGCATCAGGCAGTGAAATGGATGGATCTCATCAAGATGCTTTGACGTAGTTGGAAGAAGACAATTTGCGATAATTTTAAACAGAACATAATCAATGGGAGATAGATGGAGAGCAGGAAATGTGGGAAATGTACAGGTGTGCGCACCAGAACCCCGTGGCCTGGGGTGGCCTAGAAAATGCTCATATATGGAGTCAGGAGTGACTCCAGTAAAGGGGACAGGAAGAGGATCAGGAAGATATGGATAAAGTGAAAAACCATTCTCGGAGCGACGACAACCCAAAATATAGTGAAGGACGATAGGGTAAAGTCAAGATCGACACCGGTGACACGGGTTCGCCACCCCGTGCCCTCCCCATTGGCCAGATTATTGTAGAATTCAGAGACCAAATCAACATTGATTGGCCTTTCCAAGAAAAGGATGTTTTGAAGCTCATAGTACTCAATGATTCCTCTCACCGTAGGACAATGTTCATAAACAAAAGTTTGGTCCACTGACCGACATGGCATTAGTTTGAAGTTGTGCCAATGAAAGTCTAGGGCATAGAGAATGTTCTGAAATCTAGGATGCGGGGGAGATGGAGGCCTCGGAGGAGGTGTAGATGACGAAGGAGTTTTCCCCCTTAAACTGCCCTCTAAAACCTCCTTTCCCTTGGAAGGCTTCCTAAAGGAGTCGAATTGATCATACACATAGGTTGAAGCACAACAAAACAAGAATTGATCATATATATAGGATGAGACCCAATCATTAGATCGAAAGGAAATTTTGATCATAAGGTGAGAAAGAGGGTCACGACAGAGGCAAAAAGATCAAGACACCACAGCAAGAATAAGAGCAAAAACATGATTACATTCATAAACAAGCATCATAGACTGGTATGAATGAAAAACCAAAGCAAAAACTTACTTTGGTGCCATCGTTGTCGTTTTTGGAAGTGTAGAGGAAGAAACCGTGCGCAAGAAACGTGCTCTCGACGCAAGAGATGGTCGCAGAGTGTTTCTGCGAGAGAGAAACGCGCACAAGACTCACGCTCACGCGAGGAAGAAAAACACGAGGATAGCCTTCTTGCTCACACAGGATCACGCAAGGGGTTTTTCGGCGCTAGGGTTCGTGAGTTGAAGGTATTCCGCGAAGTTAATCGGTTGGTGGATCGGTCCACCAACCAGAATTTAATGCATCTGAACGGATCACCGTTCGATCTGACCGCACCCAGACCGATCAGGATACAGCCTGATCGGACTGGCATGGTCCTGATCGGTCGGATGACCGATCAGACACGCTCCTGATCGGTCGGGTGACCGATCAGGATTCGATCAGTAGGGTCCGGAGAGAAACCTCTGAGCTCCCTGATCGGTCTGTGGACCGATCCCCACAGGGTGCCAGATCGGTCCGGGGACCGATCCAGGCTAGCTCAGAATCCTTGGTCAAAAGATTCGTAAGGTCATTGATCTCTTTCTGATCGGTCTGTGAACCGATCATCCCAGGATGAAGCCAGATCGGTCTGGGGACCGATCAGCCCCATGCCTGATCGGTCCGTCAATCGATCAGGGTTCCTGATACGAACTGAAATGTTCAGTTTCAGAATTTCTGAATTTTCCAAACGAGATTTGATGGACTTTGTCGAACTTGTACATGATTTTATGACTAAAATTGATCCCTGAACAAGAATCAAAAGTCCTTATAGGTTCAACAAACACTTTGACCCATCCAAATGGAGTCAAACTTAAACACCAATCAATCAAACAAATTCAAGTTTTCATTCCAAATTCAAGTTTCCAATCAAGTTGCCTTGATTGGAATGTCCAAGTATGATCATGGAGCCATATACACATATGTTATGCAATGGTTTTCCCCAGACTTGGTCACCACCGTGATTATTATCTCGTTAACTTAATTCCTCAAGGGATGTAATGACATTTTGAGAAATTGAGTTAAACCTAACATCTCACCCCATATCTAGCAAACAAAAACGTTTTGTTAAACCTTATAGTTTGTGTGAGATGTTCCCAATTGTTCCCAAAAATTTCGAAATCATCATGAAGGGTTTTGACCGCAGTTTGAACATCATGAAGCGCGACACATTCCCAATTCCCATCTTAGGAAACTAAATTCACTCTCGGGAAGTGGTTTAGTGAAAATGTCAGCTAGGTTTGACTTTGACTCCACATGTGAGAGTATGATGTTCCCCCTAGCTACATGATCTCTAATGAAGTGGTGTCTTACCTCAATATGTTTTGTCCTAGAATGATGGACCGGATTCTTGGTTAAGTTAATTGTGCTAATGTTATCACATAACATTTGCACACCCTTGTAACTCAAACCATAATCCTCTAAGGTGTGAATCATCCACAACAATTGTGATATACTCTCTCCCATGGCGATATATTCTGCCTCAGTAGTGGAAAGAGCAACACAATGTTGCTTCCGACTCGACCAACTTACTAAGGACGACCCTAAGAATTGGCAGCCCCCACTAGTGCTCTTCCGGTCCAACTTACATCCAGCGTAGTCGAAATCCGTATAGCCAATTAAATCAAAAGACTCGGTACGGGGATACCAAAGACCTACACCAATTGTACCCTTGAAATATCTCAAAATTCGCTTAACAGCAATTTGGTGAGATTCCTTAGCACAGACTTGATACCTCGCGCACATACCTACAGCAAATAGTATATCTGGTCGGCTGGCTGTGAGGTATAGCAAACTACCTATCATGCTTCGATATTGAGTTAGATCAACAGGTTTACCACTCTCATCATTGTCTAATCTTGTGTTTGTGGCCATGGGAGTGGTTACCTCTTTCGAATCACTCATATTGAATTTTCGAAGCATTTCTAGTGTATACTTTGATTGGTGCACATGGATACCATCGCGAGTTTGCTTGATTTCAAGTCCCAGGAAGAAAGTCAACTCTCCCACTAGACTCATCTCAAATTCACTCTCCATGTGTCCAATGAACTCATTTAAATAGCCCTTATTATTTGAGCCACAAATTATATCGTCGACATATACTTGGGCTACAAATATATTATCACCATCTCTTCGTAGAAATAGTGTAGGGTCTATTTGACCTCTAACGAAGCCCTTTTCAATTAAGAATGTCGACAACTGCTCATACCAAGCCCGGGGTGCTTGTTTAAGGCCATAGAGTGCCTTTTTGAGCTTGAACACGTGGTTTGGATGTTCGGTACTCTCAAACCCCGGAGGTTGTTCGACATAGACCTCTTCCCTAATCAAACCATTTAGGAAGGCCGATTTGACGTCCATTTGAAATAATTTGAAGCCACGATGTGCTGCAAATGCAAGCATCAATCGGATGGACTCTAATCGTGCCACGGGAGCATAAGTCTCATCATAATCAAGGCCTTCAACTTGACTGTAGCCCTTGGCTACCAAGCGTGCCTTGTTTCTAATGATTTCTCCCTTGTGGTTTAATTTGTTTTTGAAGACCCATTTGGTTCCAATAATGGTGGTCTTCTTAGGTCTAGGGACTAAGTCCCAAACCTGACTCCTCTCAAATTGACCTAGTTCATCTTGCATGCGATAATCCAATCGGGATCATTTAATGCTTCATCAATTTTTCTAGGTTCAATTTCGGAAATTAGAGCAACTTCATTAGTCTCATTCCGGAAGAATGATCTAGTCCTAACCCCTTGATGGATGTCTCCAACAATTTGGTCTTGGGGATGACTAGAGGCTAATCTCGTTTGCCTTGGTGTTGGTGGTGCTTCTTGAACGGTTTCACTAGACAAAAGTTCAGCCTCAGGATCCGGCTGATCAATGGGTTGTCTAGGCTCATCGTCATCGGACTCATCACCATCAACAACACTTGGAGGTCCATTCAAACTAAGTCTCCTTAGTTCGAGTTGAACTCCTTCTACATTTTCTGATTAGTCAATTGACTTCGGAATTTCTTCAAAAACCACATCAGAAGACTCTTCAACTAATCTAGTTTTCTTGTTGTAGACTCGGTAGGCTTTACTAACGAGGGAGTACCCGACTAGTATCCCTTCATCAGCCTTTGCCGTGAACTTTCCAAGGTGATCCTTGGTGTTTAGGATGAACACCTTACAACCAAACACTCTAAGATGTTTAACCGTAGGTGGTTTCCCAAACCAAAGTTCATGGGGAGTCTTTCCTAAAAACCTATAGATGAGAACTCGATTTTGCACATAGCAGCTGTATTTACAGCTTCAGCCCATAAGTAACTCGGGAGTGAGTACTCATTAAGCATGCTTCGTGCAGCCTCTTGAAGAACACGGTTCTTCCTCTCTACAACACCATTTTGTTGTGGTGTTCTAGAAGTAGAGAACTCATGTCTATAACCCTTATCTTGACAAAATTCTAAAAACCTTTGGTTTTGAAATTCACCTCCATGATCACTTCTTATTGTCTTAATTGTTAATGATTTCTCATTTTCAACTCTTCTACAAAAAGAAATGAAAATATCTAAGGTTTGGTCATTATATTTCAAAAAGTAGGTCCATGTGTATCTAGTGAAATCATCAATGATAACAAAGCAATATCTACTTCCATTCAATGATATGATAGTGCTACAATCAAATAGATCCATGTGAAGTAAATCTAATGCATTGGAAGTACTTACAGCGCTTTTACCTTTATGTGCAGATTTTGTTTGCTTACCCATTTGACACGCATCACATAATTTGTCTTTTCCATACTTGATGCTTGGTAAGCCTCGAACTAGTCCCTTGTTGGCCAACTTCCGGATGTTCTTCATGTTCACATGTGCTAACCTCCGATGCCAAAGAGTGGACTCGTCTTCTCTTGACATGAAACACTTAGTAAGAGCATTAGTAGCACTTTTAAATGAAACTTGATAAATATTGTCTACTCTTGCTCCTACTAGTACCGTGTCCAAGGTGTCATTTTGTCTAACTAGACATTGACTTGGTTGGAAGTCAATTGTGTAACCCGTGTCACACAATTGACTGACACTTAGGAGATTAAACTTCATCCCCTTGACTAGAAGGACATTTGAGATTCTAAGACATTCGGATACTTGAATGTCTCCTATTCCTATGACCTTAAGACTACCATTGTTACCAAATGATACATTACCTCCACTTTTCTTGTGAAGTGTAGTAAACAATGTTCTATCCCCGGTCATGTGTTTGGAGCATCCACTATCAACGAACCAAGTTGATAGATGCTCCCCCTCAATCATAACCTACACAATTCGAAAAATAGAAGTTTTAGGTACCCAAACCTTGGGACCTAAAGCATCAACTAAACATGACTTAGGCACCCATGCCTTGACAACTTTCTTTTGAGTCTTGGGTGTCCTAGATTGTCTCATGTCAGTCCTAGACATGAGAGATACGAATGAGGGTTCCTTAGGGCGGTAACCAATACCGGCCCTATTGTAAACCGCTCTTTGGGCATTTAGGATCATGTCTAGGGTCTTGGAGCTATTTGAGAATTTCCCAAGAATATTCTTGAGCTTCTCAACTTCACTCTTCAATGATTGGTTTTCCTCCACTAACACATTATCATGCAAGTCACTGATTTCCTCAACCTTAGAGGATTTCAAGCTTACAATCTCATGTTTCAAAGATTTAATTTCATCTTCTAGTAATTCAACATGTAAATCATCAATGTTATCATCCCTAGAGGCTTTCAATTGATCAATCTCTAATTGCAATGCTTTAACTTTGTTTTTGGATTTCTTAAGCATACTAGTTAAACATGCAATTGCTCTATAACATTTTTCAAGCTCGGGAGAAGTTACCTCTTCATCATCCGAAGATGATGAAGCCGTGTTTGCGGAGCTTGAAGATTCATCACTGCTCTCCTCTCCAAGAGCCATGAGTGCCACTTGCCTTGTGCTCTTCTCCTCCTTCTCATCATCGGATGAACTAGAGGATGACTCATCCCAAGAAGCCTTCAAAGCTTTCTTCTTCTTCTTGGATTTCTCTTCTTTTCTTTTGGGTTTCTCCTCCTTCTTAAGCTTCGGACATTCATTCTTGAAATGCCCTTTCCTACCACACTCAAAGCAAGATGCATTATTCTTATCAAGCTTGAATTCACTAGTGTTACCTCTCCTTTTGAAACGTCGGTCTCTTCGCATCATCCTCCTCACAAAGTTGGTCATTTCGGATGAAGAAGAGCTGCTGCCATCCTCCTTGGAATTGGATTCGGATCCGGAAGAAGATGAAGATGATGAGACCTCCTTCTCCTTCTTCTTCTCCTTCTTCTTCTTAGTGACTCGATCCCCTGCAACTAAGGCAATCCCCTTCTCCTTGGGGTCTTTGTTAGCCATCTCATGCAATTCCATCTCACAAAATAAATCATCTAATTTTACAATAGATAAATCCTTGGATACTTTGTAGGCATCCACCATGGATGACCACAAAGCATTCCTTGGAAATGCTTTCAAGACATACCTCACAAGGTCGCGATTCTCGACCTTTTCATCAATTGAATGAAGTCCATTAAAGACTTCCTTGAACCGGCTATGGAGCTCACTTACCGACTCATTCTCCTTCATGGAGAGATTTTGGAGTTGATTGAGGAATAAGTCCCTCTTGGCAATTCTAGAGTCTCGGGTGCCTTCATGGAGCTCTATGAGTTTGTTCCACAAGTCTTTTGCACTTGTGAAGGGACCAACCTTGATGAGTTGGTCTTTGTTCATGCCACATTGTAGACTGACAACCGCCTTCGCGTCGGCTTCACTCTTCCTTGTTTGTTCGGCGGTCCACCTCCATGACTCAAGTTCTTTGCCTTCTTCATCCTTAGGAGGGGTAAATCCCTCCTTCACCGCGAACCACGTATGGATATCCATCTTCAAATAGTATTCCATCTTTGATCTCCAATATTGGAAGTCGGCGCCATCAAAGAATGGAGGTCGGGTGGTGGAGAACCCTTCTCTCAATGCCATCTTGTTGAAAACTCTCGGATATTAAGCCGTAAACAGAGCACCTTGCTCTGATACCACTTGTTGGGAACGAGATGGCTAGAGAGGGGGGGTGAATATAGCCAACCACTTTTCTTTGAAGAGCTTAGCAATATTTCTGCACTTAAACTATCAGTAGCACAGCGAAAAGAGTAGAAAACAGATTATGCAGAAAATGTAATGAAAGCGAAACAAACACAACTAGCAAGATCGCTAACAAGGAGGGTTTACAAGGTTCGGGGATAACTTGCCCCTACTCCTTGGCGTGCCCTTAAGGTGGGCGATCCCTTGATCGTCGGCAGATCAAGCCCCGGTGATCACCGGAATAAAGCAACCTCCTTCTCGGTGGAGAAACCTCTCCACAGTGTGTTTCAAACAAGGATATAGGTTAAGCACAAAGAAACAACAAGAAGGATCTTACTCAAACACTTAGCAAGGACTAAAACACAGCAAGCTTCCCTGAGCTCCACCCAATGGCGATCTCACGCAGAACCCTTCTCTGTGTCTTCCCACTGTCGGACTCCAAGCCTCTTGTTTTCTCTTTCAAGCGCTCAAGTATGATGATTGCTTCTCAATAGCTTGCTCAGAATGATTGAAGAACTCAAGAACAGCAAGCTTAATGTGGAGTAAAACAGAACGCAGGAACTCAAGAGCACAAGAATCAGATCGTTGTTCAACACTACAACTCTCGTTCCTTTTGTTTCTCCGCTAAGCAACAGATGATCTCATCTCCAGCAGCCTACAGCTGCCTCACTGCCAACGCGCCAGCTACACTGAACCCTAACTGAACTTCCTGAGCTCCCTCAGCCAAGCTTCAGTCAGCAGCTTCAGTCCTGCATCCAGCCGTTGCAACCTGTGTGGAGAAAGGGACAAACCTGCTCCAAGGAAAGCTCTCTTTGACTTCTCCTTGAGTGTTTGAATCCTCCCCTGTCACCTGAAACTTACTCAGAGTATTAGAGCAGCCAATCAAACAGCATATCAAATATCAGAGGAAAGTGGCAGCGAATCGGTTGTGTTCAGACACGATCAGAGCATCTAACAATGCAATTTGAATTAAAGTGATCGGTCACCGGACCGATCAGAGAGCCTCCTGATCGGTCACCAGACCGATCAGGCTGGTTCCAGACCGATCAGGCTCCGTCCTGATCGATCCCCAACGCTCAATCAGAAATCGCGATTTCTTTGAGATTCTCCTGGACCGATCACCAGACCGATCCCAGGTCGTGGATCGTTCACCGGACCGATCCACCCTTATATTGGGCGATTTCTGAGTTTCGCAGGCTAAGCCTTCTGATCGGTCACCAGACCGATCAGGCTAGAGCCTGATCGATCATAGTGAGGAACCTGCGACGCTGGATCATTCACCAGAACGATCTGCATAGTAAACCTGATCGGTCATCAGACCGATCAGGAGCAGTTCAGCAAGGGAACTCAACCTCACTGCTCGCTCCCTGATCGGTCACCAGACCGATCAGGAGCCAGTCAATGGGTGAAACGCATACTCCCTGATCGGTCACCAGATCGATCAGGAGCAGCACAGTAGGTTCCCAACCTCACTGTGTGCTCCCTGATTGGTCACCCGACCGATCAATCATCGCTGGATCGGTCACCAGACCGATCCACGAAGGAGCAGCATGCCAGAATCCCTGATCGATCACCAGACCGATCCAGGGACTCAAACTCAGCCCTCCAAGCTAAGTTTCCATCCACCTTAGCCCTCCAAGCTAAGGATTTTCCATCTAACTCTCCAAGTTGGGAATTTGCACCTAACCCTCTAAGTTAGGACTTTTCACCTAGCCCTCCAAGCTAGGACTTTTCACCTAGCCCTCCAAGCTAGGACTTTTCACCCAACCCTTCTGAGTTAGAACATCATCTAACCTAGCCCTCCAAGCTAGGCACCTGACCCTCCAAGCCAGGACTTTTTCACCTAATTCTCCAGGATGGGAATTTGCACCTAACCCTCCAAGTTAAGACTTTTCACCTAGCCCTCCAAGCTAGGACTTTTCACCCAACCTTTCTGAATTAGGATTTTTCCAACACCTAGCCCTCCAAGCTAGGACTTTTCAACACCTAACCCTCCAGGTCAGGACTTTTCAACACCTAGCCCTCCAGACTAGGATTTTCCATCCCATGCCTGATCCCCGACCAGGACTTTAATCATAATCATCATAATCAACCTAAACTAAAATCGATGTCAACACCAAAATAACAATCAGGGCCAGACTGCATCAACAGTCACCACCGCCTTCGCATCGGCTTCTCATTTTTGTGTTTGCTCAGCCGACCACCGTGAAAACTCCAACTCTTTTCCCTCCGCATCTCTTGGAGGGTTGAAGCTTTCCTTCACGGAGAACCACATTCCGATGTCGGTCTTGAGGTAGTACTCCATGCGAGACCTCCAATATTGAAAATCTGATCCATCAATGAAGGGAGGTCGAGTGGTGCTAAATCCTTCTCTCAAAGTCATTGTTGATAGCTTTCGGTTGTTAATCCGCTTGAACATAGCCCCAAGCTCTGATACCACTTGTTGGTGCTTGGATGGTTAGAGAGGGGGAGTGAATGTAGCCAGACACTTGAAACTTAGTAGTTTTTATATTTTCTCTGCACTTCAGAGGTTAGACAGCGGAAGCAAAACAAATGCAGAAACTAAGTAACAAGCAAAAACTCTAACACAAGGATATACAAGGTTTGGGGATAACTTGTGCCTACTCCTTGGCGTGCCCGTGAGGTGGGCAATCCCTTGATCGTCGGCAGATCAAGCCCCAGAAATCCGGATATCAAATCCTCCTTCTCGGTTGAGAAACCTCTCCACACAAATGATCTCAAATGTATCAGAAATTAAGCACAGAGACAACAAGAAAGATCTTACATATCGCTAGCAAAGCACAAGGATGAAAAATGAGAGAGCAGGTCACCGAGCACAGCACAGCGCCACCAACGCAAGAGCTCCCAGCTCTTGGTTTGCTTGTTGATCCACTCGCGACTCCCTCCACAGACTCAAGGTTACAGCTTCGTAGGAGATCGCTTCAAGTGATTCACAGTAATGCACACAGATGATTAAGCAAAGCTATCGATGTGGAGAACTCTACAGCTCCTTCTCCACTCCACGGCATATCCTGCTTCCATCGCCAGGTCACACACTCCTCTGCAGCAGTTCCCAGCTACTCACCTGCAACAGCCAGCTACCCCTGACCTCCTCTGGACTCATTGAATCCCCTCTAGTCGAGCCCCAGGTCATCAGCTCCTCAGCCGTTGCAGCTCACGCCAGAGAACGTTACAACCTGCGGAAGCAAACAGCCAAACCTGCTGTAGCGAAAGCCTTCGTTTGACTCCCCTTGGATGATCCCTGAGTCACCTGCACACTTAACAGCTCATTAGGGCAGCAAATCAACAGAGAATCAAATAATCAGAAGTTAAGAGCAGAGAATGCAGATGTGATCAGATGTGATCAGAGCGTCTGATAGTGCGTTTGAATTAAAGTGATCGGTCACCGGACTGATCCAGGGATCGTAGATCGATCACCGGACCGATCCACAGCTTTGCTGGGATTCCCAGCTCTCGCAACCACAAGGGCCTGATCGGTCACCAGACCGATCAGGCTGTGCCCTGATCAGTCAGCAGACCGATCAGGAAGCTCTCCGACCGATCAGGCTCCAGCCTGATCGGTTATAAGGAGGAGTCCGCGACACGTGATCGTTCACCAAAACGATCTGAACAGTATCCCAGATCGGTCACCAGACCGATCAGGAGCCGAACAGAAGCCAACCCAAACCTTTCTGTTCTCTCCCTGATCGGTCACCAGACCGCTGGATCGGTCACTAGACCGATCCACGAGGGAACTCCGTGCCAACTTCCCTGATCGGTCACCAGACCGATCCAGGCAAGGTCAAATCCACTCTAAGTCAAGAGAACGGGCTCCCAGCCTTCTCTGACTCGTGCTCAGTCCCCCGGACCAAGACTCCATGCCCAGCTTCACTCACCGAGACTTCAGTCAACCTAGCTCACTCACCAGGACCCGCCTTCACTCATCGGAATTTCAGTCAACCCGGCTTCACTCACCGGGATTTTAGTCAACCCGGCTTCACTCACCAGGACCCGGCTTCACTCACCGGGATTTCCAATCACCTAACCCTCCGAGTTAGGAATTTTCACACCTAGCCCTCCAAGCTAGGACTTTTCCACACCTAACCCTCCAAGTTAGGACTTTCCACACCTAGCCCTCCAAACTAGGACTTTTCACACCTAGCCCTCCAAGCTAGGACTTTTTACACCTAGCCCTCCAAGTTAGGACTTTTTCATTCATCCAAAGCCCAGTCCCCGACCAGGACTTAATCATTATCATCTCATCAACCTAAACTAAAATCGATGTCAACATCAAAATAACAATCATGATCAGACTGCATCAACATTAATGATGATTTCTATTAATAGAATTTAGTCCACTTCTAAATTTCACATGAAACCATTCTCTTTCAGTTGATGATTTTTTTATTTTTAATATAAAAAATGATGACATTTTATTTGATTTTTTTTTTGGCTTTGAGTTAATTTAGTTTTAATCTGTATAACTTGTAGCTCAATTATTTGTATATCTAATGTCTATTTCATAAACTTTTATATATTATCTTTTAATGTTTTATATTTCTTGCTATTTATAGGTCATTATAGGTAATATTTCATCGTGGCATGATTCACACACTCTCACTCTATATACCAATATGGTAAGTTTTTTAATGTTATTTATTATGCATCAAATTAATTTTACCTGTAATGACATATTTTTGAATTTTCATGATTTCTTTCGACGGGGGTCATGGTTGTAGACGGAGTTCTCAAGGCGTGTTTGGACCTAACAATGTACCTACGACCCCTTTCGATCAGGTAGGACTATCACATTCACCTTCCTCAATACCATCACCGCACGTGTCCGCGCAAGACCTAGTTAAATTCCTCTTCGATATTCATTTTCAGAGGAGTAATATGGTCACCAGTTTATAGTCCCTTGTGGTGATGGGTTTATATGATTTTGTATGATTATTATTTGTCTCTTTATTATTATTTTTGAATAATTATTTGATTGTGTCATTTTTATATTTTTAATTAATAATGTTCAATTTTTTTTTGAATAAGATTGGGGTGATTTCAATGTAAAAAGGTAAGTATTACGTTTTGTTTGATATATATTGTTTTTTTTTTTACTCTAATATTGTTTGTTTAATTTGACGTAGGAAGCAAAAATATTTTGGAAGAAGAGGAAGAGAATACCTGTAGAGGATATTTATGAATTGGTGCTGTATTTTATAATGGTTATTGATGTTTGAATTTATTTCATGTTTTTAGTTATATATTGTATGGATTTATGTGATGTGTATTTGGATGGTTCATGTGTTTTGGATATATGTTTGATGCTGTGATTGTATTTGGATGTTAATGTTTCAAGTATTTGAATATTATGAGATGCAAGGATAGATATAGTTATGTGATGATGTATTTGGATATTTGATTTGGTTGATATGTTAAGTAGATGGATATATCGTGGTTTGGTTGTTATGTGGTGTATTTTCATATTTGATTTGTTTGTTATGTGAAGTAAATGGGATGATGTTATATTTTAATATTTGTAAAAAGGTTAATATAATATTTAAACGATATATGTAAATATATTTTTATTTTTTTTTATTTTGCGACAAATTTTACGACAAAAATAGTTTTGTCACCAAAATATTGAAATTTATTATAATTCCTATATATCACAAATTTACGATGAATTTAGAAATTTGTCGCAAAATCTACAACAAATATACAAATTCGTTGTAGAAATTTGCGACAAATTTTTTAATTTGTCGCAAATATTTGCGACAAATTTATAAATTTGTCGCTGATTCTGGGATGAATATACAAATTCGTTGTAGAAATTTGCCACGAATTTTTAAATTAGTCACGAATTTTGCGACGAATATACCAATTCATTGCAGAAATTGGCGATGAATATACAAATTCGTGGCAGAAATTTGCGACGAATTTCTAAATTTATCGCAAAAAATTGTGACGAATTTCTAAATTTGTTGCAAATATCTGTGATAAATTTACGAATTTGTCGTAGAAATTTACGACAAATTTAGACATTCGTTGCAAAATCCGAAAAATAAAGAATTAATTAAATTTCGGGAATTTATTGAAACGCGTTGGCAACGAATTATCAAATTCGTCGTAGATTTTTGGCGATGAATGTTTTGCGATTTTGCGACGATTTCTTTTTGTTGCAAATTTTGCGACGAATTTGAAGTTCGTCGCTAAATTTGCAACAAAATTTTTTTTTTGCAGAGGTATTTTGCGACGAATTTAGTTTTTGTCGCAAAAATTGCGACGAAATTCATTTTTGTCGCAAATATTTGCGACGATTTAGCTATTTTCGTTGCAAAATTTTATGACGAGTAATCTGCGATGAAAATGTTTTCGTCGCAAAAAATTTTACGATGATTTTTTTAAAAAAAAAATTCGTCGCAAAAATTATTGTAAAACAAGATTTTTTTTTTAGTGTCCGCCCGAAGAAGTTTTTCAGGAGATATGCATTATACTTGTCTTGGATTAGCAACCATCCTAGTTGTAACAAAATAAATTATCTATGTGTCTCTATTATTTCTGTTATAGTTTTTTTTAAGTTATTAATATTGTAAACTAATCAACATCTTTGTTTAAGATAAACAAAAGATATTATTTTCATTTTTAGGGGTAATTCATCCCCTCTTGCCAATCTATGATAACCCTCACTTTTAAATGATAATTTTTGAGCCTAAAACTGAATAATAAATGTAAATATATGAACGAGTTTCAATTTAATATATTGTGTCCTGTAATTTAATTCGAGTTAAAAATTATGACCTCTCAAAGTTTATTAATATTCATATTGTAACAATTATGATTTTATAGTAGTTATGAAATTGTAGTTGCTATAATATTTCTAATTTAGGATTTAAGTGGAAAATATCCGAGAGAGATAATAATGAGAATCGTATAGTGAAAAGATAATTAATTAATTGTATATATTATGTAATGGTATATGGGAGAGATAAACATCGTAATCAAGATGATTCTAAAAAACAGAAGAGGCGCTTTTTTATTTTTACTAATAATAATAATAATAATATTAATAATAATATGGACATGAAAATGCATTAATTAATAATAAAAAGGCTTCCGTTTACGATGGATCACTCCCTTGGGTGTTTTAATTTTTTTTAAATTTATTTTTATCCCATATCTGAAATAAGATAGTGGCAAAATGAATTACGTGATTAACTAAAACAAACTTTTAATTTTTTAATTTTTGGAATTTATTAAGGCTGTGTTTGGTAGGGTGTAATCCACCCTGTAATATAATCAAGATTACATTATAAGTTGGATTTCTTTGTTTGGAATTATTTTAAAATTGTAATGTAATGTAATCTCGATTACAAAAGAGGTTGATGATTTGTAATCTGGATTACAAAATAAAATCTCTGTAATCTGGATTACATTACAGCTTGTAAAGTCGTCGGCCGGGCGGCGACGGTCGTCGGTCGCCGGTGGTTCGCCGGTCGTCGGTCGGCCGCCGGTCGTCGGCCGGCCGTCGGTCGTCGGCCGGCGACGGTCGCCGATCGTCGGGCGGCGGCCGTCGGTCGGCGGCGGTCGTCGGCCGGTCGATGGTCACTGGCCGCCCGGTGGCGATCGTCCGTCGTCAATCTTGATCCGCCGGCCGGTCGATGGTCACCGGCCGGCCGGCGGCGGTCGTCGGTCGTCAATTACATTACAGGATGGATTACCCCTCACCAAACTTGTATCCAACTTGTAATGGTTATCAAAGATTACATACAACTCATTACCAAATATAACAATGTAATTAAGATTATATTATATTACAAACTTAATTACATTACAGACCCGATTACATTACCCTCTACTAAACGTT
Source organism: Boesenbergia rotunda (assembly GCA_024364735.1). NCBI lineage: Eukaryota > Viridiplantae > Streptophyta > Magnoliopsida > Zingiberales > Zingiberaceae > Boesenbergia > Boesenbergia rotunda. The sequence continues at coordinate 273,969 of JAGFNQ010000637.1, forward strand.
GCCTAAGGTAAATCTCCGCTGTAGGTTCTTCGTATCGGGTTCGGATTCTGCATAATGGATGTCCGACCCATATTTCGGTTTTTCTTGGAAGGACAAGCGAAACAAACCCTAGTTTAAGGATCCGCCCGCGCGCCGATTCCTTATCTACCGGATCGACGCCTCTGCCTCCATCGACCCCGCCGGTGCACTTCCTCCATCGCTTACGCCGGACCGCAGCGAACACAAGCCAACTGCTTGATTTTATCTTTGTAAGTTTTTTTTGTCGATGTTCTAGTTCATTTGTTCCGATAATTCTCTACTTTACGATGCATGTGCAGTAAAAGCGTCTGTTTTTTATTTTTCTTTTTCTCTTTTCCTTTTGGATCTTTCCTATTTAGCTATATTAGTGTTTGCGTCAATATTTTGTGTTCTTAAACTTGAGTTGCAGTAAACATGATGGTTATACTGCTAAACTACATGTGGGAGGTAAACTATGGTCTTATTTTTCATATGTTGATACCTGTTCCTTTTTCCTTGTAGTCAATTATTCTTTAAATGTTGCATCTGGCCCTTATCGTGTTGTTGATCTTTAGGAACACTGTTGGTTGTTATAATAGAAGCTTCATGAAGAACAGAAGGGAAGACGATAAGCGTTCTAGGGATTTACTATTGTTCTACATGTTTCTGTTTGGATTTTATATTTTTTTGCACTTTTATATATTTTAGGTGGTAGAATGTGTTAGGAGACTCACAAGTGGACTTGTTAGATTTGAGTTTTTTGTTGACGAGTAATTGCCTTGTTAAAATCTGCTATGCCAAATTAGTTTTCAACTGGTGTTTTTACAGGCACTGGATGCACCTAGGCACCAAAAGGTCTGGGTCTGGGCGCACAGTGAAAGGTGTAGGGTGTTCCTATGTTACATGTGGCACACACTTTTAAAACTTGATTATATATTATACATCTTCATTTTATACTAGTGCATAGGAATGTGTCTTCCTTGCACCTTAATAGGGTCGCCTCACTTGAACTACTAGAGGTACGTAGTTGGTGCCATCTAGTGCTTTTGAGAATATTTTACTAGTTTGTACTAAAATCTTTTATACCAATTATATTTTCTCTTGTACCATGATGTTCCCTTCTAATACTTTCTTGGATACCAGTTGCTTATTTAAAATTACTTTTTTTTATCAACATGTGTATCAGCCCCAAATAATTCAGACTCAGAAACTTCTTTTGTATATCTTTGTCTTCTGTTTGCTTCACTATCTCCTAAAGATAGGTAGATATTCTCATAATTTGTTTTTTAACAGAGATATGATTTCATGCATTAATTTATCTAATTTTAGCATTATATTGATTTTTTATAATTTATCTTTCTATGTTTGCTAATTGAATTGGATAGTGTTGTCATTGTTGACAAATTTTTTATTTATAATTTCAAGGTTTTGAGCTAGGAGTCAACAGGAAAATGGCTTCACGTTTCTGGATACAGGTGTGCTCTCTCTCTCTCTCTCTCTCTCTCTCTCTCTCTCTCTATATATATATATATATATATATAAATTTGGTACGAGTTCCTTTTTTGAGTTTGATTTGTTATTGAAATTTTGGGCTTCAGGGTGGTGATAGTGATACTGAGGAAGAGGAAGAGGAAAACAGTGAATATGATGGAAGTGATGCAGAACAACCTGCCGGTGATGATACTGGGGCTGCAGCTGGGAGCAAGTACCTCCAAGTTCAAGCCAGTGATAGTGATGATTCAGATGACCAACACCGAGTGGTCAAGTCAGCTCGTGACAAAAGATTTGATGAGATGGCTGCTACTGTCGATCAGATGAAGAATGCTATGAAGATAAATGACTGGGTTAGTTTGCAGGAGAGCTTTGAGAAGATAAATAAGCAGCTTGAGAAGGTTGTTCGTGTCACAGAGTCTGTGAAGGTCCCAAATCTTTATATTAAAGCCTTGGTGATGCTGGAGGATTTCTTGGCTCAGGCCTTAGCTAATAAAGATGCTAAGAAGAAGATGAGCAGCAGCAATGCTAAGGCCCTTAACTCAATGAAGCAGAAGCTGAAGAAAAATAATAAGCAGTATGAGGAGCTAATAGCAAAGTATCGTGAAATGCCCGAAAGTGATGATGATGATGGAACTGCAGATGAAGATGAGGAATCAGATTCGGAGGTGGAGGAAGATCCATCAAAGATTGTCTTGTCTGATGAAGAGAATGAGGATGATGACGATGAGGATGGGCGTGATGAGGCATCTGAGGATGGTGGAGGCTGGGAGAGGAAATTGAGCAAGAAGGATAAACTTATGGACAAGCAGTTCATGAAGGACCCAAGTGAAATCACTTGGGATATTGTTAACCAGAAGCTCAAAGAGATTGTAGCAGCTAGAGGCAAAAAAGGAACAGGGAGAGTAGAGCAGGTTGAGCAGCTTACTTTTTTGACTCGTGTTGCCAAAACACCTGCCCAGAAACTTGAGATTCTATTTAGTGTCATATCTTCACAGTTTGACATCAATCCAAGCTTACTTGGGCATATGCCTATCAATGTCTGGAAGAAGTGTGTTGGTAACATGCTTCTTGCACTGGATATCCTTGAGCAATATCCTAACATTGTGGTGGATGATACAGTTGAGCCTGAGGAGAATGAGACTCAGAAGGGTGCAGATCATAATGGAACTATTCGTGTATGGGGTAACTTGGTTGCATTCCTTGATCGACTTGATTCAGAATTTTTTAAGAGCTTGCAGTGTATTGATCCATATACTCGAGAGTATGTTGAGAGGCTTAGGGATGAACCCCTATTTTTTGTGATTGCACAGAATGTGCAGGACTATTTGGAGAGGATTGGAGACTTCAAAGCAGCTTCGAAGGTAGCACTGCGCCGACTTGAGCTTATATATTATAAACCTCAGGAAGTTTATGATGCAATGAGGAAGTTAGCAGAGCATACTGGAACAGAAGATGGTCTGGGGGATGGTGATGAGAGTGAAAAGAATCTGTCTATGGAGGAAAGCAGAGGACCTCCAGTTTTTGTCTCAATTCCTGAACTTGTGCCCAGGAAGCCCACATTTCCAGAAAGCAGTAGGGCATTGGTGGATGCGTTGGTATCTCTAATCTACGGTTATGGTGATGAAAGAACAAAGGCTAGGGCTATGCTGTGTGACATATACCACCATGCTATTTTTGATGAGTTCTCTATTGCTCGGGATCTCCTATTAATGAGTCATCTGCAGGATGGTATTCAACTCATGGATATATCTTCTCAGATCTTGTTTAATAGAGTAATGGGACAGCTGGGACTCTGTGCCTTCAGGGCAGGGTTGATTCAAGAAGCCCATGGTTGTCTCTTTGAATTGTATCAAGGTGGTAGAGTAAAAGAATTACTGGCTCAAGGTTTTTCCCAAAACCGATACCATGAGAAAACTCCTGAGCAGGTAACTATCATTCAACAAAGGTCCTTTCTTACTGCTTGATGTTGATCAAGCAATTGACTTTATAAGATAGGAACAGTCTCCAGTTGCGCTGCTGGTCAATTTGAATTATGCACTTTATGTATTTATTTTGGCTGTATCTGTTTTATGACTGTATTTAATTCAGTTCTGTTTGATTGTTGCCTATTGAGTGCAGAAGTGGCTGACTTTATAAGTTAATCTCTTTTATATAACTTAGTAATTTTCTTGCTCATATTACTGAACTCATTCATTCTATTGTCACCTGTTTCAAATCTTCCTCTTTCCAAGTTTTAGCCTGTTTTAGACCATCTTTAAATCAATAGTCTCCACAAACTGATCATTAGTTACTCAATCTTTTTTAACTAGTTTTTCTCTTGTCACATGAATATTACACCAATATTATCTAGTTTTCCTACTACATGCAAAATTTATATCATTGAATAGTTAGATAATATTTATATCTTGGCTTAGTGTGTTGTATGAAATGTGTCTTTTGACCTAGTATTTTATAAGTCAGCTTGTTTGTTTATGTCTTGTACTGCTTAATCCATGTAAAGTTGAACTGGCACTTTGAGTTCCATAATTGATTTGATGAATAATTCTGCCATGGTTGACCTTTTTTTTAATTAAAAAATCTTTAGAAAAGGCTAGATATTTCCATGTAGAATAAATCATGAGCTACTTAATAACTGATCAAATACATCAGAATCTTATTGGGGGCTGGGGCTTGTAGTTGGATAGCGTAAATTCTAGTTTAGTTTCGGATTTTGGTTAGGTACGTCTTTTTTTTGTTTTTCTCGTAACTTTTTTCTGTGCATAAAATCTGCTATAATGTATATTTTCAACTGAGTGTTGCCTCTCTTTACTATCTACTTTATTATGATATATTATTAGTGCATTTAGATGATCACAGGGAAATCTGGTTTTCTATTGGCATCCTAGATGAGCAGACGACCAACTGGTGGTTGCATGTGCCATTACACAATATTTCTTGTGCTGTTCCACTACAGTGCTTTCCTCTCATTGTACAATTCCTCCACGTAATATTCTTTCTTCGTTTTTGGTGACTAAGTGATACGGTCTAATTATTTGCTTTGTGTGTCAGCGTAAAGATTTTTTTTCTTTTTTCCATTCAAGCAATATAGCTTTGACTATTATTTGACTTATCCTGTGTGTATTGAACTGCTATGCAATGAAAATAATATATTTATGTATACATTTTTATTTCATCAGGAGAAGGCAGAGAGGAGAAGGCAGATGCCATACCACATGCACATAAATCTTGAGCTCCTTGAAGCTACTCATCTGATCTCTGCAATGCTTCTGGAGGTCCCTAACATGGCAGCTACCGCATATGACCCTAAGCGCAAGCCTATTAGCAAGACATTCAGGAGACTTCTCGAAGTGAGTGAGCGGCAAACATTCATGGGTCCTCCAGAGAGTGTAAGAGACCATGTCATGTCTGCCACAAGAGCCCTTAGCAAGGGAGACTACCAGAAAGCTTTTGATGTAATCAGTTCTCTTGAGATCTGGAAGCTTCTCAGGAACTGTGATAGTATCCTGCAGATGGTGAAGTCGAAGATCAAGGAAGAGGCTCTCCGGACTTACCTCTTTGCATTCTCGTCCTGCTATGATTCTCTCAGCTTAGAGCAGCTTACTTCTATGTTTGACCTCTCTAAGGCTCATGCCCACAGCATTATTAGCAAGATGATGGTTATGGAGGAGCTGCATGCAAGCTGGGATCAGCCTACAAAGTGCCTTGTCTTCCACAATTTGGAACAAAACAGGCTTCAGAGCCTACTCTTCCAGATGGCAGATAAGCTTGTAATTCTAGCTGAACACAATGAGAGGGCTTTCGAGGCGAGGACTGGTGGGGGCCTTGAGGGACTTCCACCAAAGCGCAGAGAGGGACAGGACTATACTGCCTATGGCACAAACAAGTGGCAGGATAATTCTGCTTCAGGAGTCTCACAAGGTAGGCAGGGTGGCGGTTATGGAGGCCGCCTTGGATATAATGGGAGGACTGGCGGCTCTGCACAAGCCGGTGGAGGTTCACGAGGCGCCGGAGGGCATTATGGGAGTACGGGACGGACATCATACCGAGCAACAGCTCTGAGAGGCTCACAAGTGGAGGGTTCTGCAGGAATGGTGAACTTAAGCAGGGTTGGTAGAATTTAAGACTCGCATCTTGCTCAACGCCATATCCCTTTGCCATTCAGAAGAGTTATTTATTTGCCATTTTTGTTCGTCTCTTGATCTGTTTCAGCAGATTCGAACGAGGACTGGGAACCTTTTTGTTTTGACTTAAAATTTGTTGTTCCATACAGTTGAGCGAGATTTATAACTTATGCCAAGGCAAAATAGCTCCAAAGTTTGTGAACAGATTAGAATCATAGCAACTAATCTTGCATGGATTGCCTTCTCTAACTCGTTGCTTGAGTTTTTGTTACAGTGTATCACTCTTTTATTTTGTTTTCTTAGATAATTTTTTGTTCAACGTCTTTAGCGTTGCTTGTGAAATTGGATTCTTTTATGCTTTTCTTAGCGATGCCCTTTCATTGTCAAGTTGTTAATACGGTGCGTCTTAAGTGGCTGGGTTTGATGAGAGTTTAAATTAGTTCTCGATTTTATATTTGATATATGTGTTAAGTTGAATGGAAACGGTTTGACATGACCAAATTGATTGGCACGGCGTCTCGAGTTTTGTTAGAGATTAGACAATAATGATATAAGATATCTAAGGAACCACAAGGAGCATCAAGATGCAATATTGATAGTAGTTGAAAAGAAAGGTGAATTACATAGGTGAAGAATGAAAGAAAGTATGTGGAATGAATCATAGGCTCCAGAAGGCAAGTTCCTGTGTGTTGTGAGAGTTGAAAGACTTCTATCTTCTCGAGGGTAAAATTCAACTTAGACAAAGACTCAACCCCAAGGATGACTATACTTGGAGCTCTAGTTGATCGAAGGTGATTTGAGTCAAATATTGAGTTGAGTTAACTAAGGAGTTGACTTAGGGTTAGGAGTTGATGATCTAATAAAGCTGCACTACAATGATTTGACGACATAGATTATAGGATTCATTGGTGGACTGCAACTTGAAACGAATGGTAGTATTGATGATGGATCTACTGATCGATAATAGATTAGCAAAATAATAAATGAAATTAAAGGATATTGAAAGTTATATAAGACCAAGAAGAGTGTTTTTAAGGTTGACAGAATGCTAATTTTGGGAATCTATTGAGCCATAATCTCTTGTACTTTTTAGCTTTCCTCTTAGCTCATAATGTAAAGTTAGTTATGTGAGGTTTCTCTACTTTTGAAGATTATCTAAAAAAGAAAAAGATAGTGGGCATTTTTATAGGGAATATAGATTTGAAGCTCCAAGAAAAATAAGGGAAGGATTCTCAAGAAGAAGAAAAAAATGAAGAGAGGGACAAATTGAAACATTTGAAAGTAGTAAGAAAGGAATGGAACCTATTATTTTAGTTTTACAATGTTTTGAGTAAGATAGGGGAATACAAGAATGTCAAAGAACTTCAGCAAAAAATTGTTCATTTTCGTGAGAACCCCATACAAGAAGAGGATGCTCAAGTACAAAAGGAAATTAAAGACAAAGCAGAAGTGGTACAACAAGAATCGAAACATCTAAAATATAGAGGAGGAAATTCGAGTTCTAACCGTTGAGGAAATCAAAGGGCATAAAACTTGTAGGGATCTATAGCGAAAAACAAATAAAAAACGCAGCGAACATTATTCCTCTAGAAATCCATGCGAATGCAAAATTACTCTTGCAACTACTCTAGCAAATAGGATTGTTACCTTTGATGCGTGAACAATCTTCAGAAGACTTCTAGTTCGGCTGATCTCAGCACGATCAAAATGTCCACGCCTCTATGGTATCCACATGAGCACATCCCTTCCTTCGTCTCACGAACTTAGGAATTTGAGAGTGGCACACACCTTCACCTTCTTGCTAAAGATGGTATTCAAGGTAGCAAGGAGAAGAAGAATTACCAAGCCCTCCCTTCTTGCTAGAGATGGGTATTTAAGGTGGTAAGGTGAAGAAGAAAAACCAACTCTTCACTTTCTTGCCTTCTTTTAAAGAGATGGAAAAACTCTTCACCTTCTTAGAAGTTGAAAAGTGTTAAACTCTTTATCTTCTCTTAGCGAGCTCTATAGTTGGATTGGGCCTTTACAAAAACAAGAAAGCATATTGAATTAATTCATTAAATCAATAAGCTTAAGATCTAAAATCAATTTCAGACTTAAGGCTCAGACCCACACTATTTTAGTCAAACTAAAATAAAATAATATCCAAATCAACATGCTCTTTGTGTGTGACCCAATAGGTTCTCGTAATATTGGCAGCGTCTCTAAAATAATTTTAGATACACAAGCAATGAGTGACATCTAGCAATACATCATTGTTACCCAAGTGGCGAGAATGTTAAGATCCGCCCAAACTTGTCTGTGACCATTATCTTGTATAGTTTAGTCCTTTTTTCCTTGATTTCTAGTTAATTCATGAGGCACAGACCGTGTCATCCTTTCATCAATCTATGTGTTGTTAGGACCGTGACCGTCAAGCTAGAGGGGAGGGGTGAATAGCTTCTTTCGATTTTCATCCTACAATCGTTAGTGCGCAAGCGGAATATACTAAATAAAAATAAAAACTAACGAATAAGAACGACACACCGATGTACGTGGTTCAGAGATGATGCTCCTACTCCACGGCAGTCCGTAAGGTGGACGATCCCTAATCCGTCGGTGGATGATTCCCCGAAGCGCACCTCCGGCTAGATCTCGTAGCTCCTTGTGGGTGGAGAAACCTCACTACAGCTTCTGGACACTACCTGAGCACAATAGGCTACTAACTGTTGATGCAGTCTGACTCTGATTGTTGTTTTGGTGTTGACACCGATTTAAGTTTGATTCAAGTTTGGTTGAATTCGGATTAAGTCCAGGTGGATCGGGAGATCGCACGCTAGCATATGAAAAGTCCTAACTTGGAGGGTTAGGTGGAAAAAAGTCCTAGCTTGGAGGGCTAGGTGATGGAAATCCCGGTGAGTGAAGCCGGGTCCTGGTGAGTGAAGCCAGGTGATGGGAAATCCCGGTGAGCGAAGTCGGGTCCTGGTGAGTGAAGCCAGGTGATGAAAATCCCGGTGAGTGAAGCCGGGTCCTGGTGAGTGAAGCCAGGTGATGAAAATCCTAGTGAGTGAAGCTAGGTTGAAATCCCGGTGAGTGAAGCTGGGTCCTGGTGAGTGAAGCCAGGTGATTGAAATCCTAGTGAGTGAAGCTAGGTTGAAATCCCGGTGAGTGAAGCCGGGTGACCGAAACCCTGGTGAGTGAAGCCAGGTCCTAGCTTGGAGGGCTAGGTTGAAGTCTCGGTGAGTAAAGCTGGGCACGGAGTCTTGGTCCGAGGGACTGAGCACGAGTCAGGGAAGGGCTGGAGGCTTGTTCTATCGACTAAGAGTGGGTTTGACCTTGCCCTGACCGATCAGGGAAGTTGGCACGAAGTTCCCTCTTGGATCGGTCTGGTGACCGATCCAGCGATGTCTGATCGGTCTGGTGACCGATCAGGGAGCTTCCAGTAACTTTGGCAAACCTACTGATCGGCTCCTGATTGGTCTGGTGACCGATCAGGGAGAAACCGTCACCGATCAATCTGAACGATCAATTGTCGCAAGGTTCTCGCTATGACCGATCAGGATGACTCCTGATCGGTCAGGAAGCAGCCTGATCGGTCTGGTGACCGATCAGGGCGCAGCCTGATTGGTCTGGGGACCGATCTGGAGTGTGCAGCAGATTGCTGGATAGGTCTGGGGACCGATCAGGAGTGTGCAGAAGACTGCTGATCGGTCTGGTGACCGATCAGGCTCGTCTCTGATCGGTCTAGGGACTGATCAGGAGCAGAACTTTAATTCAAATACGCTGTCAGAAGTGTCTGATCGCGTCTGTTTTCTCTACCGATTCTCTAATACATTGCTGATTTCATTTGATATGTATTGCTAAGCCTCTGTTGGAGTGTGCAGGTGATTCAAACACTCAAGGAGGGTCAATGGGAGGCTTTCCTTGGAGCAGGTTTGTTTGTTTCTCCTTCTCAGGTTTCAACGGCAACTGGAGCAGCTGGCGACTGACGGAGACTCAGCTGGAGAGGAGGTCTTCAGTGGACTGAGTGCTCAGGGAGGTCAGTGGGTTCAGGCTGGCTCAGTGGATGCTGATGAAGCTTGCGATGGTGAGAGGGAGCTTAAGACAAAGCTAGAAGCAGAGGAGCAAAAACAAGGAACAGACAGAAACTTGGGGAGTTTGGCTGGGCTGTGGTGCTTGTGTGCTCTCTGTTGCTTTGAGCTTAAGCGTTCTTGTCACATTCTTGTGAGCTTCTCTTCTCGAGTGTCTCGTGAGCTTATCTTGTATCCATCTGTGAGACAGCTTGTGGAGAGGTTTCTCCACCGAGAAGGAGGTGCTTGATATCCGATGTTCACCGGGGCTTGATCTGCCGACGATCAAGGGATCACCCACCTTACGGGCACGCCAAGGAGTAGGGGCATATCCCCGAACCTTGTAAACGATCCTTGTTAGCAATCTTTGGTTTGTATTCTCTGTTTCTGCATCTCTGTTAAGTTTGTTTCTCTGCATATGTTTTGTTTCCGCTGCTGCTAACTCAAGTGTAGAGAAAATCTCAAAAAGAGCTAAGACTTAAGTGTCTGGCTATATTCACCCCCCCTCTAGCCATCCAAGTTCCAACACTAACTAGCTCTATCCAAGCAGATTTCGCCAAGAAGAGTAGCTTGAAACGAGCTCCCTAAATAGAGCTCGAGGCTGAAATGTGACCGTTACCAGTAGACTGCCCCTGGGGCAGTCGACTGGCCTCTCGGGAATTCGAAATTCAAGCCTGAACTTTCGAATTCTGGCTACACCAGTCGACTGCCCCTAGGGCAGTCGACTTGTCCTTCCCTAAGCCTAGGGTTACCCTTCCCGAGTACATTTCTCTCCGCACTCGAACCCTCCCGGCTTAGTTCCCGAGTGCAATCACTCAACACTCGAAACCTCACGACCTGGTTGACTCTTCAAACAGTAGTCTAGATCTGTTGCCTTCACGCCCTCTTCATCTTCGGCTCCCGTCCCTCAGATGCGCATGCAAGCCCTCGGCTTGCCTTCATGCCACCCTTCACACATGCCTCGAAGTCTGCGTCCCTCGGCTCATCGTCTCTGCTTCAGCAACCTCGATCTATCGCCTTCAAGCCCTCTTCGTCTTCGGCCCTCGTTCCTCAGATGCGCACGCAAGCCCACGGATTGCCTCCATGCCATCCTTCACATACGCCTCGAAGTCCGCTTCCCTCGGCTCATCGTTCCTGCTTCGTCCATAGTCCCTCGGATGCACACACAAGCCCATGGCTTGCCTCCATGCCACCCTTCACCATACCCGAAGACGTCCAACCAAGTCTATGTGTATTATGTCACCCTGGTACAATTGTCTTACTGGGGGAATCTTCATCGGAGGGAAGGAGAATTTCGAAGAGGTCTTCGTCCAAATCCATGGACGACATTTGGTGAAGAGGGATCGCCGGGGAGGATGACCGTGATAGTGATAGGAGTAGCAAGAAGCACTGGACTACTAGAGTTTTGGTTGACGACAAGAACTGCAACCCGCGTCTATATATAGGGGGAAGCGGTCGATCTCAACAGTTCCAAGAAGGCCTCTTGCTCATGGCGGGATCGAGCGAGAACCCTCCGATCAAATCAGGGGGGAATCTCGAGGCCTGACGGGACACAAGCATGCGGCCGGTAACAGACAGTTTGCTGCCCGGATGCACCAATGACTGGTGATTGACGTCTCGCTGCCCGATACGTCATTCCCCCAGTGACACGTCTACTCGCCAATTAATGCAGTCGCCAAAAGCAGGATACGAATCGGCTCGATGGGACAATCGAAAGGACGTAGCCTGGTCGGCCGGACGACTGAGACAGAAAGGGTTGACCTGATCCAAACCCATGGTAACCCGCAAAATTTCCTGGTTTGGTTCCCGGTCAGACGCATGGCGGCCCACGCTCCCCGGGCCTGACCTGACCAAGTGGCCAAATCCTCACTAACGGGCAAGCTCCCATAAAATCCCTTGGTTCGAGTCCCGGTCAGACGCGTGACGGCCCACGCTCCCCTAGTCTGACTCGACCAAGCGGCCAAATCCTCACCACCGGGCAAGCTCCCACAAATCCCTTGGTTCGGGTCCCGGTTGGACGTGTGGCGGCCCACGGTCCCCGGGTCTGACTTGACCAAGCGGCCAAATCCTCACCACCAGGCAAGCTCCCGCAAATCCATTTGTTTGGGTCCCGGTCGGATGCGTGACAACCCACGGTCCCTGGGTCTGACTCGACCAAGTGGCCAAATCCTCTCCCTATATAAAAAACCAACTCATTATATAAATTTTATTAAACGAACCAACTCATGGTTCATTATATAAAAATTTATATAAAATTTATATAACCTTTTATAAAATCAACCAACCTTTGGTCTATTTTATAAAACAAACCAAAATAGCCTTATCCTCTTATGGTGGTGGTGGTCGGCCATGACAAGAAGAGAGGAGGCCCCCTTCCTTGGCCGGCCCATCTAACCCCAATTGGATCAAATCCCTTAATGAATTAAACTTATTTAATTCACCCATTAAGCCTTTAAAAGACTTAGTCATTCTATGCTTCCGATGCGTCCGAAATAAATTCAGTTTTGACTATTGTTTGGACTTACCAAACATAGTCTATCTCGATTGGAGAATCCAATTCTCAACTCGTTTTAAATCCTTCGAATTACTCGTTATGCGTGTGACCAAATAGGCTTTCAATTTATGTTGGTCGTCCATAATTAACTAATGAATTATAGAACGATCATGAGTGGCACCTAGTAGTATATCATGATCCCCAATTAATTGAAAGATCAACGGTTGACCTCAGAAATGATTCTGAAACCCTTCAGCAGCTATAATGAATCGTGCCCCATTCCCTTCACCATCTTATACCCACTTGGTTCAGGACATGGTCTATGTGTGTCAGTCCCCACTAGGCTGACTACGTTACACCTAGCCCAAGTAACGTTTCCTCGTCCTATGGATTCTAATTACTCTGATGTATTTAAGAGATTCATACTCTGAACATGTCATGCTCTGGCCAGAGGCTTCGAGTAACAATCCGACGATAGGCCTCGGGTATACATCTCCTCGCAAGGAGTGGTGAATCCTTTGTAGGTTGTTCAAACATCTTCGGGCACTTCGGCTTATACCCAATCATCCTGGGTCCACACCTCCTTGGAGATGCTTGCTTAAGATGTCAAAGTATAAGTCTCCATGACCAAGATGACTTGAACACCGCAAGTCAAAGGAACATCGCACTTAAGCTGCAGTAAGAACTTCACTGACATATCTATATGTAGACTACCATATGAAGTTTTACAGCCAGTCACTCCAATGAACTAGTTCCCTTAACTAGCATTCATGTTTATCTCCGGACATCTCAATGTCACCAGCCAGTGAGAATCAGCTGATTAGAGAATAACCCATGCTAGTCTCAACAGAATTGATAGTGTTAGTATTTATCAATTCATCGACTAGGGACAATTTCAATACTTCACAATTGCACATGTAGAGATAATCACTAGTTATGAATTCATCACAAATTCTCTCATGCTGTGAATTGTATTGCGGACATTCAGTAAATGAGCTTAAGATCTTAATCAAATAATCATGTACACTCAAATAGTGAATATTCATTTATTAAAATAAATGATTACAATCATAAGGTGATTGCCTTAGGACACTTCTCTCATATCACTAACATGGTAGCCCATGCTCCCTGGGCGTTAATTGATCAAAGAACTCATCTCTCGTCTCCGTGTGATTAGTCGCTGGATGAGTCTTCTGGATTTCCTTAACTAGTCGCCCACCTCTCAGTCAGCTGGCTCGAGGAACTTACAGTCTGAAGTTATAGCACCCGAGTGTTCCACGCGGACACCCGGCAGGTCCAGTAGCCCGAATATATTCTCCCCCGAGTGGCAGACACTTAGAGGTTATTCGGACGCTCCATCCCTTGGTTTAGTGACTCACAGAAACTGAGTCAATCATTCAGCCTCTCACTCGAGCTGCTCCCGATAGCGCTCAGATCATTAACATCCAAAAGTAGGGGCAATTGCGTTCGAAAAACCTTGAGCAAAGAGGAAAAGTTGAAAAGTTGCGTTCAAAGGGTAGAGACACTACAAAACTAGAGGTCAATCACCTCTACATGAAAGAAAGAGGAAAACAAAAGGCCCGACCCTCACTTAAAAGGTTGGCTGGTTATGTCGGGCAGGTCCTTGGAAATATCCTGAAGCTGGACGGTTGTGGAAGGCATGTCAGGGGATATGTACCCACCTTGTTTAAGTTGCCGGATCATGCTAATCGCCTGATGCATCAGCATGACTCGGACTCGCTCAAAAATCTGATCAGAATGGGCCTTGGAGTTGATACACTTGAGCCTATGGGCTTCCAACCGATCAGCCTCCACCTCCTTATAAGAGCGCAGCTCCACCAGCTCTGCCCGAGCTGCTTCCCACTCATCCTTCTCCTTCGTCAGCCGCTCGAGCTCCTCCTTTTGGTCTTGCAATGATTGATCTTTAAAGGAGAGCTCAGCAAACAGTTCAGCTGCCCTCTTGGCCTGAGCCGACGTCTCTGCGCCCTTGGCTTCCAGTTGGGCTTGAGGGAATTGGTGGTTGCGGACGCCTCTTGTAGCTAAGCCTCCGCTTGGATCAGCTTATCCTGGGTCTTCGCCTGAAGAGCCCAGGCCTTCCGCTCATTATGCTTCAGGGCGGAGATCCTGAGGTTCATTTGGGATACAGCCAGGTTTGCCGTCTCGACCTGGCTGCGAGTGGCTTCCAGCTGCTCTTCTGAATGAGCCAGGCGGTCCTGGAGGGCCTGGACCTCGGCTCACAGGTCATTCAAAGTGGATTCGTCAGAGACGAGCTGAGTATGCCTCAGCTGGGTCTCCAAACGTTCCACCTTCCTCTCGGCTTCTTCTCGAGCCGAGACATGGATCAGGAGTGCCATAGACACGCTATGGCACGACCCCCAGAGCTGCAAAACAGATGCAAACCTTAAGGTTAGAAAATGGAATATTAGAGGAGGGAAGGAATTGATCCTCGACATACCTGAGTGGCCTTGAGGAAGAAGGCGTCAACCTTGCTGCGAGACCCCCAAAATTAGGACTCCTCAAGTCCTTACGCATAACAGTCGCCCACCGACCCATACATACGGATATCTTGGTGTTGGTCGGGTAGCTCGCCCTGCGGCATCTTCAGATGGTAGTCGGACCAGGTGGGCACCAAAAGGTGCATCATTGGACGGCCGACTTGCTCCCCAGCAGATGTGGGGCAGTGACCGATCAGGAGCATCAGAGGAGACGGAGGGGGCGACCGCAGGCATAATTGCAAGGGAATTAGCAACGGGGTTAGCAGCAGGTATAATGGTGGAAGGATCGGCAATAGGAGCAGCAACAGGAATAATGGTGGTGGAGGTAGGGGAAGTTCCCAAGTCGGGAGCTGTTTTCTTCTTTATTTCTTCTTCTTCTTCTCCAAGCATTTGCTGGAAGAAGGATGGGATGAGCCCCCTGTCGGGGGAAGATGCTCATCGGCGTTTGGAAGGAGTAAGTTGCTTGGTAGCTGTGGGGGGCGCCACCTCAGAAGCAGTGAGCGCTGGCTCCTGGATGATCGGAGTCGGGGTCGTCGAGGCGCCCTCCGCCGGGGCACCTCCCCTTGTGGCCAGCTCGGCAGCAATCCGGGTTTGCAGCTCAGCCTCGTCCAGTCTGAAGCCTTCCTTCAGGGATGCGGACAGCATCATGGAAACTACAAGAGTAACATGAGCTCAGTCAAAGTTAAAGAATGTTCAAGGGAGATATCGTAATGCTTATCGACTACGGACAACGGTGGAGTCGGCATGGGGCTGAGACCAAAGGCGGAAAGAATCTCCTCCCTCAGCAAATGCACTCCGTTGAAGTGCCTACCTTCTAGCTCAACTGTGACCGACTGATAGGCTGTGGAGGTGCGATAGTTTTTGGAAAGGGGGCGGAGGAAGGAAGCTCCTCGACCCAGGCCGTGGGCCAGCTCGGGGTCGAGGTAGGCTTAATGAAAAAGTAACGCTCTTTCCATCCTTTATTGGAAGAAGGAAGTTTTAGGAGGAAAGAGGCTTTAGCTCGGGCTTGTAAGAAGAAGTCGCCTGACTCTTGTTGTTTGGGGTAGAAAAAGTAATGGAAATGCTCGGGCTGTAAGGGAATTTTATACAAGGTAAAGATAATGGCCGAGCCACACATCAGACGTATGGCGTTCGGGGCCAGTTGGGGTAAAGGAATATGGAAGTATTTGCAGATAGCGGAGGTGAAAGGATGAATGGGAAATCGGAGACCGGCTTGTATGTGGTCTCGAGACAAAGTGAAATAGCCCGACGGAGTAGAGTTGGGCCGATCAGTTGATTTGGGCAGACGCATTTGGTGGTCAGAGGGGATCAAGAAGTCCGACCGAATTTGCTCTAGGTCGGAGGTAGTAAGATCAATTATCATGGTCGAATACCATGGCGGAGAAGGGGAGGAGGATGAAGAAGGGGAGTCCATTAGATCGGAAAGAGAGAGGAAACTAACCAGAGAAAAGAACCGCCGGAGAAGAAAGTCGGAGGGGAAAGGTTGCCGAAACCCTAGCAGAGCTCAAAGCGGCGGGAGAACAGTGTTGAGGTTAAGATGCAATAGCAAGAACAACAGGGTGAAAAGCCTATTTATAGGGTCAGAAGAAGGATACCAGTCGTCCGATTGCTAGCTGGGAGAAACGCGGGACCGTGCCAGAGTCGTCTGATCAAGCTCGGATAGTTCTCGAGATGGCAAATCACACGTGCGGGTCGAACATTCGCGAAGAGGGATGACATATCCCTCGTCACACGGACACAAATGGCTTGGGGATGCGAGTCCCGTGTCATTAAGGCGCCAATAAAAGAAAAGATACGCAATGATGTCACGGAGAGAAGGCGAAAAGGTTTTCGAAGAGACAGGTTACCTAGTGGATGAGTCGTCCATGCAGGGTCGATCGCGACGGCTAACCATAGGACCTAATCACTCGGGTGCACCAGGCTCAGGCCAAAGTCAAGGTCCAGTCAGTCGGACTGTGTGCCTCCTTTGACTAGACTTGAGGGGGATGCTTATGATCCCGGGTCTGCTTATGTGTAGCCTGGCTCGACATCCTGGCGCCTAGTCAGCAGGGGATAGATCCGCGAGCTTCGGGAGCCCGTGGATGGAAGGCCCATGCAGGCGGCCGGGCCTGGCCCCCTCGGGAATGCGAAGGGATAGGCTCAGGCCATCGGCTATACTCTCTCGCGGGCGTGACCCCGCGCTCCTCTCCGGAGGTTCCCAGTCGGACACGTGGCATCCCATGCATTCAGATAATGTCTAACTCAATCTATTACCCCTCTAGGTTTGGCTCCCAGCCGACGCGTGGCGGCCCACACTCCTGGGGTAAGCCCGAGCCCGAGGAAGCTTTAGCCAATTTATCATAGTCAGTGCCTCAGTCGGCACCTTCATCACAGGCCCTCAGTCGGCCTCGTTACTCAGTGCCCCAGTCGGCACCTTCATCTCAGGCCCTCAGTCAGCCTCGTTACTCAGTGCCCCCGGTCGGCACTTTCCTTTTAAGGGTCTTCAGTCGGCCTTAGTATGCCCTAGCATACAGAACAACCACTCCCTGACATCAGACTACCCGAAGCAGTACGGGGTCGGCACAGGACTGGCGCCACCCTGTCCCAAACGACGATATCCCGCTGATGGCTTGATCTGCCTGCTATACCTTGTCCCCCCGTACTACGACCACATACACTGGTGTCATGCCGAGCGACGCCAAATGGCGTCGGCCATTAAGTTGACAGTGCCCCTTTCCTTAACCCAGTATGCGCTACTTTATCCTGTCACCTTTGGACATGCATCACCTTGTCCTTGCTATATGATAACAGGTGGCAGGTGGGGCAGGAGCTGTCAGCTTCCCCGGCTATATAAGCATCTTCGCTCCGCATCTCTTAGGTACGCGCAATAGTGCATTACTTACTGTTCTGTTGCTTTCCACCGTCGAGTACTCACTTGACCGTAGGAGTGCCTGGCCGGGGACTTTTCCCGGCGGATTCTAACAGTCTCTGTCTTACAGCACAGGAGCGAGCCAGCTTCACAGCCATCCTCAGCGGTTTCGTAATCTCCGAAGGATCATCTTGTCCTTGGGACCACTACCTCGCTTTGCAGGATCAGAGACGATCAGAGACAATCGATTAGTGAATCTAAAATCACAAACTTTGATGGGAGACAACTGCAGCGGTGAAATCAAGTTGCAGAAGGTAAGCTTTAATATTTGAGTTGTGAGAGTTGAGAGAATGTACTCCTAGAGCAGAGTCCGGTTGATTGGAGGGTTCAATCAACTAAGGAGTTTACTTAGTTAAGTATCCAACAAACATAGTATTTCTATTTGGGACTATTAATTGGATAATTGTTTGTTCTATGGCCAATCGACTACTGGTATAGAAAGAAAACCAAAAAAAAAGACTATTGTCCAGGAAAAAAACTGCATTATAACAGTCAGATAACCTTGGGGTATTGATGGTGAAATCTAGATTGGCATATTTGAGCTGAAGCGGTTAGAAGAATCAATTGACCCCATGGGTGAATCCAATCTATTAATCAACAATAGATCAACTAAATAGCAAATAAAGAATAAAGGAGAGTGAAGACCATTAAAAGGGAGCGAGATGTAGACTTGAAAATAGGGATTGGTTTAAACCCTATTAGATCTCTTCGTCACACTCTTAAGCCTTGACGGCTTGACCTTTTAAGTTCTTATAATTGTTCATATCATATGGCTTTCTCCACCTAATATTGTAGTTAATTATGGAGACAAAAGATAGTGACTTCTTGAGAGTAACTCACTAATGAGTCATAGGGCATGGAGTTGGAATAAGGATTCTAAATCACATTAAATTGGCCTTGTAAGCGATTACTAATATGTGTAATTAAACTTATTTATGTTTTTATTTTGCTAGGCTAATATTGTTTGAGAGCTTACTAAGCATTAGCAAGAGTAGATAAATTTGCATATACAAATATTACCCCCTTTTCCCCCTTCTTTCTCATATTATTCTTCTTTTCCTCCTTTGCCTTTTTCTCTATTCTACTAACATAAACATCTAGCTATTTGGATTAAAATTATTATATAACCATCTAAGAGCATCCACATCATATTCTCTATTAACAATTTAAAATTTAAGATAAAATAACTATTTTATTTAAATTTGGATATCTATTTGGGGAAATTTTCTTAAACTCCCCAATCCAAAAATTTTCTTTACATGCAATCCCCATTGAAAATTTTCTTTGCATACAGTCCCTGATGGGATTGACAAGACAGTTTTGTGAGTATTATTTGAAGAAAGTTGAGTGTAAAAGTTAGAAATTTGAGTATATAAGGTTGTGTCCACCACATCAAGAAACTGTGTACTCAATTTTCACTCTTTTATACTCAAGTTTCACTCTTTTATACTCAAGTTTTACTGATGTATACTCAATTTTCACTCTTTTATATTTAATCCATCAGGGAGTGAATGCAAAGAAAATCTTAAATGGGGAGTGTATGTAAAGATCAAATAGAGATTAGGGAGTTTTCACAAATTTACCGTATCTATATCTAGTTTCACCATACAATACATTAGTTTCTTTATAATTTATAATTTTTTTTAATTATTATTATTTTTTACTCTCTCTTTTTATTATTATCTAGTTAAATCTATGAGAGAAATAGAAACGTAATATATTTCATTCTCGCGCTTGATATACATTCGACAATATGAATGGTAATGAGTTTTGATTGAAGGATTTATGGATTTAGTGATAACTTAGTGGGGGTTGGGTTATAAAATCAGAGGTATTATATCCATATTTTAATTATGATTCCTATATACCAAGCATCATAAATGGGGATGAAATATATTTCATTTTCATTTTCGTCTTTTAAATTTGCTTATCAAACGCCTCCTAAATTTAAAGATGTACTGTTGATACTATCTAAATTTAAGGAATGGATAGGATAATTGAAGCAGGAGTTTTTTTTACCTAAAATATAAAATTTAAGGTAAAATTTTATATAGGCAATCTCAGTGGATGCTCTAATAATTTTAACCAAAAAATATTACATTATCATTTGGTAATTCAAGTAAAAATTTTTGAATGAGTTGTTTATCTTCAAAATTTATAGGTGCAAAAAATACAAGTTGAAATTGATCATGTAACAATTTTAATTATAAATGTATAATATATTTTCTCTCTAATATGAATAGATATAGATAGATAACACACTCTTTAACTAAACCATACAAATAATATTTAATAATTAAAATAAGTAATTAATAATTAAAAAGTTTTAGTGAGTTTAGAAGAATATTTGTGATTTATTACAATTAGATAATTGGGTGTCATTTAATATTTTCTCCACTAAGGGAGTGTTTGGGAGAACTTTTGCTTCTTGAAAAGTGATTCTTGTAGAGATTATCTTGAAGTCAGTGAGAAGCTAAATCATGAAGTGTTTGGAAATAGAAGCTAAAAGCTGATACAAGGTAAAGTTTGAGTGTTTGGTGAATAATTGCTTCCAAACTTAATTTTTAGTTAAATGAAAACAATATCCTTAAACTATATAAATTATTTTTTTAATTATTTAAATATAATTTTGATACACCATCAATAATGTTTTATATATTTATTATTATATTTTGAATATTATATCAAAATTAATTTTTTTTAATAATATATATGTTTAAAAAATATATAATTAATAAAAATATAAATATAAAAAAATGATAAAATTTATATAAATTTATAAAAAAAATTATAAATATATAAATTATATGAAAATATAAAATTTTATTTAAAAGTATGGTAGCAATTATGTAAAATGATAAATTATTAAGGGTATAAATGTCTACTTTTAATTCTAGGCCATAAGCAAAAAAGCAGAAACAGAAAAAAACATTAAATTCTTGCTTCCAGCTTTTGGCTAAAAGTTATAGAAGTTAAAGCAGAATCTGGTATTCACAAACACTCAAAAGTACTTCTATGTAGCTAGAATCTAAAAAACAGCTAGCAGAAGCTCTCCCACACACTTCCTAAATCATGCCAAAACTTGCAACTCTAGATGGATTATTTACTTTAAGATTCAAAATTTTGAATTATGTTAAAATTTTAAATTAGCGATATTATTTCAGCATCATAAAACTTTTTTAAGGTGCATGGAAATTAAAAAATGAAGAAAAATAAATAAATAAAACTAAAAATATATACATATTTTTTAATTTTATATTTATTTAAAATAACCCACTTTCAAAAACAATAAATATTATTTAAAATTTATTTTCACGTGTTTTATTGAATAATGTCTCGCTGTTCATTTACATAATTGATATAATAATATACGTTGATAATCTAAGTATGATTAGACGTAAATAAAATCTCTATTAAATCAAAAGAATAACCAATTTAATTATGAAATTCAATTTTCTTAGTTCAAAACTTTAGTTTTCAAAATATCAATTGAATTCGATTTAACCAATTAAATCAAGACTAATTGCATTATATCTAATCTAAATTTATAGGCTATGTTTCGTTAGTGGTAATGTAATTCAATTTGTAATGTAATGGAGTCTGTAATGTAATCTAGATTACATGTTGTTGGCATTGTAATCCAGATTATAACATTTTTACTAGTTTTTGTAATGTAGATTATATTAATTATAGTTTTAAAACTGTACCAAACAAAGTAATCAATCTTGTAATGTAATCTTGATTATATTACAAGATTGATTATCTTTTATTAAACGTAGTCATAATGTAATGTCACAATCAATTATTCACATAATACTCTAATTATTAATTAGAAATCGATCAAATTAATTAATTTTATATTAGTTTAATTTATTCCATTTCAATGACAAGTTCCGCGAATTAAATTTGTTTTTAAAAAAATTAGTAAGTTTAAAATTCGATCGATTTCATTCTAACCTAACACTCTAATCTATTTAATAATAGGGCATAAGTTTAAAATTCGATCGATTCCATTCTAACCTAACATTCTAACCTAATTAATAATAGGGTAGTGATAGCATATTTTTTAATTTTTCAGATAATTAATATCGAATTCTAATTTGGATGAATTAATATGAATTTTGACAATTAGTTTGCCACCTCCAGCAATTAAAAGAAACGAAATCCATTTACGCGAACACCCATGTCTTTCTTAAAACACCCACATCGACACATTTTAGCAGTGGATCCTGTACCGTCTGTCCCACATTCGTTGGCGACGATCGATGAGTCGTCCGATCGTCGATCGAACATCATCGATAGTTTTTCATCGTCGTACCGAATCAAATAATATCCTGGAAGAATGGTGAATTGGTTAGAATCGCTGCAATTGCAATCTAGTAGATTCGACGGTGAATCCAACGAGATCGCAATTGCGGCGATCCCGATAGATTTATCGTACTCCCAGAGTATAATTTTGTTCGAGGTGACGATCGAAAATTATCGATGATATCCGATCGACGATCGAATAACTCGTCGGATATCGCCGAAAAATAAAACAGATAAGATACGAGACAAAGTGGAACAAAAGATCTACTGTCACATTTTAGAGGTCGCTATAATATTTATACGGCGTTAAAATTAATGGGTAACGATGTTATTCATTCTGTAACAGTGAACGTGTTCATCACACTTTTTTATAAAAAAATAAAAAAAAACAGATGTACTACCATTGAGAGAGTGGGGTGGGTGCCCACCACGTGGGATTTTATTAGATTTTTAATTAAAAAAATAAAAAATAAATTTTAAAATTAAAATATATTATTTTAATAAAATTAAATAAAAATATTTAAACGTTTAATAAATTTATATAACGGATAGTCATGATTATTTAAATAAAAAAATTAAAATTTTTTAATAAATATTAATGATAAAATAAATATAAAAAAATAAATATATTAATATAATATATAAATAATATATGAATTTTATAAATAATAAGTATTAATGTTAGAGAAATGATAGTAGCAGCGACAATCCACAACGAAAGTTAATCGCGACTGAGTTGGCATCCGCGTGACCAAGTCCACCTTAGCTCCGAAAATAAATCACAACGAGCAACCATGCCCTAATTCCCTCTCCTCGCATTTGCAACTTCGGTCGCATCTTCTTCGCCGCAGCTTCTTCACCCCAGCGTCGTTCACCCAAACACAGTCAGCCGCGACGTCTCCCCCCCCCCCCCCCTCCCCTCATCCCTTGCTTCTTCTTCCCTCGCTTGCTCTCCCTCACCTAACCTTCGCGTTTTGCCCTGTTCTGAATCCAACCCCTAATCTCTTCTCCCTTGCCTAGGCAACCTTCGCGATTTCGCTGTGCCCTAGCTCCCTAACTCCTCCTCCTTCGCCCTAACTCAGCCACGCATCCTTCTTCTTCTTCCCCCCTCTCCCCCCTTGCCTCTACTTTCCTCGCGTGCTCTCTTCGCTGTGCATTCTTCGTTGAGAAGAAGCTGTGTCTTCTTCACCGCTCTCCTCCCTTCCAAGGAATCCAAGCCCTCGCATTCTCTCTTCTCCCTCTCCTGCTCCAAGCCCTAACTCCTTCGTCCAAACACAGCCAGCCACGCCCAAACACAACCGGCCCCTAACTTGCGTGAGGACGAAGCAGCAAACCATATCAACTGGTGAGAGCAACAGAGCCAAGCAACGAAGATTTTTCAGGCCAGGTAAGAGCAATTCATGTTCATGCTCCATTTTTTTCAACCCCAATCCTACGGTATTTGACTTTTTTCTTTAACTTAATTGAGCTAAATTATATTTGCTCCATTTTTTTCAACCCCAATCCTACAGTATTTGACTTTTTTCTTTAACTTAATTGAGCTGAATTATATTTGCTCCATTTTTTTCAACCCCAATCCTACGGTATTTGACTTTTTTCTTTAACTTAATTGAGCTGAATTATAAATATATATGATAGGATAAAATTACTTACCTGTTCTACATTTTTATTAAAATGTAGGTGAAGAAAGTGACATGGAAGAAGGAAAAATTGATTCAAATGAGGTAAAGGATAACAATAACCATTTGGATCAAGACCCATCTCCTTCATGTATGTTTGGCTTTTTTCTTCACCTTAATTCAGCTAAATTATGAATAGATATGATAGGATAATATTACTTAATTGTTTTGCAATTTTATTAAAATGTAGGTGAAGAAAATGTCATGGAAGAAGGAGAAATTGATTCAAATGAGGTACAGCGGATCAAGAAAGTGTCATGGAATAATGATCAGGGTGATCAAGACCCATCTCCATCTTGTGTAAGTGAAGTCAAGCTTCCTAAGATTGGAATGATATTTTCATCTGAAGAAGAAGTTCGTACTTTTTATAAGTCATATGTTCAGAATGTTGGTTTTGGTGTTTGTAAATTAGGTGGTAAAAATGGAGATGATGGAAAACAAAAATATTTCTCTATCGGATGTGCCAAAAATGGTAGGAAGGTATCTCAAGCAAAAAATATTTTATATCCTCGACCTTCTACTAAGACGAATTGCAAAGCTAAGATTAATATTGCTATTCGAAATGATCGAAATTTTGTGATAACTAGTGTATGTCTTGAACATAATCATATGTTAAGCCCTGGAAAGTCACGACATTTTAGATGTAATAAAGTATTGGATTCAGCTACAAAGAGAAAATTGGAATTGAATGATCAAGCTGGAATAACTTTAAGCAAAAGTTTTCAATCTTTTGTAGTTGAGGCTAGAGGCTATGAGAATTTGCCATTTGATGAGAGAAAGTGTAGAAATTATATTTCAGAAGTTAGAAAGTTGAGGTTAGGGGATGGAGATGCTGAAGCTTTGAGTAATTATTTTTGTCGCATGCAAAGTAGGAACTCAAACTTTTTTTATGTGCTTGATTTAGATGAGGAGTCTCGAATACTTTATGCACTTCTCAAAAACTTTCATGTTCTAATAGATCAAATGGATTGTCATATTGACTTCATGTTTCAACTTTTAATTGAGATTTGCATATTGAAGTTTGCATTATTTGTAGCTGATATCACATCTTGCTTTATTTGTTCACCTGATACTATTTGTTTGCTTATTATTTCACACATCTCGAAATTGTCATGTTTTGATATGGGTTATACACACTTCGTGCCTAAACTTCTATTCAATAAGATTATCATATTGGATTTTTCTTTATTTGTTGCTAATGCCACCATCTTGCATGACAGGCAAAGGGCAATCTATGAGGAACAAAAAAAGTTAGTCCAACAACAAGCCCAAACTAAGGCTCAAATGGCTTGATATGAGGATGAATTAGTAAGAAAGAGAATGTAGGTAAACTGACTAATGTTTTTATTCAAATTTCCTTATGTTAATTTTGTTTTGTTTCTTTATGCAGGCAGAGCATGAGAGTCAAAGGGCAAGAAATCAAGAGCTTGTGAAATTGCAAGAAGAATCATCAATTAGATAAGAGCAGATTCGTCGTACCACAGAGGAACATATTCAAGCACAGCGTAGACAGACAAAGCGAGAAAAGGCAGAGATTGATCATGAAACTATCAGAGTGAAAGCATTCGTAGAAGCTGAAGGAAGAGCACATGAAGCAAACTAGCTGAACAGATTCATGCATGTTTTCTTTCTTGTGGTGTTATTTCAAGTATGTTAGTGGCATTTTTATGTTATTGGTGAGACAGTTGACTGAATTGTCTCAAGATACCTTATTGCCGATAAGAGTGGATTAATGTATTTTGTGCCTTTGTAACTCAATTCGATAATAAAGTTTGGGAGTTTCTGTGCCTTTTCCATGCTGTGCAAGTTGCTGTTTTGGCCCATTTTCTGATACTCCGGAAATTGATCAGAAACTGATTTTTCATATGGAATCCATGCTTTTCGGGCTTCGATAATGGGGTTCTGGTTAGATGGTTTGAGTGTCAAATGTGCCAAATGGTGCCAAACAGAATTAAGTGCAGTTTGCCACTGAATTTTCATTAACTGACCTTTGCGCTATTTGCAATCTGATACTCAGTACAAATGGGTGGAGAGAGGGGCTGGAAAAGCTTGAAGTGTGATATCATCGAGGCTTGGTTTTCAGCTGTCCCTATGGAGAATGCTTTGGCTCCTCTTCAATTTAAATCAAGCTATAGAGTATACGAGTTCCATAAAAGAGAAGTAGATATGTTATGCATCACACATGCAACTTGAAGAATAGATGAACTAACATTTTACATCCAGAATTACAAACATTTTGTCACTTACATTACAACACCAATATTACTTAACACTAGCTAACACTAACTAACAAGATAAACTAACAATCCAATCAGGATTATGGCTAAGAGAATCAAGTTCACCATTACTAATATCCAAATAAATTTCGGTACATTGATTATTCCCAGATTATGTCCATGAAAAATATTGTGTTCACTTTCAACTTTATCGAATGAACTAGTATCGGTCGAAATCCATTTTTGCCATCCATGTTGCCCACATCTGTAATAGTGTCTTCCAGGATTATTGGTTGATCTAGAAACGCACACCAATGTTCTTCGTCCGCATTCCCTACATGTTACAGGTTGAAATCTCATATTATCGATGCTGCTATAACTTGATAATGCCATGAAATAGCAACCTAATAATCAAATTTTCAGGAAAAGAATCAATACTAAGAAATATATAACACACACACACACCTAATATACTTTTATAAACTGATATCATTTTATATATTAGAACAAATCAGGAAATAAAATAACTCATAGAGTAACTAAACTAGCATGGGTATCTATTATGATGAGCTATTATCATCTCAACTAGTGAACAAAGATTAGCATAATACTCTTTAAAATAAGATTTTAGCATTTCAGCTTAAGTTTGTTAAATTACTAATTCGCATTAAACTATCAACATAATATGGAATCTCATCTATGGTCACTCATTTAAAGAAGAAAAACCCTTCCTTGGTAGAATTCATATTTAAGATGAACTATAACATTACAAATTACAAAAAATCAAATATTTGCCCAACGATGCAAACTTGTAAAAAGGGAATTGATGGATATGAAACTTCTTTTTCAACTAAATGCTTAATATTTCAGCAATTCATCACAAATCCAACTTGAGTTTTTTCATGAAAGGCACTAATAACCTATCACCTGCAAGAAGAAGCTCGGCTGGCTGCGAGGCTCAAATGTTTCAAAGCTTCGGTGGTTGAAGATGGATGCTGGTTGCTGACGGGCCGGGAGAGGGAAGAAGATCTCCTTCTTCAATTCTTTCGCTGATTCTTTATTCTTTTGCTGGTGTCATTTCTCTTTTTTGTGGCTTCGATTCTTTGGAATGGAGGAGATGAGGGAAGAAGAAGAATTTAGGCGTGGGCGGCTGTGTTTGGGCGTGGGTGGCTGTGGATGGATTCCTTGGAAGGGAGGAAAGCGGTGAAAAAGACGGAGTTAGGGAGTTAGGGCACAGCGAAATCGCGAAGGTTGCCTTGGCAAGGGAGAAGAGATTAGGGGTTGGATTCAGAACAGGGCAAAACGCGAAGGTTAGGTGAGGGAGAGCAAGCGAGGGAAGAAGAAGCAAGGGATAAGGGGGGGGGGAGGGAAGACGTCACGGCTGGCTGTGTTTGGGTGAACGACGCTGGGGCGAAGAAGCTGCGGCGAAGAAGATGCGACCAAAGTAGCGAATGCGAGGAGAGGGAATTAGGGTATGGTTGCTCGCTGTGGTTTATTTTCGGAGCTGAGGTGGACTTGGCCACGCGGACGCCAACTCAGTCGCGATTAATTTTCGCTGTAGATTATCGCTGCTACTATCAATTCTCTTAATGTTAACACGTGAAAGATGAAAATATTAATATAATGTATATATGATTTGTGAATTTGTACTTTGTGATTAAGTGGTGAGTATTATAATGACAATAAATGTGAATGTCTTTATTATTTATTTATTTATTTATTATTATTATTATTATTATTTTATGATCGCGGATCGAAAGGCAAAAGGGTTTTGCCCCGGCGATGGAGCTTTCCTTCGGGACGCATCAAATCAGTCGCATCCTCGTTTCCTTTTCCACCATTCCTCTTCCACTTCGTCCTCAAGGCCGCGAATTGAGGCCAGGGATCCCAGAATCCAGGGCTCTCCCTCCGCCTCCCTCGTTTCGTTTGGGATCCCGACGCGGCCTGGAGCCTCTCAGCCAGAAGGCGAAGCAGCGGGCGGCGCGAAGCGAACACCTCTCTCCGTGGGACGATAAGCCGTACGAGTTGCTTCCAGGTGGGAGGAAAGCTTACCTCGACGAGCAGGACGTGTTGAGCTTCCTTGACCCTCCCAAGGAGCTCATTCCCCTGGATCCCACTTCCTACAACCCTGCAGCTTATCTGTGGTGAGATGAGACCCCAATGCCGGATTTTTTTTTTCTTTCTTGTTATACGTTGTTTTTCTAATTTCGTCTGAGTACCGATAGAGAGGAAAAAGTTTTTTTCTTTGCAAAGTTTCTCAAGTTCTTGCTCTGTGTTATTATGTTTTAGAATCGCCATGGGGAAACAACTAATGGAATCTTATTTTTTCTTTGATGGAAGAGGGACACACAAGTAGATCACATTGCACCAGAGTAGCCCATTCACAAAATGAAACTAGTCAGATGCTTGATTAAGTTATTAGTTGTAACCATGCTTCATGGCCATGATGTGTTGATGTTTGATGTCTTGGCAATGGGATTTAAGTTAGATATTTATATTTGATCATTTGCACCGAGTGTGCAAGACTTGTCTGAGATTGAGGTGACCAAACTTGGAAAATGGACTATATGAATTGAGCGTGGAGCTGTGAGGAACTTCAAAGTCATAGATACTCATTAAGCTTAGAGAAGACCCACCCAAAGACAAATGTTGTTTAATGTGTTGGTTGTTGTAATCTTAATTTTCTTTGGGTAAATTGATTGTATTGATGTTTTAATAGACTAGGTAGAGATTAGGTCACTGGGATTTCTTTTTTAAACCTTTGTGACTTACTGGTGTTTCTGAGTCATACGTTTGCCGACAACCCAGGTCCCAAACTGTAGGCCAACTTTTGGAGTTTGTAAGCTGACTATAGGGGAGTTGCCCAACCTGATCCGAGTGCTAGTATGTTTCAGTTGATTGGAGCACTTTTAGTCTATTAGAGTAACTTTCCAGCAAAATAAAGATTTTAAGGCACAAAGTTTTTTGTTTGAATTCTAGCGACCAGAATATATTCTGCTGGATCCAATGTTTATATTTTTGGATGTTCTAATTGAACCAGTTTTGCAGTTGCTTGAACTACTCATTTTCATCTTGTGTGAGGGAACATTGGTTCATGATATATAATGCTGTTGGCTGTTGAAGCATTTGCCACGAAGTTTGTGAGCTCCATTGATTGTTTTTTATTTCTATCAAGTGTCCAAATCATATCCAATATCTTGGAAAAGTTTAAGGCTTTGACTTATCTCTGTATAATTTTGGTTTGTTGAAATTCCATCAGTTAAGTTAAAATCTAATCACTTTAGCCTCATTTGTAGAGCTTACTCTATTACCTCATTTAAAAGAGTGATTTATAGCAGAATTTGGAAATGACACGCTAAATGTGTCATACATTGTGGAGCAAGAGTGGAGTCTTTAAATCACATTAGATCCTTATGTTAACATTTTCTTGATTTTATTTTATGTTTTTGTGAATTTCTTATTTACATCGACTATCATAATTTATATATTGTCACAAACACATACTTTGATCTAATTATTTCATTTGTATTTTTAGCATAATTTTTTTTAGCAATCTATTTATGATCACCCCTCTTCTCTAGCCTACCATTCAATTCTATATTAGAATAAATAGAGAATGGATGCTCGTATAACTTGATACTGATTCAATTGTAGTTTAAGTGCATGTGCTTACTGCTTGGCATTGATTTGGGAGCTTTCTATGTTTGTGAAGAAGGTGTTCTAATCGATTGCACTAATCGATTACTAGGGCCTAATCGATTAGCCAATTGATTTGGAAGCTTTCCGTGTTCACGAAGAAAGCGTTCTAATCGATTAGCAGTGCCCCAATCGATCAGCGAATCGATTTTGGAAGCTTTCTGTGTTTGCGAAAAAGTGTTTTAATCGATTGCACCAATCAATTACTAGGGCCTAATTGATTTGGAAGCTTTATGTGTTCGCGAAGAAAGCGTTCTAATTGATTGCACTAATTGATTAGGAAATGCTTAATCGATTAGGAAAGTTTTTGTATACTCGAATTTGATTACCAATCGATTGGCAATTTGTGCCAATCGATTGGTACACTATTTGCTAACATTGAAATTCAGGGTTTACGCCAATCGATTAGACCAATCGATTGGTAATGCAAACCCTAGAATTTGAGGTTTTAGGGGTTTAGGTTTTAACTCACCAATCGATTGGTGATTGGTGAACCCTAAAATAGGGTTTTCACCTCTAAACCCTTAAGCACACAATCGATCCCATTTACCTTGTGCCAGATAAAGCTCCTCTTCCCTCCTGTTCCTTGGACTTTGTACCCGGAGCTTTCTCATTTTCGTGTCTTCATCTGTCCTTGCATCCGATCTCACGATTTGCTTAGGTTCACCTTTTTCCAAGAATCTGGTACCTTCTTGGACTTCTTTTTGCCAAGAGTTTGATCCTCAACCTTCTTGGACTTCGCTTACCTGGTATCCAGTTTTCCGACCTGCAAGGACTTTTTTTGTCAAGAATTCGGCCCTCAACCATGTTGAACTTCTCTTATCCTGCAAACTTGTAACTTAAGTTAGAGTCATCGTATTAACCTAAACTTAAACAATTGTCATCCGAAACATGATTGCACCAATATCCACTATGGACCTTGTTATTTTGCTGCATAAGTTGTATTGTTAGATTGAAATGTTGAATCACTTTTTCCCTGTGAGTGATCCTTTATGTTGAATACATGACATGGTGCCATCAAAATGTTTAGTGGAAATTTTGATCATGGCTATGATTTTTTATCTTAGTTTGTTAAATATGCCTGAGAGCAAACATGGTTTGAACTTATACAGGAAGAAAATTGGGGATATTCCTGAAGAAAGGCGACATAATTTGTTGCGTACAGTTAAAGGAGGGTAAGTTGATTGCTAAAGATTATTTTTTGAAAAGACTTGGAGATTCCTTCATGTACTGTCATATAATGTGTAATTTATACTTTTCAACTGTTATGTAATGTGTAATTTATACTTTTCAACTGTCATGTAATGTGTAATTTATACTTTGTTGAAAACTCAAATACTATGATCAACATATCATAGAATTCGTTTGAAATTCTTGTTATTGTGCAGACTGATATCAAGGTTATGGGAACTAGCTGGAACACGTTATCAGGATGCCAAATTTGTGAAGCTAAGTGCATCTCCCTTGTTATCTCTTGGAACTAACTCCAAGGCACTGGAAATTTGGAACTGCCGAGCAAGTGAAGGTATTTTTACATGATAATATGTCAAGCTGTGTTTCTGAAATTTATTTCGACTTTAATGGTAGAAAATTCTTCCAATTTCTAGTGCTTTTTGCTGCTGATTTTTTTGTTGTCCCTTGGTGGAAGTAATTGTGTTACACATGCCCCTGACATACTAACACGATGGTCACATGCGCAATTATGCGATAGACCATGGTTTTTGATAAATCTTGCAATATTTGTGAAGCAAGGGCTTTGTGTAGTGTATAACATGCCCTAACGTTTGATCAGTAGTTTTTTGGGGCATATCTGTGTAGTTTATAGATAATTTGTGGGGAAGATAGTATTATAGGTGGAAAAAGACGATTTACTCGCCCCCAGCGCCCCTTTTAACCCGGGGCCAACACGGAAAAGGTAAATCATGGGGAAGATAGTATTATAGCAACAATCTTTAGTGGTTTACAAGTCACTCCAATTAGTACTATAGCAATAATGATTAGTGGTTTGCAAGCTACTCCAACACCTGGAGAATCTCTGGTTCATTGAAACATACATCGCATATTGCAATGGCATGGTTGGTCCTAGGCTTGTTGGAATCCCTATTGCCCATGTCTGTTGGATCCGGTGAGTGTATGGCTTCGTGAACACATTAAATATCAAAATGAGCATCATCTATAAAAATCCAAGTTTAATCAAATATCCTAGCTGGCTTTATATTTTTGTAGTGGGATTCTTCATCTAATTGTTATTCTTTGCCCATCCTTCCTACAAGGGAAGGAAAACAGAAAAAAAATGAAGTGACTAATTTCTTTTTTCCAACATCACTCTCTCTCCTTTTCCTTTTGTATAAATAAGAGAGGGAAGGAAAAGATAGTAAAATTCTTTCTCTAATGTTCCTCTTTATTGCTCCATTTGATTTGTGCAGGACACTCATTTTTGTGCATAATGGAGCTCAAAACCAAATTTTAATAATTAAAAAATATTTTCTTTTTAAGTCTATTTTTAATTAAGGTTTTTAATAAGCAAAGTTTTAAAATTTAATTTCTTCTCCCTCTTTCCTTCTCTTTAAGGAAACATTTTGATGAAAAATATTTTGTAATTATTTTTAATATTTTTTCTCTTACTTTTTTTTTTCTCTCTAATTGTTTCCTTCATAGAAAACAAGACCTTTACATAACCCCCCTAATATTGTGTTGACGCTACATGTTATTTTGCATGCTCAGATATGTAGATTTTCTTGATCTAGTGTTTTCATTGTCAGAAAAGTATTGTGTTAGATATCGAGATTCATATCTATGTTAAGTAACACAATTACACAGTGCAAGTACCCAGTTTTGATGTGAGTTCAATGCAGATTAAGTTAGACCTTATAGATCTAATTTATATGTCTAAGTATGCAAGGACCTAGGAGGACATACAGGTATCCAATGGCTAAAGAGTATCGGAGATGGCAGAAGATGCAGGTGAGCGAAAAGGATGACACGGGAAAGGAGTCGACAGTCTCAATGCTTTCGATGTACGAGGTGCTGCAAAAGAGTATTCCGATGGAGTGTGAAGGATGAAAGGGATGCATCTGAGGGACGAGAAACCGGGAGAAAGACTTCTCGAGAAGACTAGAATTGAGTTGGGGTGAACTCAATTTCGGGGTATAATCATTCAGAGCAAGGTTTAAAATTAGGGGTGTCAAAAATCAACACGACTCGACGACCCAACCCGAATCGACCCGAAAAAAATCGGGTTCGGGTTGAAAATTTTCGGGTTCGGGTTGGGGGTTTCGGGTTGAAAAATTTTGGGTTGGGTTATGGTCAGGTTCGGGTTGACCCGAATTTAATATTTTGTGGATTTTTTGGGGTTAAATCAAATTTTATTTTGAAAATTAAGATATTTTTATGTATATTAATATCAATATAGTATGATCATGATGAAATATTGAGATAAAAGTGAAGAATTATAGGGAAAATGACGAAAAAAGACGTTTTGAATCGGTTTTTTCGGGTTATTTGGGTCGGGTCGGGTTGGTCGGGTTCGGGTTCGGGTTTGGGGGTTTCGGGTTGAAATCGGATTCGGGTCGGGTTCGGGTTGGGAGTTAAAATTTTTTTTTTCCCAACCCGACCCGAACCCGACCCGACCCACCCGAATTGACACCCCTATTTAAAATCTTGACCCGTGCCGAGGATTCGGTCCCAAACTGGAACGATACGGTTTCGGTATCGTATCGTGCCTTGCCAATGCTGTTTCGGTATATTTTTATTTATATATATAGTAATTATTAAATAAATATATTTATGGTGTATAATTTAAAAATAAATTATATATTGATTTTATATAAATTCATAATTATTGAACAACTTAATATTATTAGAAATAAAAATTAAATCTAATTTTCTTCTTCTTCAAAAAAAAATAAATAAATTGATCCATGAATAACTTAATTAAAATTTATACATCATAATATGTTAACTTACTAATACCAAAAGGAGTGACGTGAATAATCATCTCATGACATGTAATATTGATATTGATTTCTCCACATATACATCAACATATCTAAATATGTTAATATTTATGAATCTAAATTCCAAATTAATTATAAGATAAAAAAATATTATCCATAATAAGTATATAAATTAACACAAAGATGTTACTTTATATGAATAATTATATAAATTAAGTATTATTCATTTAATTAATTATTAATTTAAATAATATATAGTTTAAATAGTAAAAAAGTATCAGAATATTAATTAAACGGTAAAATAGTAAAACAATATAAAAAATTATCAGAATATAAATCAGATTATTATATATTTTTAGATTTTTTTAGAACTTTTAAATGAAATTTAAAACAGACTTTTCTAGAATTTTTAAATGAAATTTAAAACAATGCAAAATAATAAAAAATATATCAAAATATATATCTTATTATTATAATTTTTTTAGAATTTTAAAGATTTTTTGAAATTTTAAATGAAATATAAAATAATACAAAATAATAAAAAATTATCACAATATAAATCTGATTATTATATATTTTTAGACTTTATTATAATTTTTTTAGAATTTTAAAGTTTTTTTTAGAATTTTTTAGAATTTTTAAATGAAATTTAAAACAATACAAAATAATAAAAAAATATCACAATATAAATCTGATTATTATAATTTTAAAGATTTTTTTTAGGATTTTTAAATGAAATTTAAAACAATATCAAATAAGAAAAAATATATTAGATTATAAATCTGATTTATTAAAAAAATAAAATTTAAAACAGTAATTTTCAATATTTATTAAATTAGGAATTGTTTAAATTAAATAAATCAAAAAAATTTTAATGGGCTAGGGCATCGCGACAATCACGTCTTCGCAAGCGTTGGCAGTGCCGAAGGCGTCACGGACATCTCCGGCGGTGCCAGAGGTATCTCGCGACTCCTCCGGCGCGTTCACCTTCGCTGCTTGCGACGCTTGCGAAGGCATTCGGCGTCGCCAAAGGCATTCGACGGCGCCAAATGCATTCGACGGCGCCAAAGGCATTCGGAGGCAACGCTGCTCGGAATGGAACGTCTCTGGCTTGCTGTTTCCTTCGCTCGTTGGCGCCTCTGTGCATGGCGCTCGTGCGCGAAATTATCATGCGCGTTGTGCCGGTTTCATTCCCATCATGGAACGCTAAATTTCATCCGTGCTCCTCGGCATGGAACGAGATTTTAATCACTGATTCAGAGAACTAGAGAAGAAAATGGTCAACTCTGCAAGTTGACCATTAGAGGGGCCTGGAACGATTCTAGGTGCTCGGACTCCAGGTGCTCGAGGCCATTCCAGACACCCGGATTTGGTGGTCACGTCAGCAGAAGCTGTTGCTGAAATAGATCAAGATAGTGTCCACATCAACTCCAGGCGCTCGGATCGCTTCCAAGCATGTGGAATGCTTGAAGTCATCGAGACTCGTTGAGCGGACCATTGCCAAGTGGATTAAGTTTGACGAGGCCCGAAAGGTGCCACGTCAGTCACATTAACGAAGGTTATAAAATAAGGATTGAGACTCGTATTTAGAAATAATACATTTTAACTTTGTATTTAGTTCTTTACTTTCACCTAGTGCTCAATTGCTGTAAGGGGTTTCTCTACCTCCGATTCTTGTTCGAAGGAGATCTTAGTAGTGCTCTTTATAGTCTTGGACTAACAATCCTAGGGTTGTAATCAAGTAAATTCGAGTCTCTTTTATGTTTATTTTATTTTCATATTAATGTGTGTGCCCTTGCTGGTTCGTTAGCAAATTTTAATTGTAGGTGCACTATTCACCCCTGCCATCTAGCCAGCCACACTGCTTCTACCACACCATCAATTGGTATCAGAGTTGATCCGCTTAGAAGGACTAACCGTCAACTAAGCAACTAGATTGGGAGGAATGGCCGGATCGAACATCCACCCACCTAAGTTCAAGGGCGAGTTCACAATGTGGAAAAAGAAAACGGAAGTATTTTTTAAGACTGATTTTGAAATTACGATTTGTATAAAACATGGTTTCGAAGTGTTAAAAAATGAAGACGGAGTAGAAATTGACGGACAACATTGGAACAAGTGTCCTATTAGCACAAGAACTTAATCGGTTGACGCTTACGACTTTGCCAAAAAACCTTTGGGAAAAATTATTAGAACTCCATGAAGGCACCTTAGAGGCAAAACTGGCAAAATGATATCTGCTAAGAACTCAACTCAACAACCTTCGATAGGAAAAGGGTGAGAAAGTTGCACAATTACATGCGAAGTTGAAAGAGATCCTCACCTGTCTCAGCATCCTCGGAGAAATAATTACAAACCATGACATTCTCAGCTCTACACTCCATGAATTTCCAAGTACTCAAGAATGAGTATCGATAGTAAACTCCTATATTTCAAAAAATTTCAAGGTAAGTAGTTTCAAAGAATTATTTTCAACTATAGAATTACACAAATCTAGATGTGCAGGTATGAAAGAAACATAAATGATGAACAACATAGCTCTAAAAGTAAAAAAGAGCGAGTCAGAATCAGACACATCTTTGGACAAAGATGAAGAATCTCATCAGGTAAGGAAGTTGAAGAAAATTTTTAAATCTAACAAATTTGATAAGAAATGAGCTTCAAGATTGTTAAGACAAAAGGAGAAAAGGAAGGTAAGGTGCTTCAATTGTGATGAGGAAGGTCACATCAAGGACAATTGCTCCAAAATCAAAAAAAAAAAAAGAAAAGAAAAGGGCAAGGGCAAGAAACCTACACAAGTTAAATACAAGAATCTAAAAGCAATGTGGGATGACTCCTCAAAAAATTTGGAGTCGGAACAATAGCAGGGCTTGCAATGATGATGACTCATCAGGATGGAGGGTACAACTCATTCGGAAAAAGCAACAGTGTATGGGGAGGTTCAACCGACGAATCCAAAACGGTGAGTAAGGTACGCAATCTACCCTTAGATCAACTTTACGATACAATAAAAATGCTTTATAGTTCCTTATGCAAAGTTAGAAATACGTGAATAGAATTGAAAAAGGTTAAATTAGACTTGGAAAATAAGTTGGACAATTCTGGTGTAAAAGAAGATTTTGAAAATCTTAAAAATGAAAATGTAAAATTAAGGGAATAAGTAGAAACCCTTAAAGTAGATTTCGAAAAGAACCAAAGAACAAGATTTGAAAGAGGATGAAAATTTAATTTTTGAAATACTAGGGGCTCTATTGGAAAAGTATCAAAATATTGGATCTTGCAAAAATATTTGATAAATCCAATAGGTAAGAAATTATTTTGGATGCCTAAATCTATTTTAATGTTTAAATAAAAGTTAAACTAAGGGAAAAGATTTTTTGTTATGCAGGATCAAAATCAAATTTTTTCCGTACATAAGATTTATGAAAATTATTTTTCTATGAAAAAATCTAAATGTTTTCTATCATTATCTAAAATTTTCAAAATTTTTGGGTGTGTTAATATTTTTCATTAATTGTTCAAAGAAAATCTATAAATTGAAAATAAAAAATCAATTAAAATGAATTTTCGATGAAAATTATTTTTCGTGATAGAAAATATTATGGGCTACAACTGGTAAAAATTTTAGATTTTTTTAAGACATAATTTTTTGATGAGATCAAAGGGAGAGATATAAAAATTTAAAAGGAAAAATGCATAACTCTAGAGGGTGTTTTTAATATTTATTACTTTGCTATTTTGAAATATTTATTGCATTTTACTTATTTTTTTCTCTAACTTAGTCTATGTTGATTCACATTAAAAGGGAGGAGATTGTTAACTCTAAGTGGTTGAGCCATTGTATTGATGTGAGTTCAACATAGATTATGTTAGACTTTGTACATCTAATTGATATGTCTAAGTCTGCAGGGACTTACGAGGACATACAGGTATTCGATGGATAAAGAACATCAAAGACGACAGAAAACGCAAGTGAGCAAGAAGGGCGACATAAGAAAGGAGCCGACGTGTTTAATGCATCCAAGGTACGAGGAATTGCGGAAGAGTACTCCGGTGGAGTGTGAAGGATGCAAGGGATGC
Source organism: Boesenbergia rotunda (assembly GCA_024364735.1). NCBI lineage: Eukaryota > Viridiplantae > Streptophyta > Magnoliopsida > Zingiberales > Zingiberaceae > Boesenbergia > Boesenbergia rotunda. Next base: position 311,459 of record JAGFNQ010000637.1, read on the forward strand.
ATCCAAGGGATGAGAAGCCGGGAGAAAGACTGCTTAAAAAGACCATAATTGAGTTGGGGCGAGCTCAATTCCAGGATGTAATCACTCCTGAAGAAGAAAATGATCAACTCTGCAAGTTGACCATTCCAGGCGCTTGGACTCCAAGCGCCTTGTTGGTCACGTTAGCAGGAGTTTTTTTTTTTTTTTGATGAAAGGAAAATTTTATTCCTGAAAAAAGAAACCATATTAGAAGGGGGCCTAAGCCTGACCTCCTAATACAGAATTACAGGACACAAAGGGATTTACAAAAGTTCCCAGTATTACAAGACTTCTATAGCTATCTGTAAATCCACCCCACTATTCAAAACTCAAAAATATTTTTGAAGCTTCCACCCAAACATAATCACCGAACACAAAAACCAAACCTTTGATTTTTACACTTCATAGAATAACATCTGCTTTAAAAATCTTGAACCCTTCCACCCAACTCACTACACCAGACTTTTACTTCAATTTAAGATTTGTGCCACAGCATCATCCTCCTCATCCCCTGAGATCCCAACTGCTATTACAGCCAACCAATATTTGGAACTACAATTCCTGAAATTCAAACCAACATATTAACCCATCATCCTTTAAGGAGCTTCTATACAATTGGCACATTTAGCAGACTTTACAATTCAGCTACCGCAAAATCCGAGACCCTTAGCAGGTCAATCACACCATATCAACTGAAAACTACCTCAGCAAACTCTGAAACATTTTTACTGATAAACAAAATATCCAGTTGAACAAACTGACATTCTCCGTCTCATCTGAATACAAACACCACCATTTTACCGAGCATATATTGCAGAGTCAGCAAACAAAACATACACAATTGACATTCTCTAAATTCAATATAGAATCCAGATTTCAAAAGTTTGCCAATCACAGCACACATTTCTGCACCACTGATACACATGATAACAACTGACAGGTCCACTTCTGCAACTGATACATATAAACATTCTTTGAATACAGTTACATATTCCACATAAGCACTGCGACTATCAGCAAATTCACATCCCAGTAGATACATTCCTGCATTATAGCCATCAGCCTCTTAGAAAGCATCTTTCTCAATTGGCAAATTGACAGTATCAGCATTTTCTGAACACTTCTCACCGGAACACAATTCCAGCTGACAAAACCAATTCTTTCGGCCTATCTATCAACCACAACCTCCATATCACACCTTTGCAGAAAACCAGCAGCCAATCCATGCACATGACCACACCATATAAATGGAATATACAAAATATTCGTACACCATCAATCTTCAAGAGATAACTTGCTGATTTGATACCTTCTGGCACATTTTAATTACAGTTAAAAATCCAAAAGAAATACAACCGGCCAGTCACAGCAAACCTCCATTACATCTTCAGAAATATAACCCCAACTTCTATGGACATCCTTCTGACCCACTGCCTAACCAATACCCTTAGCAGGAAATGAATCTCGCCGCATCCTAGTTGCCATCCTTACATACGGCAAACCCAACCTGTCCAACTTACAAATCCCAACCAACTCTTTATGTTCCTCCCCTTTCTTCCAAATCTTATCCCCTCCTGTCACAAAAGCTCTGTTAGCAAGCCAATCTGCCGCATCATTAGCCTCCCTATAGACATGTGACCACCGAAATTGATGTTTGTATAAAATGCTTTTAATCCTAAGCACCAGATGACGCAATTCCCATCCAACCGACTGATCCTGAATTAATTTCAATGCTACTAAGGAATCAGACTCCAACCAAACTGGGACAAAATTGTTCTCTATACACACTTCCAACCCCTTCCATATAGCAAACAGTTCTGCTCTTATATTTGATCCAACCCCTAACACACCATAACCTGCTTGCACCAAATATCCAGTACCATCCCTGATGATAAAACCATATGATGACAACCCAGGATTACCTTTAGAACAACCATCCGTGTTGAGCTTATATGATCCCAACATAGGCTTCTTCCAAAGTATTGAATTAATAGTATTCATTACCCTTAACCGAACCTGAAATCCTAACTTGGAAGCAACTGCAGAAAACCCTTTCCACTGATAACTTTTAATTAACCCTGCCTCCATGCCCATGCCAACATAGTTCACAACTTGCCTAATGATTTTCTTACTCTATGCTTGGCATCATTCCGCGCCAGCCAAATAAACCATATAATCAAAATGGGTACAATCTCTCTAATGTTTCCCTGGGATGACCATGTTTTTCCTACTTTCCAACTTTCAAATCTATGACAATTATGAACTGCAAACAAATCCGCAAAGTAGTCCCATACCTCTTTCACCACCTCATTAGAAAAAAATAGATGATCCCATGACTTCTCCTTGCAACATTGGCATTTTGATGCTATGCTCACACCTCTCTTCTTTACTATCTCCTCTACCGGCAATCGCCGTCTACTGAATCTCCAGAAGAAAATAGAAATCTTTGTTACCAACATCTTGCTCCAACATACCACCCAAAAGGAATTCGGCACATCTACCTCTCTAATACAATTCCAAGCCGATTTCAAAGAGAATTTGCCATTTTGATTATGTTTCCAAACCAGTTTGTCCTGTTCTAATGAGGAGAAAGGCACTGCAGTTATTTCTTCTAGGATTCCAGCCGGCACAAGATGCTGCAACTTCAACAAATTCCAGTCCATATATCCACCCTGAATTCTGATACACAAACATTAGGGCTTCCACTAGTTGAACAAGCTTGGAATAAAGGCCCTCTATCCAGAAAATTATCAAACCAAAACTTGATCTTACCCTCTCCAGGGATCCAACCACTATGACGCTCCGCAACATCCCGAATTTTCCATAATCTCCGCCAACAAGAGGAAGCATTATTCTTTAAAGGAACCACACTTGGAGCAATTTCTCCACAATATCTTTTCACCATAAAACCTGCCCAAATTGAGTTTTGCTCTCTAAACCGAAACTAGAGTTTAATAGCCATAGCTGTTGCCACGTCTGATAATTTTCTAACACCTAACCCACCTTCCAATTTAGGCTTACAAATCTCTGACCAAGAAATCCAATGTGTTTTCTTCCCCTCATCCGAAGAACCCCAAAAGAAACTAGCAAATAACATTTCTAGTTGATGAAGAATATACAAGGGCGGCATAAGAACCTGTAGCAAATAACATGGCATTGAAACCAAAACACTTTGGATAAGCAACAACCGCCCCCCATGAGAAAGCCTCGAGACATTCCACCCACATAGTTTCCTTCTTATTCTCTCCAAAATTGGTTGGAATAAAGCTGCTTTCCTATTTCCCGCCATTATTGGGACTCCTAAATACATGATAGGGGCTACCCCTTCCGAAAATCTTGTTACAAACGCAATCTTATTCCTTCGAGCTGTAGATATTCCTTTTGAAGGATAAAAAGTGCTCTTAGCAGGATTTATGGACTGACCAGAAGATAACATATACTTCTCCAAGAAATCCATTACCCTTTTCACACAATTCAAAGACCCATTCATCAGAATCATCACATCATCTGCATATGCTAAATGAGATAATCTAAAATCACAGCCAGATGAAAAGAACAACTGGGGAAACTTCGCAAACAATTGATCTAATCCTCTTGAAAAGAATTCCGCTGCAATTATGAACAATAATGGAGAAATAGGATCCCCTGCCTGTGACCTCTCTTTGATTGAAAAAAACCAGAAAGATGACCATTGATCTTTATTGAAAACCAACAATTTGTGATGCATCTTCTACAACAATCCAACACCTCATTAGAGAAACCGAACGCATACATCACCTTAAACAAAAAAACCCATTGGATTCTATCATATGCTTTGGCCATATCTAGCTTCAAAATTAAATTCCCACCTCTAACATGCTGATTCAGTCTATGATTGAATTCCTGAGCCAAAAGAATATTATCTGAAATCAACCTTCCTGATACAAAACCACTTTGTGATGGAGATATAATTTTATCCAAAAAAATATTCAACCTGTTAGCAAGCAACTTGGAGATAATTTTATTTGAAACATTGCATAAACTAATTGGCCTGAAATCCTACCATTGTTGTGCCTGATCAACTTTAGGAATAAGAACAATAGTAGTTGCTGCCATACCTTTTGGGAACATACTTCCTCTGAAGAAATCTAACATCGCCTGGTGAACGTCATTCTTTACAATTTCCCAACAAGAAACATAAAAAGCCATCGAAAAACCATCCGGACCAGCAGCATTGTCCTCATCCATCTCCCAAATGACTTTTTTTTACCTCTTCAATTGATGGTGGAACCACTAAAGAAGCATTTTCACTTGAAGTTACTAATCTCGGTATAACATCCATATTCACTGTATCACACCCACACTCCTCCCCTGACAGCAACTTCTCAAAAAACCGAGCACCTGATAAGCAAACACCTTCATCCCAAATTCTCCAAATCTTGTTATTCATTCTTCTCTTTTGCACCAGATTATGAAAGAACTTAGTGTTCTTTTCCCCCTCTCCCATCCATTTAATTGCCGCCTTTTGTTTCCAAAACATATCTTCCATATATAGTGTATGATTAAGAGTCGCTTGGAGCTTTGCCATAAGCATTTTATTCTCCAAATTTGGATTCAGATCAAAAGCTCTTTCTGCCTCTGCAAATGACTCTTCTGCTTTTTTAACATTGTCATGTATATTCCCAAAAACCTCGCTGTTCCATCACTTTAAATGATTTTTCAAACGTTTGAGTTTCAACTGTAGGTTTTGCATACCATGCCTAAAACTAGGCAACATCCAATTCAACCGAACTGTAAGTAGAAAATTATGATGTTTTGTCCACATCTTTTGAAATCTGAACGAAGCCACCGGCTTGGAAAATCCAGGAAATGAAATTAACAATGGACTGTGATCCGACAGTGCCCTGCTTAAGTGTTCAATCTTCACAGAAAACTCCCCTGCATTCCATGAAGGAGATATCAAAACCCTATCCAACCTCTTCCATATCTTACCATTAGTAAATAGTGAACTTATCCCCAACAAAACCAGCATCAAGAAGCCCTGACAACATTATAAAGTTGTTAAAATCATTCACTGCCCCTAGATAATTCAGGATTCCTGCTGAGTGGTCATTTGATCCTGCTAACACATTGAAATCTCCACCCACCAGCCAAAAATCATCAAAAGAAGGTTTTATCTCCAGCAATTTCTCCCACAATAGCCTCCTTTCTATTCTATCACATTAGCATACACCACCGTCATCAGAATGTCCATAGGAAATAATACAGAAGAAAGCTTTAGATGTAAAAACTGCTCATGATCTACTAACACCACACAATCAATAGTTTCATCAAACATAAACCATATCTTCCCCGAGACATTAGTAATTGCATAACTAAAGCCCAATCTTTTAGTTATAAAACCTTCATCAAGCGAAATAAAAGGTTCAAGTAACCCCAAAAACTTTACATGATGAAACTTCTTTAAATAATGAACTCTTCTTAATGATGCTTCATTACCTACCCCCTTATATTCCAGAAAATCCCAGACATTAAAAATTAGAAGAGGACATACCACGCTGCGCTTGAGTTTTGCTCCTGGTGACCCTTTGATTCATAAAAATATCATCAATACCAGAAACCTTGTGTTGCAGACCAACCTGACTAGCAGTCTTCCTTGGTGGCAACGATATAGAAGAACTCCTCTGTAAGAGAACACCTTCCTCCCTATCCAAATCAACCTCTTCCTCAAAAGATTTTGATTCTACAACTTTTCCTGAACCCTCCTTTTTGTCTGAAGCAAGCAGCATATCCCCCTGATCAAATTCCAGCTGATCCTGATTAACATTGCAGTTTCCCAATCTTTCTGAAAGAAATGAGACCACACCTTTAGATATTTCAGAGCCAATTTCCAGCCTCCCTAAGTCCCCATCTTGATGCAACTGCTGTATATTTCTATCACTTACAGAGTCAACCACATTATGAATTCCTTCCATAATCGGTACAGAAACTATATCTTGACCTCCCTTCTGATTCAAATCAGTTTGAATATCTACTTTAGAACTTCCTCTCCTCATCATGCGAACTGGGCTCAAAGCAAGTGGCACCTCCTTTGTTAGATCTTCCACAGCTTGTCTTATTGCATCCCTTCCACCATCTTCCTCTGAACCCCTGCCTTCCTCTATCAACTCCTCCAAACCATCTACCTTTCTGTGATCCTTCTCTTCCAAGTCACCAAGGACCTGAAACTTATTCCCCAGCTTCTCATTAACAATATTTACATCTGTTTTATCTGCTGCTAGTCCCTTTTTCTGCACCCAAACATTTCTATCTGCTTCACCTTTATTTATAACTTCCTCCCTTACAAAAGATTTCCTAAGAGCCCCTTCCATTCCTTTCTCTGAATCACGTTTTCTTATTAAGATATCTCTCAGATCCTCCCCACCATTAATCTGATCTTCCATTAAATCTTTCTTCATCAATTTCAAATTCTTGCCATTAGCATAACACTCCTCTGAATGGCCCAAATGCAGACAATATCCACAATAATTAGTATGCTTTTCATAAATCACCTTTTGAAGCCGTTTTTCTTTGCCAATTCCAATCCAAAATTCTTCCACCTTCGGCTTTAGCAAATCAATCTCAACACATACGCGTGCCATAGTAAGTCTCAATCCTCCTGCAGTGGCCTCATCAATCTTGATAGGCTTCCCCACGATTTGAGCAGCCGCATAAAGGCAATTTTTATCAAACATGTGAATTGGAAGATCCGGCAGTTGAATCCATACCGGAATCACTGAAGACTCAGTCGCATACGAGAAATTTGGCGACCATTTGAAAATCCGCAGTGGCACACCACCAATATACCAAATACCTCGCATCCACACTCTCGCCATATCCTCATTTGAAGAAAGATGAATAAAAATATACCCCGATCGAAGAAATCTAATATTATAAAAACCCGAGAGACCAAGATTCCGAAAAGCTTGTAGAACCACAGCTTGTGTTGGCTGCAAACCAGAAAATTTTCCAATCAAAGCAAACTCATACGGTTTTGCCAAGCTCGCCACTTCATCCTCAGAATAGAATATACCTGGTTTGTTGTTGTAAATTATCGCCTTCTTAAAATCATCTCCTACACCATTAAAGTTCTTCAAGGAAGCGCGTGGAGAAGAAGGATTCAGCATCGCCGCAAATGAAACTTTATCAGGATTCCCAGTTGACTTCAGCACTGTAGCGTAGGAATTGCCCACTTGGGGTGGCGCCGAATCAATACCTTCAGCCGTGGACTTAGTAGGAATGAATCGATTTGGGACATGGGACGCAGGCAGATTAGGAAACTGCTTATCTGAGAGAATCGGTAATTATGGGGGAATGGAGATGTTCATCTCCACCTCCCTCCAATCACCGGCGGCCGGAGCCGCAAGAAAAAAGAAGCGCGCGCACTCTTGATCGGCGCAAAATCGCCCTGTTGTCGCCTATAATATGTAGAATTTACTCAGTAGTTGTTACTCTTAGGGTTTGATTCAAACCAAAAAAACATAATTGTTAGAAAATAGAATTGCTTTCTTTTGACTTAGACTCCCCCTAAATCTGACACATCCTAGGAGTTCTTATAGATCATGAAGAAAACTTCCTATGTGTCCACATCAACGGACTCCAAGCGCTCGTTGCCCGGATCGCTTCTAGGCGCCCTCCGCCCAAATCGTTTCCAGGTGCTCGAAATGCTTGACGTTATGTAGAGCCGTCGAGCGAACTATTGCCGAGTGGATTGAGTTCGACGAGTCTAGGCGCCCTTCGCCCAAATCGTTTCCAGGAGTTCGACGTTTCCAGGTGTCCGGAAGGTGCCAGGTCAGCAAACTGTCACATCAATGACGAAGGCTATATAAGGAGGACTAAGGCTCGTAGATAGAAATAACACACTCATTTTAACTCTTTATATTCAGTTCTTTACTTTCGTCTAAAGCTCAACTGCTGTAAGGGGCTTTTTTGCCTCCGACTTTTGTTTAAATGAGATCTTAATATTGCTCTTCATACTCTTGGATTAATAATCCGAGGGTTGTAACTAAGTAAATTTGAGTCTCTTACTTTTATGTTTATGTTATTTTCATATTAATGTGGGTCCTTGTTAGTTCGTTAGCAAGAGAAATATCGATTTTTAACTACAAGTACGCTATTCACCCCTCTGCTCTAGCAATCCAAACCACTTTCGCCGCACTATTATATACTACATGAATTTGATCCATTAATGGCTACTAACATCTAATTTGCGAGTAGGCTAGTTGGGATGGTAATTTGCCTAATTCCCATCAAGACAACCTATACTCTATTAGTTATAGGTCACCCTAATCCACATCGAGCCACCTTGACTCAATTTGTTTGAGCTTGCCTTATCCCACCTTGTAAAGTAAATGGGATAAAGATAAGATAAAATAATAACTCATATACTAATTTTTTTTTATTTTATGTCCCAATGAACATTTTTTCAATTGATGGATCTATGTCTTTATTTTTTTACATTAGTTATGGATGATCAGATACATCTAAGAGACATTGTTATAGTTCGTGTTATTTGCAGATGACATTGTTTTGGTCGATGAGAGACATGAAGGAGTAAATGTTAAGCTCGAATTTTGATTGAAGACTTTGGATGTTAAAGGTTTTAGGCTTACTGGAGTAAAGATAGAATATATAGAATTTTTGTGTAGTAGATGTAGCAAGATAATTGTTAAGATAGGAGATGATAAGTGAAGAATGATTTAAGTACCTAGGATCATTTTTGTAAAAGGATGGATGAGTTGATAGAGATGTTTTACAACAGGTATAAGTAGGATGTTTGAAATAAAAGAGGGTATTCTTTGTGATCCTAAGATGCTTTTAAAGTTTAAAGAGAATTATTTACAAAACAACAATTAAATTTCATATGTTATATGAAGTTGAATGTTACGTTATGAAGCGAGCAGCAGAAGATGAGGATCATATAAATAAAGATGTTAATATGGATGTGTAAACACATGAAGATGAATAAATAAGAAATGAGATTATTAGAGAGAGAGTTAGAGTTGCATCTATTGAAGAAATATTCGGAGACGCATTTAAGATGATACAAATATATACTTAAACGATCAATAAATGTTATAGTTAGGCGACATGAGGCTGGTAAGATCGTAATAGGCGAGAGAGAGAGAGAGAGAGAGAGAGAGAGAGAGAGAGAGGTGAATCTTGTTCATTTTAAATCTTTCTTTTCGTTTTGAAAATCATAAGTCAAAGTAGCATCGGAATAGACAAACACACAAAACAAGAGACAACTTTTTTTTTACTTGGTTCGCAATCCCGTGACTACTACTCCAAAGCCCGCGATCCTTGATCGTTTCGTTGGGCAATCCACTAAAATTCTTTTCTTCTAAGCCTTTTGGAGAGAAGCAAACTCGTACAAAATGAAAGGAGGATAGTAACAATTTACTATCTCCTTTGTAAATGAATACATGTGCAATAATTAAAATATACCAACAATGAAATAGAAGCTTTTCTGCGTAGGTTGTTGGTGAGCCATTCGGTATAGTAGCAGTGCACTTGTGTAGTCGTAGCAGCAGAAATGCGATGAAGTGAGTAGTGAATCAGATACATGACTCAGACCTTGAGACTCTCTTTTATAACCTTCGTTTGATCGACTGAAAAACCGTTCCGTCGACTTAACCCATCCATCGACTTAACCAATCCGTCGACTGAAACCCCGTTCAGTTGACTGAACCCCGCTCCCTTCTTTATTTGTTTTGATTTGATCTGCTTGTTTGTCACTGCCTTTAATTTATCGGTCGACTGATCCTACTGATCAGTCCACTAATTCTACTTTCCATCTTTGCCTTTGGCGCTTACTAAGTATGGATCGGTCTTATTGGTCAATTGAAAAACACTGTACCGTATTTGATAAACTTCAGTCTGATCTGTGCTTGAATGGTTGGATCGGTACCTTGAGTTCGGTCAACCGAACTCTCAATCAACCGAAAGCTTTGTTTATCTGCAAAACAAAGTTAGCATGAGCAATATATAATAATAGAAGTTCTGTAAAACAGAGTTAGCATAATAGATAATAATGATACATGAGTATGACAGTAAAGACTGTTTTGATCTCAACTTAGAAACCTCTATTGGTTTCTTCAGTTGGATCAATGCCTAAGGTTTGTTCCTTCTGGGACACGACTTCATTGCACTCTCTCTAGGAGTTTACCTCAACTTACCTGTCGAACATCGGGTCCTCAATACTTATTTGGACTTTTTCTGCCAGTGTCTGATTGCCCGATCCACCAAGACTTTTCTTGCAATACTAAATTAGCACAACAACAATAATAGTAATGTAAATAGTATTGACAAAACTATACTAAGGTTTACCGATATCTACTGGTCCGCGCGGTCAACTAAAACCTTTTGGTCACCTTGCTTGCAGTTCATTTCTCCAAGATTTTTTATTTCCTAGGGTTTCCTTCCCTATGGGTTTTCTTTTCCTTAGAGTTCACTTTTCTAAAATTTCTCATTACATAGGATTACTTCCCCCTAAGTTTTCCATTGCGTAGTTTTACTCACTAAGACTTTCCATTGTATGACTTCACTCACCTGGACTTTTACCACTTAGCTTCACTAACTAGGGCCTAATTTTACTCACTAAGACTTTCACTTGCTTGGAGTTCACTCCTCCAAGACTTCTCATTACCTAAGGTTACCTCCTCCTAGGGTTTTCCTCTTGCCAAGCATCAGATCACCTTGACTTGCTTGGACTCGCTAGTCACTCGGTAGACTACTCAGCGGATTAAGTCAACCTTGACCAAGCTTCATTAAACGTATTGTTAAACTAACATCAAAATCCTAGGGGTCGATTGCACCAACAAGACCATGACAAATACACATTAATTGAGGAAAAAGGAGACAAAAGAAGATTTGGTTAGTAATAATAAAATAATATAAAATTCATTTAAATATAGATAAGGATATAGTAGAGATTTTAGCTAATGACATGGGAAGATTTAAATAGCGGAACCTATTTAGTAGGATAAATACTTATTGTTGTGTTGTATGTATATTTATTCAATTCTTTGTTTTGCTTTTCAAAGTAACATAAATGAGTTATAATCAATAAACCTAAGTCTTAGCATCAAGTTGATTAATCTCAAAAGGGTTTAACAAGAGTGGGTCAATAGGAGTGTTTTTTAAATGACATCACCAAATGACCGATCAATTATATGAGAGAGTTGCTCTAAGGTGTTATTAGAGGATCCTTAGATATTATATTTTGTAAAGCTCAACTTTTTTCTTTTAACTAAAAGTTTATAATTGTAAGTGAAGCATGATGTCTGGATGTTGTTGTTAAACTTGGTTCACCTAGAGATGATGGTTTCAATTTTTGTAAATTTATTATGTGATTGATATTTAACCTATTTTGAGACATTTTCTTATCAATTTTTATTTTTATCTCAGATCATTATGTGTGATGGGGCTATTCAGATTATGTAATTATAGTCTTGATTACATTGTCAAAGTTCCAGGTTATTTCAATGTGGTTAATATTGACAAATCGTTATGGCAAAAGACGATTCGCTCATCCCACCCCCAGTGCCCTCGTCAACCCGTCCCAGGGTCAATATGGAGAAGGTAAATCACCGAGATTACTAGCCTGGACTAGCGCATAAGGGAGGGCAAGTCCTTTGTCAGGATTTAACTTCAGACCTCATGATGATAATGCCTCATGCGCTAGTCATCAGTCCATTCCGTGGGGACAATATTGACAAATCGTGCTCCTTCAGTTGATGTCGTATTATGTATGCTAAAAAATTTCCAAATTTTACTATTTAACTTAGAAATGTGTTAGGGTTTGATTGTTCATTAGACTTATATTGATTATTATTTTTATTCTTCACTAAACACAAAAATGAAATTGTAAATAAGTGTACATATTATTCCTGGATCTATATATGCGAAGAATAATATTCATTAAAATTATTTAGATAGTCCACTTTGTTTTTCATGAATCTAAGCTCCTACACTCTGAGTACAATTCAATTTATATCTCTCACTCCTAAGATTACTCCTAAATTCGCTCATGTATCAAATAGAAAATTACATTTTAAAGTTTTTAGATTTTTTAAAGTTGATTTTGATAATATCTCTTATTTAAAAGAATTACTTTTTCACAATTTACTAAATCACACCTCTAATATATCGCATTTATCATTGGACACTCTTCTAGTCAATTTTCACCAAAACACGCTCTACTAAGTAGAATCCTTAAACTATTCGTCATTTTAAAGTATTCCTCATTTGTAACAGAGTTAATTTCAAATAGTAAGCTGATTTACAAACTACCTTGTGGCCTAGAAATTGCAAATTGACTATACTCTTGGAAAAAAGATATGATCTAATTGTTTCAAATATGCATGAACTCAAATTAATCATTATTATGCCAAAATGAGGGAATAACCTTATTTGTAGCACAACTCATGGCGTGGAAATAAAACTTCTATCATATTTCCCACCACAAACACAAGACACAACCAGTTTTGCAAATTAGCTTGTGGATGGTGAAAAGTATTGAACATTGAATTAAGAATTCAATGCTGATACCAAATTGATGCAACATAAAAACATATTGATACTAAATTAATGCAATATAGAACACTTGTATCATTAAATTACATAGAAAATTCAGCAATTTACTGAACCGCGTACAAAACTTTGCAAAATACCTAAATCTATGATAGTTTCAAAATTACCAAATCACATATCTATTTTTCATTTTATCCCTAATCAGTCGACTGATGAAAAACATCAGTCGACCGATGTTTTTTTATCAGTCGATGTTTTTTTATCAGTCGACTCCACCGCATCTCAATTTCAGAATATATATAAATCAGTCGATTGATTTTTTTTTAATTAAAGTTGATTTTAGATAAAATCGGTTAATAGATCAAACGATTTTGGATTGATATAAAATTAATTTCTATGTATAGTTAGTTCTCCTGATTATATCTACGCCCTCAAACATGAATTTGACCCAATATATTAAGAGTAGTGATTTTTTGAACATGAATGTATTCAAAATATTTAAATCGGCTGATGGATCAAATGACTTCGGATTGACATAAAATTAGCTCCTATGTATTCATATAATTCTCCTGATTATATCTATGCTTTCAAACATCAATTTGGCTCAATATAGTGAGAGTAGTGATTTTTTAAATACGAATTAGATTTTTTGAACAATCAAATTCGTATTTAAAAAATCACTGTTGTCAATATCTTTAGTCAAATTGAAGATTGAGAGCATAGATAAAATCAAGAGAATTAGACAAATGCATAAGATTATGTTAATCCGAGGTCGTTTGGTCTATTATCCGGTTTGCCCAAAATCGACTGATGGATCATATGAACTGGTTGATGAACCAAACGATCTCAGATTGACATGGAACTAGCTTTTATGTATTCGTCTAATTCTCCTAATTATATCCATGCCCGTAAACTTCAATTTAACTTAATATATTGAGATTAGTAATTTTTTAAATATGAATTTGTTGTTCAAAAATTCTAATTTTTGTTTAAAAAATCACTTCTCTCAATATATTGAGTCAAATTGATTTTTGAGGGCATGAATATAATTATGAAAATTAGACGAATACATAGAAGCTAAGTTCATGCCAATTCGAAGTCGTTTGGTCCATTAGCCGGTTCGTTTGGTCTATCAGTTGATTTTGCCGAAAATCGGCTGATGGACCAAACGACTTCAAATTGACATAAAATTAGCTCCTATGTATTCATCTAATTCTCCTAATTATATCTATGCCTTTAAATATCAATTTGATTCAATATATTAACAGTAATGATTTTTTGAACGCAAATTAGATTTTTCGAACAACCAAATTTGTGTTTAAAAAATCACCACTCTTAATCTATTAGTCAAATTGAAGTTTAAGGGCGTTGATATAATCAGGAGAATTAGACGAACACATAGAAGTTAGTTTCATGTTAATCTGAGGTTGTTTGGTCCATCAGCTAGTTTTGCCTAAAACTGGCTGATGGATCAAACGAACCAGTTGATGAACCAAACAATCTCAAATTGATATGAAACTAACTCCTATGTGTTCGTCTAATTCTTCTGATTATATCCGTGACATAAAACATCAATTTGACTCTATATATTGAGAGCTGTGATTTTTTAAACACGAAGTATATTATTCGAAAAATTTAATCCGTGTTAAAAAATCATTGCTCTCAATATATAGAGTCAGATTGATATTTGAGGGCATGAATATAATTAGGAGTAGACGAATACATAAGAGTTAGTTTCATGTCAATTTGAGGTCGTTTGATCTACTAGTCGGTTTTTCGCGTTTAAAAAATCATTGCTCTCAAGATATAGAGTCAAATTGATGTTTTATGGCATGGATATAATAAGGAGAATTAGACAAACACATAGGAGTTAGTTTCATGTCAATTCGAGGTTGTTTGGTCCATCAGCGGGTTTGTTTGGTTTATCAGCCGGTTTGTTTGGTCCATCAGTCGATTTTTCGTGTTTAAAAAAATCACTGCTTTCAATATATACAGTCAAATTGATATTTTATGACATGGATATAATCAGGAGAATTAGACGAACAGAGTTAGTTTCATGTCAATTCGAGATCGTTTGGTCCATCAGTTGGTTCGTTTGGTCCATCAGTCAATTTTCCAAAATCGACTGATGGACCAATTTCGGATTGACATGAAATTAACTCCTATGTATTCGTCTACTCTTCCTGATTATATCTATGTCCTCAAATATCAATTTGACTCAATATATTGAGAGTAATAATTTTTTAAACACGAATTAATTTTTTCGAACAACCATATTCGCGTTTAAAAAATCATTGCTCTCAATATATTGAGTTAAATTGAAGTTTAAGGGAATGGATATAATCAGGAGAATTAGACAAATACATAGGAGCTAGTTTCATGTCAATCCGAGATCGTTTGGTCGAAAAATCTACTTCGTGTTCAAAAAATCACTACTTTCAATAAATTGAGTCAAATTGATATTTGAGAGCATAGACATAATCAGGAGAATTAGACGAATACATAGGAGCTAATTTTATATTAATCCAAAGTCATTTTATCCATCAGCTAGTTTGAATTTTTCGAACACATTCGTGTTCAAAAAATCATTACTCTTAATATATTTGGTCAAATTGATATTTGAGGACATAAATATAATCAAGAGAACTAACCATATATATAGGAACTAGTTTTATGTCAATCTGAAGTCGTTTAATCTATTAATTGATTTTATTTAAAATCAACTTTAATTAAAAAAAGTAAATCAGCCGACTAATTTTTAAAATCAATCAACTGTTTTACATATATTTTGAAATTGAGATGCAGTGGCAAATCGAGTCGAATCAGTAGACTGACGTTTTTCATCAGTGAACTGTCAACTGATCAGGGGTAAAACGGAAAATAGATACGTGTTTTGGTAATTTTGAAACTACCCTACATGATTTAAGTATTTCGCAAAATTTTGTACGCGGTTCAGTAAATTGCTAAATAAACAATATTGATAAAACAAAGATGACTATCTCATATATTAGAGAAAAAGAACCTAATATCAGCCAAATAATCCTGTTAAGTTTCTATCAAAAATAAAAGTTACTCTAAATTAATTCTCCTATACGAGAGTTCTTACCAAAATCAACTGTAGAAAATTTAAAAATTTCTAAAATCTAGGTTCCCTATTTGAATTACCTACGTTTACCCCTTCTTTTCCTAGTTGAAACCGTAGGCATTTGCCTTGCTAGAGAATAGACAATGCAAATTTTTATGGTCAAAACTATAACAAATACAGAAGTTATTTAGTCTTTGAGTCTAGCTTAGACCTCAGATAGGAACGTTTCCTAAGGAAGACCAAGTAAGAATGAACTTTTGGACAGATTGTGATGTGAATTGGGTTTAGGACAGCTGGTGTGTTTGGGGTTTGGTCGAGGTTGGGGTTTGGCAAAGTTTTGGGCAACTCGTCTGGGGTGAACCAAGGTGGGATTACATTGTGGTTGAAGTTGAATCAATATTCTGTTGTTGAATAAGATGGAGTATGATTAATGGTGCTGAAGTGGTGAATAGTTGACGCCCAAAAATGATTAAGAGCACTGTCATGCACTGTGAGCTACTGTAGTGGTCCTCCCCAGAAATTCCCCTTTCATATAGCCTTGATGCTTCATGGTTTATAGATTTTATAGTGATGGCCCAGCCAATGACAAAACTACGCTTGGCTAAGCGTTCTAACGGATCTAATTTATTTCTTTTCTGGACTCTGATTGTTAATTTTCTTGATCAACCATGTGTCTCCTTTGTTTTTGAGGCATATAGATTGTCCATGTTCGTAATTGATGCAAGATTGATCCAAGAAGACCTCCCGAGCTTCAACAGGTTATAACTTTTGACTCGGGTATCAAAACGAGTCGCTCTTTGGTTTGAATCGAACCTCGTTTAGAGACCTAGATTTCTTACCGGGTGGAACCTGTAACCGGTCAAGTTTTGGATCTGAAAAATATTGTCTATGGCTTGTTCGGAGCCTCCGAACATCTTTTTTACTATGTTTAATAATTTTAGATTTTTTGGTATTTAAGATAATTTTGGTATTTTGGATATTTATGAGTTGGAGTTTGTCTATTTAAGCATTTGTTTAGCTGTTTGAGGGATTATCTTTTGTTATTAAATCAAGTTTTCTTTTTTGGTAAAACCTAAAGGATAGTGGTTTCTCTTTGTTTTTTTTTGATTTCTCTTGTTTTCTCCACATCCTCCTCTTTAGCCTGTAGTATAATCGCTATTCCATTCGGTGTCAATAATATTGATTACCCCAACTAATGGATAAATTATCCACATTAGTTTGTTTTCTTGAAGTCTTCACTTTGCATATGTTTGTTCATCTAGAAAGCAAAATGAAAAAAATGCAATTTTTTTCTTTTCTTTTCTAGTTTTTACAGTACATGTTCTCTTGTTTCAGATAGAATGTGCAACTGCTCCACTTTTTTTAATCTTGGCTTTCTAGGAACTCAAAACATTTTGTTCACATTCTTTTGATGTGCAAGTCAATGCAACTGAACTACTAGCTGTTACTGTGTTTTATGCTTCTACTGGTTTTGACTTTTTTTTGTTGATGTTAAAGCAGGAGGCTTGCCTATTGGATGGTTTCATGACTTCAAAAAGGTCTCTAATTCTGCATCATATATTAACATAAAATTTCAATGTTATCTAATACTCGTATGATTTCTGTTTTTTGTTGTTATATTCTGATTTTTATGCCTTTAATATACTGACCCAGTGCAGGCTATCTTCCTTGGCAAGGATGGGCATACATATGGACGAATTGCTACAGGTGAATTATTGATATTGGATATGTTCTAATTCTTGCCATTTTTCATGAATAATTTTAGCTAAAGAGCTACTAGCAATTTATCTGAACTATCTTAGTTCAATGTTTTTTAACGCATACTGCAGTTAAATTGTTTATCACCGTCCTTAAATTCTATCACTTTCTGAGATATCCATTAGGGGTGAATGTGGCTCAGGTTTGATCAGTTTTTGACCCAAATTTAATCCACCGTAAGTTTTTAGGACCAAGGAAAATTAATCCGAAACCATGTACAAACCTATGTATGGTAGGCTCAACCTAATCTGAGTCGGGTAAGATCATGTTAGATTGGTTCTTGAATTTTAGTTCATCATCAAAGCACTTACTAATGTCCTTATAAAGATTTTCTAATGCAACCAAAGTTAAATTTTAAAATTACAAGTTTAAAATCCAAAATAGTATATAAGACCTACCTAATGCAGTATAATTATAGATTCGAACCTGTTAAATATAAACATAATATAAACAATGCAATAGAGTCTTTAAGACAACAACATAGAGCTCTTATTTTTTTTGATGGATTTTTGCATCACTATTATTTGTTAATGTTATTCAATTTATTAGTATATACAAAGTTCATGAAATAGCTTACACCTTTAAGAAATGGATAATGAATGATTAATTAAATTTAGGCCTGGTCATATTAACTGGTATTTCAAGCTACATATATGTATACAACCACCAAGATCCAAATACACTTTGACTCATGATCTGATCGAATGCTAAAATAATCTGAGTTTTAGTCTGATTGGCTTGGCCAAATATCCAACGTTTGGGATTTTGCCCACTGCTATCCATGCTGCCATGCATAGAATTAATTGATAGAAAAGCCAACTGGTAATTTGGAAAAATTAATAGGTTTAAAACTATTTAGTCTGGTACTCGGACAAAGTTGCTTTGTTATCTACACTAACCTTTGTGTGTTTTTGCGTTTCAGGTGTCCTTTTCTCATTTGGATTGAAGAAATTTCGTGCTCCTCTGTACTTCAAAGTCAGAGGAGTCATGGAAGTGATGTCAACAGAACAGCCATGCGACATAGCCTATAATTTTGGAGATGGGCTTTTGGATCCCTTGATAATCCCTCCTCACTTCCCCAAACCAGGTAAACTGATCATAAGCTTGGAGCACACCTCATAGGGCATTCTGTAACTGTCTCTGAGATCAAAATTATCGTGATGGTAGGTGGAAGTGTGGAAGCAAGACAACGTGGCTCCTTTTTTCCTTTCTGTTCCACCATTAGTTTATACTACTTTTCTCGATCTCCCTTTTTCTTTTATATGCATCACATACTTGCTCGCTATATGCTAATCTCACATGTATGAAATCTGCCTTTCTTTTTTTCTTCTAATTTGCAATTTGAACTTGAAAATTTTCCAAGTTCGATAAACTTATTTCTCCTCCCTTCACAATGTTTCTCAGCGGAGCATCCATGGCCGTTCAATGATCATTTGGTTATTTATCTACGCCATGCTGGACCAGGAGTGGTGGTGGGGCAAGCATGGCAAGAGGGGAAGGATTTGGAACAAGTGCCTAAAAAATTATGCGGCGAGATATTAATGGTCAAAGATTTTTATGCGACCGGAGAGGAGGAAGAAAGCACTACTAAATCTTATTGATTGAATGGATTTTGGAGTTCCCTTGGCGCTGTATCTTTCAGGATCTCTCAAGGGATCAGCCAATTCAAAAAGAAATTGTTGAACGTATTTATTATATTTCATTGCTAGTTGTTAGTGATTGACTATTAGGTTTGATTCCTCCCTCTGTTTTTTTTTGAAAGATTACAACTATTTTATTGTTAGATTTAATATTTATGTGGATTAATAGTTTTCTTTTGGAACCAAAGGTTATACGTATTCCTCTTATCGTTGTTTGCTGTGTTATTTGAGAAAGGATCGGATCGTATTAAATGATTGTTCTGTTGATTAGATACGTTAATAAATATTTTTGAATAGTCCGTAGTGATCGCTTCAATGATCAATCATGAGTTTGTTAATAATTACTTCAAAATCATGGTATAAGAAAATTTTATTTTTTAATTTATGAAAATTTTTAATTAATTTTTTCTTAACTTATTAATTTTTTTATTATATAAGTAAGTGGAGTTGGGGAATACATTTAACAATTGAGATAAATGATTCTTGCTAATTTTTTTTTAAATGTGTATTTAAATCTAAAATTAAAAGAAAGATTTCTATAGAACAAATCTAGTTAATGAATTTTTTAAATTTATTATCTAAATATTTAAATAAATTTTGAGATAAATGATTCTTGCTATTTTTTTTAAAATGTGTATTTAAATCTAAAATTAAAAGAAAGATTTCTATTGAATAAATCTAGTTAATGAATTTTTTAAATTTATTATCTAAATATTTAAATAAATTTTATTAGTATCTTCCATGAAAATTTAGATAATTGTCAGATGCTGTGCTTTGAAGTGTCATTTTAATGATCCATAATTGCGATTGGAATCTATCAGAAGTTATATATATATATATATATATATATATATATATATATATATATATATATATATACACGAATTTAATCTCATACGGACCTCTCCAAATGCGACGCTGCGGACCTACGGATGTGGCTTGCCGCGTCCGCCTCGCATGACAAGCCGGGAGTGCCTGATCGGTCACCTTTGTTAGAAACGGGATGGCTAAAGAGGGGGGGGGGGGGGTGAATATAGCCAATCAATGCAACCTTTGGCACTTAGCAAGTTTCTGCAACTTAGAAATCAGTAGCACAGCGGAAAGAATAGAAAACAAGGTGTGCAGAAAACTAACGCGCAAACAAACCAAACACAGCTAGCAAGATCGCTAACAAGGAGGATTTACAAGGTTCGGGGATAACTTGCCCCTACTCCTTGGCGTGCCCTTAAGATGGGCGATCCCTTGATCGTCGGCAGATCAAGCCCCGGTGATCACCAGATAAAAAGCAACCTCCTTCTCGGTGGAGTAACCTCTCCACAGTGTTTCAATCACAGATAGAGTTTACGCACAAAGAAACAACAAGAAGGATCTTACTCAAACACTTATCACGGACAGGAACGCAGCAAGCTTCCCTGAGCTCCACCCAGTGGCGATCTCACGCAAGAACCCTTCTTCGTGTCTTCCCACTGTCGGACTCCAAGCTTCTCGTTCTCTCCTTCAAGAGCTCAAGTAATGGATGATTACTTCTCAATCGCTTGCTCAGAATGATGGAAACTTCAAGAACTCAGCAAGCACTTGTGGAGAACTTCAGGCGGCAAGAACTCAAAACCCAAGCTTTAGAACTCTGCTTCACCGAAGCTGTCTCTCGTCCCTTTTGTTTCTCCACTAAGCATCAAGTGACCTCATCTCCAGCAGCCTCCAGCTGCCTCACTGCCAACGCCAGCTACCACTGAACCCTTACTGAACTTCCTGAGCTCCCTCAGCCAAGCTTCAGTCAGCGGTTTCAGTCCTGTAGCTCCAGCCGTTGCAACCTGAGATGAGAAATGGATAAACCTGCTCCAAGGAAAGCCTCTATTGACTTCTCCTTGAGTGTTTGAATCCTCCTCTGTCACCTGCAGCTTAATCAGACTGTTAGAGCAGTATATCACACAGCAAATCAAATATCAGAGGTAAGCAGCAGCGAATCGGATACGGTCAGACGCGATCAGAGCGTCTGACAGTGCAATTTGAATTAAAGTGATCGGTCACCTGACCGATCAGAGAGCCTCCTGATCGGTCACCAGACCGATCAGGCTGGTTCCAGACCGATCAGGCTCCGTCCTGATCGATCCCCAACGCTCAATCAGAAATCGCGATTTCTTTGAGATTCTTCTGGACCGATCACCAGACCGATCCCAGGTCGTGGATCGTTCACCGGACCGATTCACCTTTATATCGGGCGATTTCTGAGTTTCTCAGCCTAAGCCTTCTGATCGGTCAACTGACCGATCAGGGGTTCTCCTGATCGGTCACCAATCCGATCAGATCATCATCAGACCGATCAGGCACCGTCCTGATCGATCTTAGTGAGAAACCCGCGAAGCTGGATCGTTCTCCAGAACGATCTGCACAGTGATCCTGATCGGTCACCAGACCGATCAGGTGCAGATCAGCAGGGGAACTCAACCTCACTGTTTGCTCCCTGATCGGTCACCAGACCGATCAGGAGCCAAGCAGTGGGTGAAACACACACTCCCTGATCGGTCACCGGATCGATCAGGAGCAGTACAGTAGGTTCCCAACCTCACTGTGTGCTCCCTGATCGGTCACTAGACCGATCAGTCATTGCTGGATCGGTCACCCGACCGATCCACGTTGGAGCAACGTGCCAGATTCCCTGATCGGTCACCAGACCGATCCAGGGACTTAAACTTAGCCCTCCAAGCTAAGTTTCCATCCACCTTAGCCTTCCAAGCTAAGGATTTTTCCATCTAACCCTCCAAGTTGGGAATTTACACCTAACCCTCCAAGTTAGGACTTTTCACCAAGCTCTCCAAGCTAGGACTTTTCACCCAACCCTTCCGAGTTAGAACATCATCCAACCTAGCCCTCCAAGCTAGGCACCTGACCCTCCAAGTCAGGACTTTTTCACCAATTCTCCAGGATGAGAATTTGCACCTAACCCTCCAAGTTAGGACTTTTCACCTAGCCCTCCAAGTTAGGACTTTTCACCTAGCCCTCCAAGCTAGGACTTTTCACCCAACCCTTCCGAATTAGGACTTTTCCAACACCTAGCCCTCCAGACTAGGATTTTCAACACCTAACCCTCCAGGTTAGGATTTCCCAACACCTAGCTCTCCAGACTAGGATTTTCAACACCATGCCTAATCCTCGATCAGGACTTAAACATAATCATAGTCATCAACCTAAACTTAAATCGGTGTCAACACCAAAACAACAATCGAGGCCAGACTGCATCAACAACCTTGACCGATCAGGCAAGTGCCTGACCGGTCATCGCTGGACGGAGTCGGACCGACGACTGAGTCGCAGCGGACTCGGGGGAGCTGCAGTCGGGGGCGACGGCCTGGACGACGTCGTCGGAGTTGCAGTCGGGGGAGCGGCTGAGCCGGCTGGTCGTCGCCGAGCTGTAATCGGGGGCGGGAGCGGCATGGTGTCATTGCCACGCTGTGCCACGCGCCGTGCCACGCATGCGGTCCGCAGACGGTCCGTATGAATCGGTTCACAGGAGATCAATATATATATATATATATATATATATATATATATATATATATATATATATATAATATTGTTTTTCTTAAAATGCTTAGTAAAAATAAATGATTTTAAAAATATAGTATTTCAAACCTTATAAGTTTTGACACTTTTTTATATCTGGTATGGTGAAAGTTGTTCAGATTCATCGTCCGTAATTTGAATGCTGGGATTTATATTCGGATTGATTGATTTGTTGTCCTTTTGAGATTAAGATAAAGCTCATTTATTAGAATTGAAGAAAGCCATCAAAATTTTAGAATTCATATAAGAGAGTAGAGGAGAGTGTGTGAAAATAATGAAATGATCGACTTATAGAGTTTAGAGGATGACGAATATTAAATCGTAGTCATTGATAAAAAGTTAAGTAATCTTAACCGTTAAAAAAAATCTGTATGGTTGAACCAGTGGTTCCAACGGTCGGAACAACCAATTCTAATTCCAACGGTCAGAATCGTCAGTTCCAATGGTAAAATAACAAAAATAATTGAATCAACGATTTGAACCAGTTGTTCAAATTGTCAATTTACGATTAATTTTCGTCCGGAGTCATAATCGGCCTGGCCCCAGACATGCCTGTCGAAGGGGTTTAGCCGAGGCATTCCCTCAACTTCCTTCTAACTCGATTGTGCGAAGGCAGGTTTCTCTGTCAAGTGATAACTTTACTCTCTTTCTCGATAACCTCTCCTCTTCATTGATCGATCTAGCCAAGAGTCAACTTGTTCGAGCGATCGACTCCATCTAAAAATCGACTTGATAAATGATCGATTCGACGCGATGCTGCCCCGTTAGATGGGAAAAACTTGACAAAATCAACTTAATAAAACGACATGACAACAAACCGACCTTGAGAAGGAATTCTCAATGATTTCAAATTTTGATCTTAACTGTATTATTTTGACGCTGTTTATAAGAATTCAAGTTGAAAATGAGAAATGCACATGAAAGTGTCACGCCCCGAGACCTAGGAGCCGCTGATCTAATATAAAATCGGACAGCACCTCCCCTGTCCGGCGGACAATTTACACACACACAATATATAACAATCCACGCAGTTTAAATATTTGCACAACCACGCAGTTTATAGGGCCTCAGGCCTCAGATATAAGCAGAAACAACAGTTAAATGATTATAACTATCGAAAAACTAAATCCGAACTCACCTGAGCTGCCAGGGGCAGGAACAAAACCAAAACCAATCGAAGTCCAACATAGGACTCAAAAGTACAATACCATCACATAAAACCTGAATACATGTTCAAAACACCACAACGGAAGCATAGGAAACACTACAGGGTCCATAAGCAAAACAAACATAAAATAAAACCAAGCGGAGCTCCTCTGGAGCTAGGGACTGGCGGCTCGGGATCTCCTCGCAGACATCAACCTGAAATAAACATATATGGCAACGGGGTGAGTCCATAGCTCAGCGAATACCCAAAGATATGCATAGAAGGTTATACCAACACTAAGAGTTCAGCTAATACAGACTCATATCAACAGTAGAGAAAGACTGGAACTGAAACCACTGGGTAGGTACATACCTGAATCCATCTGTATACTGGAAAGAGGGTAAGAAATACCAAAGGAAAACCAATAGGCATATAAACACAGATAACAAGTCTCCAGCATATGCGATGTCAAACAAGTGCAGCAAATAAGTGCAGCAAACAATGCACGATGCAAAATATGCACATGGTGCAATGACATGGTCACCCCTGACACCAGACAGAATCATCGTACACCTGTCATAGGGACGTCTGAACGGGTAGGGCTCTGACAACTGTACACCCTGCCATCACTGCTCCTGAGTGACCGAGTGGACAGGATGCTGGCGAGGGACCACCCCTCTACCCCAAGCAATGGGGGAGCTCCGCTCTCATCTCCTCGTGGCTCAGTACGAGAAGGGATCCCTGGCTGCTACCACGCCCGCGCTCACCCTCCAAACAGTGGCCGAACGGAGCAATACAGGGCAAATGCACACATCTACGGTATCCACTAACCCATGAGTGGCCGTGTGTGCAAGTCATGTACCGGAAGACGATTAGGCTCAACCACAAGGGAATCGCTGATCGCCGGCATGCAACAGTGCAAGGATGGTGTATGATAGATACACATACCTCCCTCCCAAGTCCTCAGTATACTAGGTCTCAGTCTGAAATCCTACAACAGGAAATACAGGTAACCTACAAGGTATACTGGCCTGAAACTACAGATCTCTCAAGGTCAAGTGCAAGAGGTACATCCCGCTATCTAAGCATACATACAGATATGACAATACCTGAGACCGAAGGAAACCAACAACATGATAACTCAGGGATAAACAACAAGTATCCAGAACTGGCATAATAAACAGGGATAAACAACAATATCCAGAACAGACATAATAACCAGGGATAGCGTAGAATCTTACTGCTATCTATAACATTCTATGCATAACAAAATGACAATATCAAAATAGATAAGTCAAAGGGTACCCGCAACAATAATCCCAAATCAAGCCCCTGTATCAAGGATGTATTTAATTAGCTATTATACACCAATAATAATCAGCTAATTAATCCCTAAACCGTGTTAGGGTTACCCCTACCCTTCCCTCTTCCATTTAATTACTTCTAATTAAATGAAAGGTTTGTAATTACTCCGCGTAATTACATTAGGTCCAATCCTAAATTCGAATCCGCCACACGTAGATTATTGGGGTTATGTTTCATACTAAACCCAATCTTAACCCAATCACCCAATACTTCAAGGTACGTGTGACAAACACCACAAAACCCAGTACCAAATTACCTAAACTGATACCAATCTTCACACAATCCCAACACTAAGTTAACAAAACTAGTTCCAAGCAAATCCAACCGATCAAATAGATGAACCGCACCAATCGGGTTAGGTTTAATCCCATTCAAGCACACGGTAAGTAATAAAGGGAAACTTTAGAATTTATCCAGGATCTACAACTAATCCAACTCACAATATGGTGTAATCAGAGTAAATCCAAGAGAACACTTAATTCAACAATCACTACAGAATTAAGCTTACCTCACACACAATAGCTCAAATCCCAGCTTCAAACACCCGGATCACTACAATAAGGAGCTGAGCAACCACCAACTAATTCCTAGCAAGATCAACTGGTCACAAACAAAATTCATCTTCATTCATAAACTCACGGCAGAACCCCACAGTACCACAGAGCTAGCTAAAACCAACTCCATCCCAGAACAAAATTTCTAACAGAAGCAACATGTGAAGTTATAACACCTACAAACAACTCCTTACCTCAAATCTCAAGCGATCCAAAGCCAACAGTAGCCAGATCCAAGAAGGAAGAAATACTACAAGATCCAAATCGAATTCCAAATCAAAATTATAGAACAACAACAAGAACAAATAGGTTCTATTGATCCAATTATCTAAATCTCTTACCTGAATGGTGGCCAACGATTTCTTCTATCCTATATTCGAAATTCGCCACCAAGGTGGAGAATAGCAACCCAATTCCAAGATCGAATTGGTTCTGCCACCACACACAAGAATTCGATTCATACTCAACCTCAACTCTAATTATTGTATACACGATCGTGTTAGCTAGAGGAAACCTTACCCACGTTGCTACCGGCGTCGCTCCCTTGAACGAAGACCAACCATTGATCGGCGATGAATCAGCTCTCGAGTTCCTGGCTAAGTGAACCCTAGCTCACCTCCGGTGGGGCTCCGACCGCGCGAGTATGTCGTCGGCCGACTTGACCACGGCTGTGCCCCAAAACGCCTGTGGCGAACCCCTATCTCCCACTCGCGAGGTGATTTGGAAGTCGAGGAAGTCGGAACCCAGTCGCTCGCCCGACTCCAAGGCTGTGACTCGCCGGAGTGGTGGATCAGGCAGTGTTCGTGGTGGTGGCGGCTTCGATCGGCCGAGGAAGGTGTGCGGCGCGTCGAGTTCGGCTGTGGAGGAATCGAATGGCCGAAACAGCGTGCCCTAATCGGCTCTTAAGGTGGCCATTTTGCAGTTTGGTCCAACCAACTTCCTTCTAATTGCAAAATCACCCCTAGTTTTAAACCTAATTACCTTTTAGTCCTTGTAAACTATTCGTTTTAATCCCTTTAACACTTTAAATTTCGTCCAAGAGTCCAGAACAAGCTAGGAACTTTCCGAAAAATTTTCCAGAGTGGAATAAACGTGTCGGATTTTACATCCTCCCCCACTAATAAAAATTTGGTCCCCAAATTTCGTTTATTACCCACAGCATGTACTAACAACATATAGCTAGTAATATGCTGAACGAAATCTAACCATACATACTAACCCCTATATCGTGTAACTACTATACGGAAACTAACCATAAGTTTCCGAGTAGGGTAACGTCCTACTGAAACCAGTGGTCTCCCGCGACCATTGGCTAATAACCAACATCTCTCCAACCAGTAGGGCCATCTTAGACTTCATCTATAAGTATCCATAATAAGCATAAAAACGATACTGATTTCGATTATCTCTATCTTAATTGACAAGTAAATAAACGAACGTCATACCGCGAAAAGTCGCTCCCTGGGTCTGCGGTGCCTCCCCTCTGGTGGTCGCATACGCTCGTCCCATCTCCGGCGGTGGGGGTGGTATTGCCGGGTACTGCGGTGGCTGTGGCACCGCCAGGTACAGCTGCGGCTGTGGCAGTGGCTGATACTGCAGCGGAGGCTGCGGCTGATACGGTGGATAATCCTGATGCGGAGGCATACACTGCATCTGAGACTGCGACTGTTGACCTGACCCTCCCACCGGGTACTGAGGCTGCTGCATCACAGTCTGATAAACTAGATAGATCCGCTGTGGGGGTCCTGCAGCTGAGCTCTGAGATAAGGTTGGGGTATAACTGGCCTCGCGTCCTAGCATACCGTAAGCAGGTGCTGGTGGGGCGGCATACGGCTGGCGGAATGAAGGTTGAGTCCCCCGTCCGCCTCTATGAGCTCCTGCCTGTCCTGAACGTCCAGTCTGGCTAATGGCTCCCGTCCCCTCATTCTGTGCCTTCAAGGCACAGTCCCTGCTCAAATGTCCTGGTAACTTACAATAGTAACAAATCGACTGCTCCAGCGAACAATCCTCCCTACTATGCTGTCGGGAACCACACTGTGCACAGTGAGACCTAGCAGTAAACTGCTCCTGACTCTGCTGAGAAGATCGAGAGGATCCTGCCGAAGTACGACCTGACTTCTGGGGCCTGGATGAGGCCTCAGAGATGCCCTGAGCGAACTGACCCTGGCTGCCGCGCTTTTGTCCAATAGCTCTCGTACCCTCATGCTGTGCTTTCAGCGCACAGTCTCGCCTAATGTGCCCTGGTAGCTTACAATAGTAGCAAACAGAATGCTCAAATGGGCAATCCGCCCTAATATGCTCTCGAGAACCACACTGTACACAGTATGATCCATCAGTAGATCTCTCAGATGGCTCTACAGCTGAAGGCTCTAAAGTCCCCATACGTGGTCGTCCTCGACCACGACTCGGTGCAAGAATATGAGCATCTCGCGTCATACCTGTTAAATTATTAACGAGTATTAAAACCAAAACCAAAAGACTAACCTTAATTTACCTATTTGCTGCCTGGAGAAGTCCTGTCGCTGCCAAGTCCCCAAATTGCCGTCGTATCGCAACCACGGCTTTAAAAATCCGTAATGTACTCGGATGAATAACATCAAACCCGAGCTCCGACACCTACCAGTTCAGTGTCAGATTTAAATTTCGAGAAATCCACGAATCGATGGTATCCCGCATCCTGGGCTTGATACCAAAAATATCAAAAATAAATCGGTATCAGATAAACCCCGAAAATCCCGTAAAACACGTAGGCATCGAAACCTGGCTCTGATACCAAAATAAATTGTCACGCCCCGAGACCTAGGAGCCGCTGATCTAATATAAAATCGGACAGCACCTCCCCTGTCCGGCGGACAATTTACACACACACAATATATAACAATCCACGCAGTTTAAATATTTGCACAACCACGCAGTTTATAGGGCCTCAGGCCTCAGATATAAGCAGAAACAACAGTTAAATGATTATAACTATCGAAAAACTAAATCCGAACTCACCTGAGCTGCCAGGGGGCAGGAACAAAACCAAAACCAATCGAAGTCCAACATAGGACTCAAAAGTACAATACCATCACATAAAACCTGAATACATGTTCGAAACACCACAACGGAAGCATAGGAAACACTACAGGGTCCATAAGCAAAACAAACATAAAATAAAACCAAGCGGAGCTCCTCTGGAGCTAGGGACTGGCGGCTCGGGATCTCCTCGCAGACATCAACCTGAAATAAACATATATGGCAACGGGGTGAGTCCATAGCTCAGCGAATACCCAAAGATATGCATAGAAGGTTATACCAACACTAAGAGTTCAGCTAATACAGACTCATATCAACAGTAGAGAAAGACTGGAACTGAAACCACTGGGTAGGTACATACCTGAATCCATCTGTATACTGGAAAGAGGGGTAAGAAATACCAAAGGAAAACCAATAGGCATATAAACACAGATAACAAGTCTCCAGCATATGCGATGTCAAACAAATGCAGCAATAAGTGCAGCAAACAATGCACGATGCAAAATATGCACATGGTGCAATGACATGGTCACCCCTGACACCAGACAGAATCATCGTACCCTGTCATAGGGACGTCTGACGGGTAGGGCTCTGACAACTGTACACCCTGCCATCACTGCTCCTGAGTGACCGAGTGGACAGGATGCTGGCGAGGGACCACCCCTCTACCCCAAGCAATGGGGGAGCTCCGCTCTCATCTCCTCGTGGCTCAGTACGAGAAGGGATCCTGGCTGCTACCACGCCCGCGCTCACCCCTCCAACAGTGGCCGAACGGAGCAATACAGGGCAAATGCACACATCTACGGTATCCACTAACCCATGAGTGGCCGTGTGTGCAAGTCATGTACCGGAAGACGATTAGGCTCAACCACAAGGGAATCGCTGATCGCCGGCATGCAACAGTGCAAGGATGGTGTATGATAGATACACATACCTCCCTCCCAAGTCTCAGTATACTAGGTCTCAGTCTGAAATCCTACCAACAGGAAATACAGGTAACCTACAAGGTATACTGGCCTGAAACTACAGATCTCTCAAGGTCAAGTGCAAGAGGTACATCCCGCTATCTAAGCATACATACAGATATGACAATACCTGAGACCGGAAGAAAACCAACAACATGATAACTCAGGGATAAACAACAAGTATCCAGACTGGCATAATAAACAGGGATAAACAACAATATCCAGAACAGACATAATAACCAGGGATAGCGTAGAATCTTACTGCTATCTATAACATTCTATGCATAACAAAATGACAATATCAAAATAGATAAGTCAAAGGGTACCCGCAACAATAATCCCAAATCAAGCCCCTGTATCAAGGATGTATTTAATTAGCTATTATACACCAATAATAATCAGCTAATTAATCCCTAAACCGTGTTAGGGTTACCCCTACCCTTCCCTCTTCCATTTAATTACTTCTAATTAAATGAAAGGTTTGTAATTACTCCGCGTAATTACATTAGGTCCAATCCTAAATTCGAATCCGCCACACGTAGATTATTGGGGTTATGTTTCATACTAAACCCAATCTTAACCCAATCACCCAATACTTCAAGGTACGTGTGACAAACACCACAAAACCCAGTACCAAATTACCTAAACTGATACCAATCTTCACACAATCCCAACACTAAGTTAACAAAACTAGTTCCAAGCAGATCCAACCGATCAAATAGATGAACCGCACCAATCGGGTTAGGTTTAATCCCATTCAAGCACACGGTAAGTAATAAAGGGAAACTTTAGAATTTATCCAGGATCTACAACTAATCCAACTCACAATATGGTGTAATCAGAGTAAATCCAAGAGAACACTTAATTCAACAATCACTACAGAATTAAGCTTACCTCACACACAATAGCTCAAATCCCAGCTTCAAACACCAGGATCACTACAATAAGGAGCTGAGCAACCACCAACTAATTCCTAGCAAGATCAACTGGTCACAAACAAAATTCATCTTCATTCATAAACTCACGGCAGAACCCCACAGTACCACAGAGCTAGCTAAAACCAACTCCATCCCAGAACAAAATTTCTAACAGAAGCAACATGTGAAGTTATAACACCTACAAACAACTCCTTACCTCAAATCTCAAGCGATCCAAAGCCAACAGTAGCCAGATCCAAGAAGGAAGAAATGCTACAAGATCCAAATCGAATTCCAAATCAAAATTATAGAACAACAACAAGAACAAATAGGTTCTATTGATCCAATTATCTAAATCTCTTACCTGAATGGTGGCCAACGATTTCTTCTATCCTATATTCGAAATTCGCCACCAAGGTGGAGAATAGCAACCCAATTCCAAGATCGAATTGGTTCTGCCACCACACACAAGAATTCGATTCATACTCAACCTCAACTCTAATTATTGTATACACGATCGTGTTAGCTAGAGGAAACCTTACCCACGTTGCTACCGGCGTCGCTCCCTTGAACGAAGACCAACCATTGATCGGCGATGAATCAGCTCTCGAGTTCCTGGCTAAGTGAACCCTAGCTCACCTCCGGTGGGGCTCCGACCGCGCGAGTATGTCGTCGGCCGACTTGACCACGGCTGTGCCCCAAAACGCCTGTGGCGAACCCCTATCTCCCACTCGCGAGGTGATTTGGAAGTCGAGGAAGTCGGAACCCAGTCGCTCGCCCGACTCCAAGGCTGTGACTCGCCGGAGTGGTGGATCAGGCAGTGTTCGTGGTGGTGGCGGCTTCGATCGGCCGAGGAAGGTGTGCGGCGCGTCGAGTTCGGCTGTGGAGGAATCGAATGGCCGAAACAGCGTGCCCTAATCGGCTCTTAAGGTGGCCATTTTGCAGTTTGGTC
>JAGFNQ010000637.1:346380-386041 GCA_024364735.1 Boesenbergia rotunda
TACCACTTTTTCAAATCAATCTTAGTAAAGAAGCAAGCACCATGCAATTCATCAAGTAAATCATCAAGTCTAGGGATAGGATGTCGATACCGAATTGTGATGTTGTTGATAGCTCTACAGTCCGTGCACATCCTCCATGATCCATCCTTTTTAGGTACCAAAATTACTGGTACAGCACAAGGACTTAAGCTCTCTCTCACCCATCCTTTTTGTAATAACTCCTCCACTTGATTCTGTATCTCCTTTGTTTCTTGAGGGTTGCTCCTATATGCAGGGCCTATTGGGAAGAGAAGCACCAGGAATAAGGTCCATTTGGTGTTCTATTCCCCTCATTGGTGGCAAACCGTGAGGTACTTCCCTGGGGAAACACATCCTCCAAAGTCCTGCAAAAATAGCAACAAACATCACTGGGCAAGGAGTTAGTATAGTTTCCAAGCAAGTTTCCTTGCACAAAAGAAGAAATATAGGTTGCCTTGTCAAATAAGCTCTCTTCACCTCACTTCCTCTTGCAAACAAATTTTCTATTCTTCTCTCTTTCTTTTCCTCGTTCTCTCTTTTCTTTTCCTCATTCTCTCTTTTCTTTTCTTTTCCTCATTCTCTCTTTTCTTTTCCTCATTCTCTCCTTTCTTTTTCTTAAGCTCTCGCTCTTCTTTTTCTCTTTTCTCTCGCATTTTTTTTTGATCCGCACAAACCTCCCTAGGTGATAATGGTACAAGTGTGACTTTGTGGGAATTGTGAAGAAATGAGAACTTGTTGGAGAATCCATCATGGTGAGCTCGCCTATCAAACTGCCAAGGTCTTCCAAGAAGAATGTGGCTTGCCTCCATAGGTACAATATCACATAGAACTTGATCTTCATATTTTCCAATGGAGAAATTAATCATCACTTGTTGATTCACCACCAATTCACCACTATTACTTAGCCATTGGAGTTTATATGGTCTTGCATGCGGTGTAGTCTTGAGGTTGAGTTTGGTAACCAACCTAGTGCTTGCCACATTGGTGCAACTTCCACCATCAATGATCATAGAGCATGTTTTACCTTGAATAAGGCAACGAGTATGAAAAATATTCTCTCTTTGGTCCTCCTCATGCTCCTTGGCTTGACTTCCTAATAACCTTCTAACCACCAAGAGATCGCCATCTTGCGCATAGGCTGCTCCATCATGTTCCTCATCGCTTGAAGAAGAAGAATGAGAAGAAGTTTCTTCACTAGAGATGCTCCCATTATCCCTAACCACCATAGTCTTCTTATTCGGGCATTCGGATGCGATATGTCCTTTTCCCAAACACTTGAAGCACTTGATATCCCTGCTCTTAGAAGTAGAAGAAGTAGTAGTAGGAAAAGGCTTCTTAGCGCTTGTTACCTCCTTTGAATTAGAAGAGGAACCCTCCTTCTTTGGCTTGTCCTTCCAATTTGAAGAGTAGTTTGAAGAAGATGGTCTTTTCATAACGCCCTTTCTCTTTAATTGTTGCTCCACTTTCATTGCTTGATGAACTAAGTCTTCAAGCTCCACATAATGTTGTAGCTCTACAATGTCTCCAATATCTCGGTTTAGGCCATGGAGAAATCGAGCCATAGTTGCTTCTCTTTCCTCCTCAATATTGGCCCTAATCAAAGCCACCTCCATCTCCTTGTAATACTCATCCACACTCCTACTCCCTTGGATGAGTCTTTGCAATTTGTTGTGCAACTCCCTATGGTAGTGGGAAGGCACAAATCTCCTTCTCATCAAAGTCTTCATTTCACCCCAAGTGTTGATAGGGTGCTCTCCATACCTTCTTCTCTCCTTTTGCATTTGATCCCACCAAATTAAAGCATAATCGGTGAACTCAAGGGCAGCCACCTTCACTTTCTTTGCATCAGGGTAATTGTGGCATGAGAAGATTTGCTCTATTTTCATTTCCCACTCAAGATATGTGTCGGGGTCATTCCTCCCTTGGAAGGAAGGTACCTTGACTTTCACCCCTCTTAGATCGTCTTCATGTTGATGGTTTCTACCTCCTCTTTCGTGTCTTCGTCCCCCTTCACGCCTCCTTCTTTCTCTTGGAGAACTATAGAATAGGTCACTTCCCGGATGAGATTCTTCATGATTAGAATTTCCCCCATGGTTGGAAACTCTTCCTCCTTCAAGTCGGTCCATCCTTTCATGTAAGCCTTCAAGTTGTCTTTGAAGCATTCTCTCAAAGTGTTGAGTAAGCGCCTCCATTTGAAGCCTATTAGGATCTTGCCTAGGGGAGTTTTCCCCACTCATGCTTGCAACAAAAAAAAAGATGACAAGGAAAATTACACAAGAAATGTTAGAAAGACCTCACCACTCGCCTCACGTGGTTGCACTCAAATTTATCCACTCAGCTTCCTTTATAAGCCCTTAAGAAAAGAACCTTATCAACGATTTTCTCAAGACAACAAGTAGACAATCAAGTGAGCAAGAAACCAACAAGAGAATATGAGTAGAACAAGAGAAATAAACGGTTAGAACAAGAAATTCAGCAACTATCAAGAGCAATGAGAGAAATATTGGGTCCTTTCAATTCGCCGATCTTCCTTCTTTTTTTTTTTGTTTTTTTTTCGAATTTACTTTTTGTCCTTTTTTTTTCTTCAGTCAAAAAACACAATGACTCAAGTAACACCTCTTTTTCTTTTTTTTTTTTTGAGTTTAGGACCCAAATAGAGAAGCGATAAATAGAGTTGGAGAATGAAAACACCAATAGAATACTATGGATGAGAGATTAACAAAGATGAACAAGAACACAAATGAAGAAGAACAAAACGCAAACCTGAAAATCAAGGAGCCAAGGCTCTGATACCAAATGATAAGCACCTTGGAATGGATCGCCTTGAAATTCAGATGTAGGGAAGGATATTGACGCCACACTCAAGAAAGATGAGAGGGTGAGTGATAAGTCATGGGGGTTTCGATCGCCACAAGTTGCCTTGATAAGATCACGATTAGTTCTTTGCCTAAGAACCAAAGGAAGCTCTCACAATAGAGAAAACTCTGATTTCATTCAAACTTAACATACCTTGGTCATACAAGAGTTCTCCTATATATAGACTTAGTGGAGGTTGAAACATTAACCTCTACCACACTTCCCACTAAGCACTAATTATGCACCATTATCATGCATGCATGCATGCATGATGTTTATTTCCCACAATTCCCTAATACTAGCTTAGGAACTCCCAAAAGCATTAAAAACCCACCAAAAGACATCAAAAATAACTTTAGAAAATTCCCCCAAAAATACCCACGAAAATTGGACACTTGTAGCCCTTGAATGCATCTTGGATCATGTGGTTTTGGGCCTTCAAGTTTTGTCTTCATGTGGGCTCAATTTCACTTTCAATTTGAAGGAATGTGATCCATTTAGTTGTTGCCTCCATTATGCATTGATCCTTCTTCTCCTTGAGCTCCATTATTAAGCCTTCCAAAGCTTGCTTCATTCTCTTAGTCTTGGATCTTGTCATGAGTCCTCCAATTCCTTTCAATGCCTCTTCCTCTATGGCTTTGTCTTGTAAGCTTGTATCCCCTCCTTGGTCCACATCAATTAATGAGTCAACTGAACCAAGTATCGAACCAACAAATGAACCAGCCCAAAGAGTCGAATCAAATAGTGAACCAAACTGACCAGCCGGACCTGAGGCTGAACCAAGCTCTAGAAGAACCAAGAAACCCAGAGTCAGTCACCCAACCGATCAAATTGTGGGTGATCTAACTCTAGGAGTCAGGACTAGATCCTCCTATAGAAACCTTAGTCAAATAGCTATGATATCGAAAATAGAACCCAAAACTATAGATGAAGCCCTACCTGACCCTGATTGGATCATAGCTATGCAAGAAGAATTAGCCCAATTTGAGAGGAACCAAGTCTGGGAACTAGTGCCTAAACCTGAAGGCAAATCCATCATAGATACTAAGTGGGTCTTTAGGAATAAGTTGAATAATCAAGGAGAAATAGTCAGAAATAAAGCCCGCTTAGTAGCAAAGGGTTTCAGCCAAGTAGAGGGATTAGACTACGATGAAACATATGCCCCAGTAGCCAGACTTGAGTCCATTAGAATGTTGTTAGCCTTTGCATCCCATAAAGGATTTAAATTATATCAAATGGATGTAAAGTTAGCCTTTTTAAATGGATTTATTAAAGAAGAAGTTTATGTAGGACAACCCCCAGGGTTTGAGGACCTAGACAAACCTAACTACGTTTACAAACTAACTAAAGCACTATATGGGTTAAAACAAGCACCTAGGGTTTGGTATGAATGATTATCAACTTACTTAACTTCTAAAGAATTTAAACAAGGCCAAATTGACTCAACTTTATTTATTAAAACCCTAGGAAAAGATATATTTGTTGCCTAAATTTACGTAGATGACATAATCTTTGGATCCACCAACACCAACTTCCTAAAAGAATTTGTCAAGATAATGGAAGAAGAATTTGAAATGAGCTTAGTTGGTGAGCTTACCTTTTTCCTAGGCTTACAAATTAAACAAACTAGGGATGGTAACTACGTTCATCAATTCAAATATGCTAAAGAGTTAATAAAGAAATTTAAAATGGATAACTCTAAAAGCATAAGTACCCCCATGGCCACTAATGTAAAAATAGATAGTGACCCTGATGGTAAACCAGTGGACCTTAAACTCTATAGGAGTATGATAGGTAGCCTACTGTACCTTACAGCCAGCAGACATGATATCCTCTTTGCTGTAGGGATGTGTGCTAGATACCAAACCTGTGCTAAGGAAACGCACTTAGCAGCCCTAAAAAGAATTCTAAGATATGTAATGGGCACCCTAAATGTAGGGATTTGGTATCCTAGGACCTCAACTTTTGATTTAACAGGATACACAGATTCTGACTATGCAGGCTGTAAATTAGATAGGAAGAGCACAAGTGGAAGCTGCCAACTGTTAGGTCAGAGTCTAGTTAGTTGGTGCAGCAGAAAACAACACTGTGTAGCTCTATCCACAACTGAAGCTGAGTATGTGGCCTTAGGAGAGTGTGTTGCTCAACTTTTATGGATGATGCACACACTTAAGGACTTCCAGCTCAACTACACCCAAACTCAAGTATTTATTGACAATATAAGTTCAATTAATTTAACTAAGAACTCAATTCAACACTCCAGAACCAAACATATAGAAGTCAAACATCATTTTGTAAGAGACCATGTAGCCAGGGGTGAAATAGTACTTAAACATATTGACTCTAAATCCAACTTAGCTGATATATTCACAAAACCCTTACCTGAATCTGAGTTCAGTTCACTAAGAAGGCAGTTAGGATTGTGTTCTGTAGAATAGATTAACTTTATTACTTTTTCTCTACTTGATTTAAATTAAAATTTGAAAAACTGTTTTACTTAATTTCAAAATCAGTTTCGACTTAGTTTTATTTATATTTCAAAACTACCCCCTTCAAAAATTAGGGCTTTTTCGAAAATGGACTTAGCCTAGGCCCTAACCCTAGAACTGCATGCACCTATAGACTTAGAAGCCAGCATCTCACAAGCACCTTAGGGTACTTTTTGATTGATAACCTAGAAAGGGTTGAGATGCTTAGGTCTTTGCCTTAATTCAAGATGCTTTAAGTCAGTGCATCTGCAGTAATTGGGGCACTAAATACAACTTATACAGCAATCAAGTTAAGTGTCAAGTTTAGAAAATCTAACTTGAACAGAAACACTTAATTTGACTAACCCTAGCAAAAACTACTGTTTATAACAGTTAGTAAGTAGCTAATTGGGTTAGACAGGTCCCTATAGAGAAATTTGAATGATTGTGGTTTAAGTCTAATTATGATTTGGTTCAGTACAGCAAAATCTTACTTATTTCCATTATTTCTGCTATATTTATTTGTTTTGATATATGGCAAAGGGGGAGAGATAGGAAAGGAGAGAGTAAAATTAATTTTCTTTATCAAAATTTAATTTTCTTAACTCTATCCTTTATTCAAAAAGTATTCAAAAGTTTTTCTTTATTCAAAACTTTTTTGAAAAATACTTAAGCTTTCAAAATTTTGCTAAGTATTTAAGCCTTTCAAATTTTTACTTAAGCTTTAAGTATTCAAGTCCTTCAAAATTTTTACTTAAGCTTTCAAAATTTTGCAAGTACTCAAGCCATTCAAAATTTTATAACTTAAGCTTGTCAAAAGTTTTAAACTTTTATAAAGTACCTTAAGCTTAAGATTCTCAAAACTGGTTAAGTACAATGTTATTAAGTACTTAAGTTTTCCAAAAGTACTGTATTAAGTTTTCAAAATTATTAAGTACTTAAGTTTTTTTTAATCATCCTACTAAAGTACTTAAGCTAACACTTTCAAAACCTTTGAGTACCTTGAAACATAAAGCCTCAAACTTTTTAAGTACTCAAAAATCATGTTTCAAAAATCTTCCTATATACTTTTAACTTAAGATTCCTAAGTACCTAAAACTTAAGTTTTCAAAGTACAAGTAAAGTTTTTTTAACCCCACGAATTTTTGAAAAATCTAGGGGGAGATTCCTTCCAGGGGGAGGGAACAAAATTTAACATTTTTTCATGCTTGCTTAAACTTAACTTTTTGAACTATGGTTGCCATAAATCAAAAAGGGGGAGATTATTGGTGCAGAATGCACCAAAGTCAAACCTGTGTTTTGATAATGGCAACAGAGGTCAAAAGTTAAGTCTTACTTGTGTTTCTAACAAGTTACTCTAGTGTGCAGAGATAAAGTCCTAACGAAGGACTGCTAGGCAACTGGCGAAGGACTGCCAGTAGCAAAGCCCTAGCGAAGGACTGCTAGGCAACTGGCGAAGGACTGCCAGTAGCAAAGCCCTAGCGAAGGACTACTAGGCAACTGGCGAAGGACTGCCAGTATCCAAGCCCTAGTGAAGGACTGCTAGGCAACTGGCGAAGGACTGCCAGTAACCAAGACCTGACAAAGGACCGTCAGGCAAAAGTCCAACCAAAGGAGCGGTTGGCATCAGGTAAACTCTCCCGAGAGGAGTAGGTGAGGACGCGTTCCCCGTCGAGGGAACAGTAGGCGTCGGTTAGACCTAGGGCTCCATTTGGGAGACCAACGTCAGAACCAAGACAGCTAAGGCTGTATAAATAAATATTTTATTGTTGCATTGTGTTTTGGACTAACCCTGGATGCAGGACCGAAGAAACGTGTGTCTGCAGCTCAG
This sequence comes from Boesenbergia rotunda, assembly GCA_024364735.1. NCBI lineage: Eukaryota > Viridiplantae > Streptophyta > Magnoliopsida > Zingiberales > Zingiberaceae > Boesenbergia > Boesenbergia rotunda. The sequence continues at coordinate 353,554 of JAGFNQ010000637.1, forward strand.
AAAGCCTCAAAGGAGAGAGCCAATGGCTGAGTAGGGCGCCCAGAGTGTCCCGGGCGCCCCCAAGGTGCATACAAAACAAGTCAAAGAAAAAAGGGTTCGAACAGCTGCTGGGCGGGGCGCCCCCGTGCTCCCGGGCGCCCCCAGCATCCCGGGCGCCCCCATGCGCATGCCTCGAACCAGAAGCCTTCGAAGCCAGAAGATAAGATTTGACCCGGTCAATCCGGGCGCCCCGAGCGCTCCGGGCGCCCCGGTCAAAGCGGATCCCGAAGATAAAGGGATCATACGCTGACCGAGATTGAACCGGATCGAAGGACACGTGGGGGGCGCCCCCGACGTCCCGGGCGCCCCCTGGACCTATATAAAGGGCCCTCGACCAAGGCTTCCAAGTATCAATTCTTTCAACGCCTAAAAGCTCTTCTACGCTCGTGCCTTGCTCCGGAAACACTCCAACTCGAGCCGACGACGTCCCGCTGCCCCGAAAAAGTCAATACACTCCGGACGTCGGTAACGAAGAGTGCAATTCTTTATTTTTATTTTCGTGCACTTACTTTGTAACCAAATTCTGTAACTATTATTGCGCTTCATATAGAATTGCCCAAAGTAAACGGTCAACGACCGTGGGCCTTGGAGTAGGAGTCGACACAGGCTCCGAACCAAGTAAAATCGACTGTGTCTCTGTGTTGTGTTTATTTTTACTTCCGCTGTGCAATTGCTCTTTACGAAATTCCGAACGATTTCCGATATTCACCCCCCCCTCTATCGGTTTTCTCGATCCAACACATAGGTTTCTAGGGAAAACACCCTTTGAATTGTGGAATGGAAGGGTACCTCAAGTCCACTATTTTAAGGTCTTTGGATGTAAAGTCTACATCTTAAATACCAAAGATGACCTAAGGAAGTTTGAGTCAAAAGCCGATGAAGGAATTCTAGTAGGATATTCATTGACTAGTAGGGGTTATAGAGTTTACAACAAGAGAACAAAAGTGATTGAGGAGTCCTCGAATGTTAAATTTGATGAAACAACTAGTACCTACCCTAGAAAAGCCTCAATTGATAAGGATATAGAAGAGGTCCAACCCCTTGCCCAAAGAATCCAAGACCTACATTTGGAGGGCAATGATCAAGGGGGAGTTAGAAGTACCCTAGAGGATGAGGAAGAAGGAGTAAATGAACCCACAACCTCTAGGCCCTTGAGACATCACCATGATCACTCTATTGACCAAATAGTTGGTGATGTAACTCAAGGAGTAAGGACTAGGTCCTATTTTAGGGATCAAACTAGTCAAATAGCTCTAATCTCTCAATTAGAACCCAAGACCATTGATGAAGCATTGGGAGATGTTGATTGGGTTTTAGCCATGCAAGAAGAGCTAAATCAATTTGAGAGAAGTGAAGTTTGGGAGTTAGTTCCTAGGCCCAATGATTGCACCATTGTAACCACAAGATGGGTCTTTAGGAACAAACTAGATGACCAAGGTAAAATCACTAGGAACATGACTAGATTGGTAGCTAGGGGGTTTAACCAAGTTGAGGGACTAGATTATGATGAGACTTATGCCCCCGTAGCTAGGTTAGAATCTATTAGAATTCTACTAGCCTATGCCGGTCACATGGGTTTCACACTCCACCAAATGGATGTGAAGTCGGCATTTCTTAATGGGATCATTAAGGAAGAGGTCTATGTAGAACAACCCCCCAGGTTTGAGGACCCTAAATATCCAAGACACGTGTTCAAATTAAGAAAAGCCTTATATGAATTGAAATAAGCTCCCCGGGCTTGGTATGAAAGGCTTTCTTCATTTCTAGTGTCTAAGGGGTTTAGGAGAGGAACAATTGACCCTACTTTGTTCCTAAAATCTAAGGACAATGACATATTTATTGCCCAAGTCTATGTAGACAATATCATTTTTGGGACAACAAACAATGACTTCCTACAAGAATTCATCAAGTGTATGAAAGATGAATTTGAAATGAATCTTGTAGGAGAGTTAACCTTCTTTTTAGGCATTCAAGTTAAGCAAACTAATGAAGGTACACATGTTTTTCAAACCAAATATGCTAAGGAGATGTTAAAGAAATTTGGTTTAGAAAATGCTAAGGTAGCATCTACACCCATAGGAACCAATGTGAAAATGGATAATGACCTTGAAAGGAAAATGGTAGACTCTAAGCAATATAGGAGCATGACTGGTAGCCTCCTATACCTAACCGCTAGTAGACCAGATATACTTTTTACGGTAGGTATGTGTGCAAGATACCAATCTTGTGCCAAAGAGTCCCATTTGGTTGTAGTCAAGAGGATCCTAAGGTATGTCAAAGGTACCCTCAATGTCAGACTTTAGTATCCTAGAACCCCTAGTGTTGATCTAATTGGATACACCGACTCTGATTATGCAGGTTGTAAGCTAGATAGGAAGAGTACTAGTGGAGGGTGTCAATTTCTTGGGTCTTCCTTAGTTAGTTGGAGTAGTAGGAAATAACCATGCGTTGCCCTATCAATAACGGAAGCGGAATATGTGGCAATGGGTGGGTGTGTTTCCCAACTCCTTTGGATCATGCACACCTTAGAGGATTATGAGTTACATTACACCAAGGTCAAAGTCTTGTGTGATAATGTAAGCACAATCAACTTGACTAAAAATCCAGTTCACCATTCTAGGACAAAGCACACTAAAGTGAAACATCACTTCATTAGAGACCATGTGGCAAGGGGAGACATAGAACTACAATATGTTGAATCAAAGTCGAACCTAGCCGACATCTTTACCAAGCCTCTTCCCGAATCAGAGTTTACATCCTTAAGAAGAGGCCTTGGAATGTGTTTTGTGGAAGTATAGGATGAACTTGGCGATATTCGATTTGAAAAAGGGTGCTTGATCCATTAAGGTGATACATTTGGCTCACTTGTGCTTGTGGCACATTGTTGAACCATTAGAAGTATCAAAATATGAAAAATAGACCAACTATGGGGAAGGCAAGTGTTTAATCAATGGACACTTTGCCCAAAGATCATAATTGGACATTTTAAACCTTTGAAAACCATTTTATGCCTTACATGCTCTGACATGCTTTTAAAAGTCATATGGTTGCAAAACTAGATTATAAATTTGATACAAAATGTAGTGGTTTTCAAGGTTTTTGGATTTTTATCAAAAGTCATGCATATTTGAAATTTTATATAGACTAATATTTTTCCCTGATAGAGTATATCATTTCAAACATGTATGTAAAATTTTACAATTTTTGGAATTTTTTTGATTTTTCTGGGCGTTTCTGAAATTCGACAGAAAAGCTAGAAATTGGCACTGATAGCGTATCAGTCGACTGGGCAGTCGACTGGTACGACTAGTTTCAGCTTCTGTGAGAAATTTCAGAAATCTAACTTTCTCTCATTTGGTGTCATAGGGTTGGGTTGCTTGAGGCAATCCTTTTGATGGTGTCAAAGGGGGGAGAATGGGTGGTTTAAGTTAGAATTTTAACTTGGAATGGATGGTTTAAGGTTTTCTTTCTCACTTAGACCTTGAATGATTAAAAATGGGGAGAAGACATGGATTAAGGGGGAGGTCACCTCTTAGGTTTTGATATGTCTTACATTTTTAATGTTGTTGAGTGTTAAGTGGAAACTTAACTTGGATTATGATTAGAATTGGAAATGGGGAGAAGACATAGATTAAGGGGGAGGTTACCTCTTAGGGTTACTATGTCTTATGCTTTTTCAATTGTTATCTTTTGCTATTGTTATTGTGGTTGTTATTTATCTCTAACTTAAACATTTGTCACACATCAAAAAGGGGGAGATTATTAAGGCAATCGGCCCTTAAATGATTGGAAGATCATGGTTTTGATGTGTGTGGGTGAATATGTTTAAGGTTAGAGTGTTATGTTGTATTTGATGTATAATTGAGTTTGCAGGAATTGGAGAATCACACATGTTAGTGATATGAGAGATGTGTCCTAAGACAATCGCCTTATGATTGTAATTATTTATTTTAATAAATGAATATTCACTATTTGGGTATACATGTTTGTATATTTGATTGAGATCTTAAACTCATTTACTGAATGTCCGCAATACAATTCACAGCATGAGAGAATTTGTGATGAATTCACAAGTAGTGATTATCTCTACATGCGCAATTGTGAAGTATTGAAATTGTCCCTAGTCGATGAATTAATAAATACGGACACTATCAATTCTGTTAAGACTAGCATGAGTTATTCTCTAATCAGCTGATTCTCACTGGCTGGTGACATTGAGATGTCCGGAGATAAACATGAATGCTAGTTAAGGGAACTAGTTCATTGGAGTGACTAGCTGTAAAACTTCATATGGTAGTCTACATATAGATATGTCAGTGAAGTTCTTACTGCAGCTTAAGTGCGATGTTCCTTTGACTTGCGGTGTTCAAGTCATCTTGGTCATGGAGACTTATACTTTGACATCTTAAGCAAGCATCTCCAAGGAGATGTGGACCCAGGATGATTGGGTATAAGCCGAAGTGCCCGAAGATATTTGAACAACCTACAAAGGATTCACCACTCCTTGTGAGGAGATGTATACCCGAGGCCTATCGTCGGATTGTTACTCGAAGCCTCTGGCCAGAGCATGACATGTTCAGAGTATGAATCTCTTAAATACATGAGAGTAATTAGAATCCGTAGGACGAGAAAATGTTACTTGGGCTAGGTGTGACGTAGTCAACCTAGTGGGGACTGACACACATAGACCATATCCTGAACCAAGTGGGTATAAGATGGTGAAGGGAATGGGGCACAATTCATTATAGCTGCTGAAGGGTTTCAGAATTGTTTCTGAAGTCAACCGTTGATCTTTCGATTAATTGGGGATCATGATGTACTACTAGGTGCCACTCATGATCGTTCTATAATTGATTAATTATAGACGGCCAACATAAATCGAAAGCCTATTTAGTCACACGCACTACGAGTAATCCGAGGGATTTAAAACGAGTTGAAAATTAGATTTTCCAATCAAGAGAGATTAAGTTTGGTTGAGCCAAACGATAAGTTGAATCTGAATTTTTCAGAGACGCATCGGAAGTGTAAAATGGCTAAGTCTTTTGAAGACTTAATAGATGAATTAAATAAGTTTAATTCATTGTGGCTTGGCTTGGATGGGCTGGCCAAAGAGGGCCTCCATCCTCTTTGCTTGGTCGGCCACAACAAAGGGAGAGAACCAAGTTTTTGGTTCAATTTATAAAATAAACCAAGTGTAGTTTGTTTTATAAAATTATGGATGATATAAATTTTTTATATAATAAACCAAGGTTTGGTTTATTTTTCATGGAAATTAAAATGAACCATGGATTGGTTTATTTTATAAAATCAATCATGGATTGATTTACCATGATAAGGAAATTTATTCCATAAGAGAGAAGAGACTTGATTGATTTTTTATCATGAATTAAAATATAATTTTAACCATGATATAAAATCAAACTTGGCATGATGGAATAAGTTATTCCATTTTTGAGAGGCTTGATGGTTGAGAGGCCACTATATAAAGGACCCAAGGCAAGGCTTGGGTGATAATTGAAGAGATGAAGGCATAAGCACTCTCCCTCCCTTTCTCTCCTTCTCTTCTCCCCTTCTTGCCGTGCGTCAACCAGCCCCAAGAAGGAGCACCAGCCGGCCGCCCCTGCCCTTTCCCTGCCGACCACCACCTGTTGCCGGAGAAGGAAGCTCCGACCATCTCTTGGCCGGAAGAAGGTGCTGCCGGAATTAGAGTTTGCCGCAAGGATCCTTTTGCCGCAAGCCTCTTCTTTTGCTTCGCCAGAATTTTGATTCCAGTCATCCTTTTGTGGTTAGTCTTCCGACTTCTCTCTTGGTTTTTCTCGTCGCGTTCTCGGAGAATCTAGTAGTTCTCGAGAACATGAAACTCGTGGCTTTGCGAAGTCATCCCGAAGATACTCGGCGTGGACGCGAATAGAGGCGGAGCTTCTAAGGGACGCTTACAGTTGGATCTCGTCCCTTCCTTCGAGTTACGCGAGGTAATACGTAAATTAGTTTACGTTTCTGCAAAATTTTAAATATATGATCATGTCTACACAAGATAAAATTGCATGCTTAGATGTGTGGTTAAATAATTTGAGAAATTATTTATGCTAAACCTTCCGCTGCACGTAATTAATTTTAAAATTACGAACCCGCATCCATGTCAACATGCACCCGGTCCCAACAACACATGTTGGACATATCTGAGGGACGAGAGCCGAGGGAGGAGAGCTCCAAGGGCAAGCCGGGAAGTGGACTTCAAGGGCACACGTGAAGGGTGGCATGGAGGCAAGCCAAGGAAAGGCTTGCGTGCGCATCCGAGGGACGATAGCCAGAGGAAGAGGACTTTAAGGGGCAAGCCAAGGGAGCAGACTTGAAGGCACATGTGAAGGAGAAGGTCCGGAGTTGCTGGAACAAGACTGAGAGGCAGGACAGTCGACTGGCCCAGGGCCAGTCGACTGCCAAAACTCACAGAGAGTTTTCAGCCTCGGACCAGTCAACTGCCCTTGGGGCAGTCGACTAGTATACCTGAAAACTAGGTGTTGGCTAGCCGTTGGCTAGCAATTAATGCTAGGCCAGTCGACTGCCCCTAGGGCAGTTGATTGGTGTGGGGTTGGACAGACTGCGAGTTTGTCCTGTTCACCTATAAAAGGAGCACCTTTTTGCATGTGAGTGGTACGGTTCCGAACAGTGTCGAAGTGCTGCTCGTCTGAAGAGTGTTTCATACTTCCTCTCTCATATTTCTTCATTCTGTAAAGAGGAAGATCGATTGTAAAGGTTTCTCCACCTGAAGAAGAGTTTTCGATAGTGAAAGTGGTGCTCGCGGCGTGGATCCTTGGATTAGTCACTCATCTGGGTGGATACCAAATAAACGATCATTGTTAGCATTGTACTTATTTTCTTTTGCATATTATTTCCGCTGCGCTAACAAATTTGTAGAGATCCAATCCGAAAAAGTGCTATTCACCCCCCCCTCTAGCACCTAGACGATCCTTCACTTCCCATCACATTAAAGCCAATAAACACAATTAACACATGTTTCTCATTTTTGGCTTTTTAACTTCTCTTCATCCAATGAAGAGAAACTCTTCATGTTCCTCTAACAATAAATTCATTTAATATTTTAATGAATTATTATCCTATCTAATTGGTTGAGTCTAATCTTAATGAGTCTAATTCAGATTAGACTCAATTTTATAATTCAATTGAATTAATTTGAGTCCAACTCAATTAATCCAATTTTGATCACATTTTAGTCAAACCAAAATCAATCAATCAATCTCCGAAACATCATGCCCTTTAGCGTGACCCAATAGGTTCTCGTAACATTGACAATGTGTCTAAACCACTTTAAACACAAAAGCAATGAGATGCATCTAGCAATGCATCATTGCTACCCAAGTGACGAGAAAGTCGAGATTTGACTTAACCTCCAAGAGTATTATCTCGTATAACTTTGTCATTCTATCCTCGATATCTTGATTGATCAATGAGGCATAGACCATGTCATCCTCGATATCAATTTTTGTGTTTCTTGATTTCCAAGTAAACTCACTCAAGCAAATGAGCTCAATATCTCATATTGATACATTTGAGCATGACCATGTATTTTAGTAGTCCTACTCGATCAAGAGGCCCAGAGATATCACTCCCGTCATATGGGAGGGATAGATCCCATTTACGTCACTCATATCCCTCCGCATAATTTATTACATACCCAGTGATCGCCTTTATAGTCCACCCTGTTACTGGTAGCGTTTGACAATACCAAAGTACACAACTCCTTATGTAGAGAACCGTAGTGACTTCAGGTCTAAGGACTATTCATACTAATACTCAGATGAGAAAGTTTATGACACTCATATAACGATCCATGAAATTTTCTCATGGCGGGTTAATTCAATACACATTATCTAATGTATACCCATGTGTTAACTTGATATCCCATATCCATGACTTGTGAGATCAAGTCATCAATTGACCTACATGTTAGTCTCAATACATTAATATTACCTTTGAATATTAATACTTGACTAGAAATAATTAAGAGTAGTGATTCTCTACATCATCTCACTATCAATTAAACTAATTGATATAATGTAGATCAGAACCTATTATCCAAGGACATTACTATACTTATTCATTGGGCACAATCATGAAATAAATATAATAATCAAACTTTACTTTTATTAAATAGAATATGACAATCATCTCATAATTGACTCTAAGGCTAACACTAACAATTAGTGCAAGAATGACATATTCTTCAAGTTCAGATTTCGAGGAAGATGATTCGCTCCAAGTTACCTTTAGGTTTCTTTTCCTTGTCATTAATTTTTAATGTAGGATAGTTGTCCTTGATGTATCTTTCTTGATAGTTGTAGCACCGATTCTTCCTTTTTCTTTGAAGCAGTTTCTTTACCAGTGACTAATTAAAATTTTTAGTTTTAAACAATTTTGATTTTTTTTACCATGTAAGTTTTTTCATCCTTGTCGAGCGATGTGTCCGAATTTGATTCATCTATTTTGGCTTTCGGTGCTAAGTTTTGACTAGTTCACCTTTTTGATTCAGCATATCTAGATTCGTGAAGTTCAAATGTAGAAAATAATTGCCCTAGCATACTTACCTTGAGGTCTTTCAAAATGTAATATGAGTCTACAATCGAAGACCATTCTTGTGTCTTAGGAAATGAGTTCAGGGCATATTTAACTGCATTTTGATTTAAATTGATTCTCTAAGGCTGGTGAGTGCAGTTATTTGTTCCTTGATTCTCGTGTACAATTATGCGACAGTTTCTCCAGCATCCATCTACAGGTTTATCAGTTGATTCCGAAGCAGAACCTGTCTTGTTGGCTTGGCTTCTAAAGTTTCTTTGTGAAGCTCCAGGAACATTTCCCAAAGTACCTTTGCTGATGTATACGTACTGATCTGGTTGACATCCTAAGCTGGTAACATAGTTAGTAGATGAAACATTACTTTTCCATTGGCTATGAAGTTGGCTTGCTCCTTCTTCAACCAGAGGCACTTTTTCATGTCTTCGAGTGCTACAAAATCATTTCTCATTATTAATAGTAATTCAAAATCAATTTTGAAAAATACCTCCTAGGGTGTTTCCACATCGCGAACTCCTCCTCAAACTTCAGTAGGTAAATACTTGGTTCGACAATCATATTATTGCTTTATCTGGTGGTTAGTCCTTTAAAAGCTATTGGACTCTAATACCAATTGTAGGATCATGTCAGGTGTGGGATCGGATTGAATCGATAGAGAGGGGGGTGAATATCGATTGTTAAATTTTCGAAAATAAAGAGAGTAATTGCGCAGCGGAAAAAACAAAAACAAGCGCTAACACTTTTTGTTTTTACTTGGTTCGGAGTCGCAGTCGACTCCTACTCCAAGGCCCACGGTCCTTGACCGTTTACGATGAGAAATTCTATATTTTCGTAAAAGTGTTTACAAATTGAGTACAAATATAGAATTTAAAAAGAATTACAACACTAAAAAATTAAACTTTTACCGACGACCAGAGAAGTTGGAAGTTCGGAGCAGCGGGTCGTCGTTGGTGCTTAAGTCGCGAGTACGGAGCTTGTCGGAGTGTAGCGCTTGAACGAAAGTGTCGGAAGCAATTGATATCGAAGCCTTGGTGGTGAACCCCTTTATATAGTGTTAACAAGGGCGCCTGTGTTGAAGGGGGCGCCTGACACGTGGCCTGTCCTGCGAGAACTTCAATCCGTAGACTTGGCCAACGCTTATCCCTTCAACTGGGGCGCCTGAGTTAACTGGGGCGCCTGTTAACATAGGTGCCTCAATGACTTGGTCCTGTGGCTTGTGTGGCAGTTTACTTCGAATGGCTGGAATCCCTCTTTGGCTGGGGCGCCTGTCTCAACACAGGCGCCTAGCCCAGTGAGGCGCCTCACTCCATTGAGGCGCCTGAATGTAGAAACCTTCATTCCTTCGTTCATGCAATCAGAGTTAGTTCTAAAACACAAGAAGCATATAAATGATAAGATTAAACCATGTTTTACAACCTGAGCTGTCTTGATTCTGACTTTGGGATTCCCAAATGGAACCCTAGGTCGAACCGACGCCTAATGTTCCCTCCACGGGGAACGCGTCCTCACCTACTCCTCTCAGGAGATTTTACCTGTTTGCCATCCGGCTCCTTCGGTTGGACTTTTGCCCAATCCCCCGGATCAGGTCTTAGTGCCCAGCTTTACTTACCAGGTCTTAGTGCCCAGCTTTACTCACCAAGTCTTCGGTGCCCAACCCTCGGCCAGGACTTAGTGCCCAACTTTACTCACCAGGTCTTCGGTGCCCAGCCCTCGGCCAGGACTTAGTACCCAGCGTACCTATGACTTTTCCTACATACTTGATTAACCTTGTTAGATCACAACACACCTTAACTTCTGAACCCTTTGCCATTATCAAAACATAGGTTTGACTTTGGTGCTTCCGGTGTAACGCCCGCCTTTTTTTTCCACACCTTACGGTGAGGCGAGAGATGGCGTTACGCTAACGTACATATAGGCACATGAACATCGTAATGCAGCGGAATAATTTAAAACTTTTATACTTACATGCACCTAACACTTGAATCTCGTAGACATGTCTTATACTATCATTCCTAAACATAGCGACATGGTAACTTAGCATGTTAACATCATACATAACATCATGATATAAAAATCACATAAAGTAACCATAAGCAACATAGGTAGTAAGTTATTCTTCAGACATAACTATCATAAGTATAGCATGAAACTTAAAAAGACAGTGCAAAACATAAGCCATAAGACAAAGTATAAATATGAGAATCTTTTCCCTTTTTTTTCCCTTGCCATGTCACTACCACACACACACTCTTGCCCCTCCTGCTGCTTCCCTTAATATCCTCTTGCTTGATCTGCGGTATAAGACAATAAAACTATAAGCACATAGGCTTAGTAAGACCCTTCCCTACTCACTAAAACCATACGTCACATAAAATATAAGCATAGGAACATTTAAAATGTCATGATTCTTAACATAAAACGTAAGCGTATGAAACATTTAACATGGCATGATTCTTAGCATAAAACATAAACATAATAAACATTCGACATGTCATGGTTCTTAATCATAAAACATAAACATAATGAACATTTAACATGGCATGGTTCTTAATCATAAAACATGAACATAATAAACATGGTTCTTAATCACAAAACATGAACATAATAAACATTTAATATGGCATGGTTCTTAATCATAAAACATAAACATAATAAACATTTATTAACATGGATGCATAACATGAATGGATGCGTAAGTCAAATGCATATAACATATGGATGCTTATTTGAAAATCATACTTATAAATACTTAAATATAATCATCACATCATGGGGGCCCTAGCTTGTACCACATACATACATCATATGCGCGCATCCCTAAGTAAATACGAGGTAGCTAATCTCGACCTACTAGGGTAAGGACAGCTACGGTAGTCCCAGAACCGTGAACAGCTTCATCGGTAGTCCAGAACCGTGGACAGCTTCATCGGTAGTCCAGAACCGTAGATCTTACTTAGGTCCGGTACAAGCCCATTCATAAAGTAAAATAGTTTCACATGCTTCTTTCATTCATAGAACATACATGGCATAATTAAAGACATAAACAGGATCCTATTACATGGGGCATAGTATAAAGCATACTTAACATTTCATCATTCATACTTAATGCATAACATCATCATTATGCCTCGAAGGCATGAACCTTATCTTCATTCATCATTTTCATTCATAAGACATGACATACATACATAATTATATCCTGAGGTATAAACATCATCTTAGTTCATAATGTTCGCATGATCACGATACCTCAGGTAAACATGCATTACATACATGGTACATATCACATATCATACATGATCATGGTATCTATCATAAAACATGCATGGGTAAGATTCATATGAACATGATACATACCATCTAGGTTCATAACATTCAACATAAACATGAATAAGTTTACATAACTATCTTATACATATGTCCAAAGTGTTTATCCTAACGCATGCATACTTCTACCTACCTCACGACACATGTGTTCATAACATATGGTGGGAGACATTCATAAATAAATCCTACTAGAACATGATACATAACATAACATACAGGGTCATAATGCATGACATATAAACTTAGGGTTTGGACATTACCAAAGACCATACAACATCCTTGAACCTATTCACATACAATACATACACTACCATAGGAAGCCATTAAAACCCTTGATTGGAGTTAACCCTAACTCCTAGCCCTACATCTTGGTCTTGGCCGAAACCCTATAAGGTCACAAGCACATGGGAGGATTCATAAAACTCCCAATTAACATCTAATACCATATAAATAATACCATAGGAGCCATTAGAACCCATGATTAGAGTTAACCCTAGCTCTTAGCCCTATATTATGTCTTGGCCGAAACTTGCAAGGGGCACAAGGGCATGTAAAATTTATACAATTCACCATTAACATCCCTTGTATATTAAGGAACCATAAGGAACATGTTTGGAGAGTTAGATCTAGTCCTAACCATGAACCCATGGTGGTGGCCGAAAGTTACCAAGGGCCTTTGGTGCTTCAAAAATTCCACCACTCACCATACCCTCTTTATTTATCTTAAGGAAACATTAGGAAACATGAATGAGGTTTTAACATCATCCTAACTCTAAAACCTACCTTGGCCGAAAGTTGTAGGGGTCAAGTTCATGGTTTTCCCAATATGGAACCCAACAAAACTTCGTATCATGATAAACATCAAGGAAAAACCATTATACCACAGGTGAGGGAGTCTTACCTTGGTTTATCTTGATTATAACCTTGAATAGAGAAGCAAAAAGAGAACCTCCTTGACCTTAGACCACCCCTAGTCCTTGTAGTCTTGTAGGAAGCCCTTGGATCTTGAAGAATAAGTCTTCTTGTGAAGCTTCTCCAAGGGGAAACCCCTTTGTAGGTTTTCGGCTAGAAGGAGGAAGAAGAGGGAGAGAAGGAGCTTTGGTGGAAGAAGAAAACAATAACTTAAGTGATAAGTTGTCTCTTCCCTTCCCCTCTCTTTTATACTAAGTGAAGGGGCAAATGAAGGGGCATGGTGCCTCTTCTCATGGTGACCCTTCACTTCCTTAAACCTTAACTAAAATCCTCTCCATTCCCTAATAGCACTCCCTTGCTAGATGAATTGGTTAGTACATGCATGGTGATACACTAGGTCCAAGGTTTAATCCTTGGTGCATGCACTTTTTTTTATTAGTTTTATAATTATTTTTGCCAAGGCCCATATAAGAGCCCACTAAGACTCATGTTAATATTTCTAATTAAAATCTATTTCCATTCTTGATAAAATTTTTACCTAAGGTCCCTTAATAGCCATGGTATTAGGAGGGCCCATGTAAGGCCCATTATTACTTAGCTTCTTAATCTATATGGGAAAATCATGGATAATCATGCTAAGGTTCATACTAGTATCCCCATGCTCCTTGAGACTCTATCTAGGCATGATCAATATTTCTAAAGAAAATATTGAGAAAATTTTCCGGGTCGTTACATCCGGCACCAACATCAAGTCGGCTAGAGGGGGTGAATAGCTCTAAAATAAAAACTAATCTCTTTTACTTTCGTGCTTAGCAAAGGCACTCAATTAATTATCACAAATAATAATAAGCTCAAAGGAAATAAGAAGCATAATAATTAACTTGGTTTGCAACCTGGCTAGTTGCTAATCAAAGATGTCGAAGGCTCCACTGTCAAACTCCTTTGAGGAATACGGAGTAGCCTCTTATAAGAAAATTAAAGCACAGAAGATTAGAGCTCAGAAGGAAAATGATTACAAGTGTGTTGTTTTTCTTTCTAAGCTCAAGGGGTCTATATATAGCCTCTGGACAAACTTATCCATTGCTGACAAGACACATCCCAGGCGCCTGTGTTTAATGGGGCGCTTGAGTTTGGGTCAAAGTTGATTCACTTCGCAATGGCTAGAAAGCTAATAAAACTTCAACTCGGGTGCTTGTATCAACCCGGGTGCCCGGATTTCGGGCGCATGTGTTGTATCAACCCATGTGAATATGGGTGCCTCCATTCCTAGGCACCCGTGTTAACACGGGCACCCCCATTCTCGGGCTCTGGTCAACTCTCAATTGACCAGTATTCTACTGCTTTTGGGCTTTTGGGTGATTCTCCGACTGTCCGGGGTTGAGCTCACCTGGATCCAACTTTGGCCTTTTCTCGAATGACCTTCCTCTCTGACTTTTAGTCCCTCGGATGTCACGTTAATCCTTCTCATCCACCGGTATACTCTTCCGTAATCTTTTCATCTCTCGGATACACTAAGTCTATTGCATCCCTTCCTGTGCTATCCTTCTCGTTTGCTTCATCTTCTGCTTGACTTCTTGTGCTTCTAAGTTTCTGCACACTTAGACACAAGGCATCAAACCAACAGGGCCTAACTTGACTCAGTTGATTACATCAAAACTATCCCGGGATACTTATAAAATCTACTTCCTAAAAAAGAATCTTAAATTTTCAATAGGAGGCGGCAAAATAGTTGTTACCTCAATAACTCAACCTACCATTTGGGTACCTAAGACTAGCTAAATCAGAGTTAGTTCTAACTTGTTAAGAATCTAAGTTTTATACTAAGTCCCTTGGACGAGAACAATTAGGAAGCTCTATCTAAGAAATGTGTTACTTCTAATGATATCTAAATAACTTACCATAACCTGGGAGCTTACTCAAGGAAACTTGCTTAAAGGACCCAAAGCTACACTTAAAATAAATACAAGTTTAAATAATCTTTGATAATTAATATAATTCATTTCACACAACCTATAAGATTACCCTTTTTGAAAACATAGACCAGAGATGAATAATATAAGCAAATAATTAAATATAAATTACCTAATCAATGAAATAATAATAATTCAAACCAATTAATCAACCACAATCAATTGAATCCAAAATTAATTTAACAAATAATTAATCAATCTCATTTAATTAAATCCAAAATTAATTCTTAATCTAATAAATTAAAATTAATAAAATCAAAATAATTTTAAACTTAATAAAATCAAAATTAAATTAATCATATCAACTTAATAAATCTAATGAAACAATAAAATTAAATTAATTAATTTTATCTCAAACCAATTAAATTAATCCAAATATTTAACCTTAAGTTATCCCTTAATCAATGTTAATTAAACTTAAACAATTTTAATAGCCTAAATTCTAACCTAATTAATCTAAACTTAGTTAAACTCAAAGTAAATAATTAATTAATCAATTTGAATTTGAATTTGATAATTAATTAATAATCATAAAAATTAAACTTTAATTTTCTTTAATTAAACGTAAATTTTATCATAATTTAATTAATTATTCCATTTAATTCTTAATAAAATCAACTAATCTAACTCAATTTAACCCAAAATTAACTTAAACTCAATTAATAATTTAATCCAAAGTTAATAATTAATCAATAAACTTAATACCAAATTAATTGATTCAAAATGAATTTAAATCAATTCACTTAATCAATTTAATTAACTTTAAATTAATTTTAATTCTGATTTAATTATTTTAACAATGAACCTTATTAAATCAAATTCAATTAATAAGAATTTAATCAACTTAAATAATTCACCTAATTACTACAAAATTAATAATTAAACTATCTCAATTTAACTGAACTAAACCATAAATAAACTAAACTAAAGACAAATTGAACCAAACCAAAAATAAATTAAACTAAAAACAAATTGAACCTAAAAAAACCCAAATTGAACCAAACCAAGAATAAATTAAACTAAATCGAAAACAAACCAAACCAAATAAAAACATTATTAAATCAATTCAAAACTCAACTAGAACAATTATAAACCTAAAAAATTAATCAACCTAGAATATATATCAATTAGATAATTAAAATTAATAAAAAAAACTTAATAACGAATTTAATAAGCAATTATCCTAATTGAACTAAAAATCAACAAAATAAAAGTTAATAATTAACCAAAATTAATTAAATCTTAACAAATTTATTTAATCCAATTTAACAATTTAGTTAATAATCAACTTTAAGCAAAATAATAATTAATTAGAATTAATTTATAAAGTCAAAAAATTTCTTAATTAATTCACTCTTAAGATTAATCTTATCAGATTAGTTTATTTCTGATTATCATCGTCAGTCGTCTGTACCCAAAATACGAATATCATCGTCAGTCGTCTGATAAAAATCAAATACCATCTCCCTTATGATAATATGTGCAACTTGTATACAAGTCGCATGGCTGAAACACTATACATAGCATACTACGATAACTAAAAAATTAGAAATAAACTAATAAAACACACATACCGGTTTAACTTAAACTCTAACAAAAACAAACCCTCCTGAGCACACAAGCACAAAGTCTACACCCAAACAAAACCACATCACAAGTCCAAGATAGTAAATGTGATATACGATTTCTAAAAACCAAACATATTTTAAAAAAATCGTATTTTCTACCTAAAATAAAAATAAAAAATAAACATACCAAACACCCTCTTCAAGTTTAAGGCTTCGTTTGGTACGGGATAATATAATCGAGTTTGTAATGTAATTAAGTTTGTAATGTAATGTAATCAAGATTACATTACTATGTTTGATAACGAGTTGTATGTAATCTTTGATAACCATAGGTTACGTTTGGTGAAGGGTAATCCATCATGTAATGTAATCAAAGATTGGCGGCCGACGACCGACAACGACGATCGACGACCATGGTTGACGACGACCGACGACCGACGACCATGGTCGGCGACGACCGACAACCGGCGGCCGGCCGGCGGGCGGACGGCGACCGGCGGGCAACGAGCGACCGCGACCGGCGGGCGACGGGCGGCCGGCGACCGGCGGGCGACGGGCGACCGGCGACCGGCGGGCGACGGGCGACGGGCGACCGGCGGGCGACGGGCGACGGGCGACTGGCGGGTGACGGGCGACCGGCGACCGGCGGGCGACCGGCGACCGGCGGGCGACCGGCGACCGGCGACCAGCCGGCGACGGGCGGCTGGTGACCGACGACCGGCGGGCGGCGGGCGACGGGCGGCCGGCGACCGGTGGGCGACAACTGGCGGGTGGGCGGCGGCCGACGACCGCCGCTGCCCGATCAACAACTTTACAAGTTGTAATGTAATCAGATTACATCGGTTTGTGTTTGTAATCGAGATTACAAATCTTAAGCCAGTTTTGTAATCGAGATTCCATTACATTATAATTTTAAAATTATTCTAAACAAAGGAATCCAACTTGTAATGTAATCTTGATTACATTACATGATTGATTATCCCCTACCAAACGCAGCCTAAGTGTTAAATCAGAAATAATTTGGGAAAATTTTCTTAAACTCCCCAAGTTCAAACTCAACTTTGCATGCAGTCCCTATTCAAAGTTTTCTTTGCATGCAGTCCCTGATGTGATTGACAAGACAATTCTGTGAGTATTATTTAAAGAAAATTGAGTATAAAAGTTAGAAATTTGAGTATGTAAGGTTGCATCCACCACATCAAGAACCTGTGTACTCAATTTTCACTCTTTTATATTCACTTTTACTCTTTTATACTTATTTTTCACTGATGTATACTACATTTTTACTATTTTATACTCAATTCATCAGGGAGTAAATGCAAAGAATTTATCAAATGGGGAGTGAAAGTAAAGAACAAATAGGGATTTGAGAGTTTTCTATAATTTACCGAAATAATTTTGTATATATATATATATTATTTTCTTTTTCTTCCCCTAATCTCGCCGAACACATCTCTTCCCGAGCCCCTCATCTCCTCCCGATCTCAGCCGAGCGCCTTCTTTCTCTCGCATCTCTCTCCCACCTCCGATCGCCCGATAGCCGCCTCCATCGTGCCCTACCTCCGATCATCCTCAACCCTCCATCCCGGCCACGGCAGGTACGACAGTCTGCTCGATGCGTTTTCTGCTTCACCTGATTGCCGATTGTTTTCCCCCAATTGCGAATCCTAATCTCGATCTAACGATTACAGCCATCTCTCTCTCCATTGCCTAAGCTCCGTTGCCTATTTCCCCTCTTCGCACACGACACGATCCACCGACGCCGCGCCATCTGCCCGAGAGTCCTGCACAGCTAGCACCGGTCATCACAGCCTCTGCGACCCAGCCGGCGCTGGCACGATTGTTGCTCATTTGACATCGGCCAGCCGTCGTCGCCGTGAACCTGGCGCCGGGAGCCCGCGATCAGAGAAAGAGGTGAGGTTGAAGGTAACGATGTTTAAACACCTTGGACTACTGGAAATAGAATTACAGATTTGTTAATTTAGGTTTTCCTAA
The DNA here is from genome assembly GCA_024364735.1 of Boesenbergia rotunda. Taxonomy (NCBI): domain Eukaryota; kingdom Viridiplantae; phylum Streptophyta; class Magnoliopsida; order Zingiberales; family Zingiberaceae; genus Boesenbergia; species Boesenbergia rotunda. The sequence goes on from JAGFNQ010000637.1 coordinate 371,954, forward strand.
TTGTATTATGATTAGTTTTAGATGGGGTGCTAGACCTAACCAAATTTGACGTGGGTGAGTAGATCTTTCACTTCGAATGTTGTTGTAGACATTATCCTACCTCAAGTATCATGGGTTATCCTCTTGTTATTGAATTTGGGATGATTTTATGACTAAATCTAATCTAATCTAATCTAATCTAATCATTAGGATGGATTAGATGAGGTTCAAAGGTAGTTTGGATTAATTTATAGAACTGTGAATTAATTGATCTATTAAATAGATTAATGCATTAATTAATTAATTAATTAATTGATTAATTAAGAAGGCAATGGATTAAGGTTAATTAATGTGATTAATTCTTGGCTTAAGAAATCAATTGTATGGAATATGTGTAACATGGATTGATATGATTATGGGTTGAAACAATTAGGTTTCCCTAGTTGGTTATGTTTGAGATTAGTTACTTGATGTATGACGGGTTAAACCTAATCTAATCTTTTGGATGGATTAGATTGAGGTTAATGATGGGTTGGATCAAATGTAATCAAGGAATTGAGGACCAATTGATGTTAATTAATTAGTTAATTAATGATCAAAGCGATAAGGGGTTCATCATGATTGATTTGAGGATTTGATTTACCTACTTGTTGTGTGTGTGCGCGCGCACACACACGCGTGTGTGTATATTATGCAAGTTAATGTATGACCCTTATTTGATATGAGAAATCGGATGTCAGATCTATTTTGATACGACCTACGATAATGACGGATATTACATCTATAGTCATTTTCCTTACGTGGGTTTTAGTTGATGGAATATGTTGTTTTACCTTAACTCTATACATATTCTATATTGTACTTGATTCTTGCATGTTTGATCTTAGAAACGATCTATTTATGTTCGTACAACAACAACTTTAGATTTTCATACTCTGTAATGTGTACACTGGTATGGTGTATATGATAGAAGTTATCATGTTGATTATGCCTATGTTGTAGTTGTACCCATATGTATGATATATACTATAGGAGTTTGACTACCTATATTTTGTAGAGTATCGCGTGTGATGAGTATTATTGGTGTCATCATTAATTCATTGTGTTATATATGTTAGATACGTGATTGTACTATTTTTATATACCTCAATAGTAAAATGTGCTTAAAAATATTTAAAATGTTCTTTCATGTATATATAAATTTAGGGTAGTAGAATAGATAGATTGATTAATAGAATAGATTGATTATATCAGTAAAAATTAGGGTAATAGAATAGATTGATTAATCCGAATTTTTTCCCCTACTGTTTTCACTTTTCTTTAGTTAAGTTGCCTGCTTATAAAAATTGAGTCAACTGAAATGAACATGCGAAAGTTTTGAAAAGATAGGTAATTTTTTTGTTGTTCAATTTTGTTCGGAATTGATAGAGAAGAAAAAGTTTATTTGTGGCAAAATATGAAATTATCATTTTAACGACAATCTCTTAGTTTTTGGAAAGGAGTAAATTATGTGTTTGCTTTTCGATTTATCCTGATTATCGGTGAAAATTTTTCGTAGGACCGAATCCACTACAAAAAAACAATGATTCTGGGACGAATTTTGGGACGAATTTTAAAAAAAAATTCGTCCCAGAAAATTTAGGGACGAATTTGGCGACAAAAAAAATTTTCGTTGCAGATTTGCCGTCGCTAAATTCTGGGACAAAAATCTAGATTCGTCCCTAAATTTGGCGACGAAATTAATTTTTTGTCCCCAAATTCGTTGCCAAAATTGCAACGAAAATAAAATTCGTCCCAAAATTCGTCCCAAAATTCGTCCCAAAATTCGTTGCCAAATAGCAACGAAAACAAATTCGTCCCAAAATTTGGTACCCACAAATATAAACTTTGCGACGAACCTGATTCGTTGCAAAATCTGGGACGAAAAAATATAATCGTCCCAGATTCTGGGACGAATCATCAAATTCGTCCCAGAATCTGGGACGAATTTGAAAATTCATCCCAGAATTTGGGACGAATATAGATTCGTCCCAAAAATATAATTTAGTTAATTTTGTAAAACATCATTTTTCTCATCTCCGATTCTGGGACGAATCAGGGATTCGTCCCTAATTTTGGAATGAATTTACTGATTCGTCCCTAAATCTGGGACGAATCTTTGAATTCGTCCCTGATTTTGAGACGAATCCAAAAATTCGTCCCTGATTCAGGGACGAATCCAAAATTCGTCCCAGAATCAGGGACGAATTATTGAATTCGTCCCAAAATTAGGGACGAATTCACTGATTCATCCCTAATTTTGGGACGAAATCAATAAATTTATTCCAAAAACTGAGAGACCATGATAAATTAGAGACGAAATTTTTTCTTTACAAAATTCATCCCAAAATTTTCAAATTTTTTCGAATACAATAAATATTATCAATTTAACTACGTTCAATATATCCATACAGATATAAAATAGTACAAAACAATACATATCATTATATTCATACAAATATAAAACATCCAAATATCCATACATATAAAAAACATTGAAATGAAACATACTGTCATATCCATATGATACAGATAACATTCAAATATAATACAAGATAACTGATCACATACAATCCATAGGAATCCATAAAGTCATGCAAAAAACTACAAAAATATCAAGATATTGACTTCTTCCATTGGCAAGCTTCCTTCTTTCAATTTCTTCTTTTCCTACATAAACAAAAAAATGTGCTTTTTAATTCAGGAATTGTGTTAAATGAAACAGAACTAAATTAACACACTTAAATAGCAAATCATTCAAACCCCATAGAATGTTAAGACAGAAGTCACTGGAAAGAGTCCTCAAGAGGATACAGAGGTCCATTGGAGTCACAAGAAGAAGAGACCGGCCTAGTTCACCTGTCATAAGGATTATTGGGCTTACCCGCAAAAGGCTTACCTCCACTAAAGAGACTTATGCCAAGGCCCTAGTTGTCCTTGTCCCGGCCCAGGTTGATTACTACCTGCATGCTAACAAATATTTTTTGACGTTGTGAAGTTTCCATCCGATAACAAGATTGTTAAGCTTGGATTTATTTCAGGGAACTTCTACACACAAATAGCAGGAGGGAAGATGCATGCAATCGACTGAGAGCTATTTTAGGAGATTCTATGTGCAGTTGTGAGATTGAACTAGCAAGTGAAGAACTTGCTTCTTGTTTGCAAGCCTCATCTTCTCTACCGCCTTCTATAACAGAGGATATGCTTACCCTAGAAATCCAGGATGAAGCTTCCAGCGCTGTTTCGCAATCCTCTTTTCTCTCAGTTTCAATAGACAACTCTCTCAGCCATGCTCATTCTCTTATTCAAATCCAATGTTATGACCATAAGGGCCTTCTCTACGACATCATGAGAACTCTCAAAGATTACAACATGCAGGTGAGAACTGTACTAAGTGAAATAAATCTATATTTCATTAGTTTTATTCAATTTCTTTATTGGGAGGATAAGAAATTTTGATTTCTAGTCGATCATTAAGTCCCTGAGGTTATAAGAATACGAATTCACATGGTATCCATTTAATCATTTTACTAAATTCAATTTCTGTTGATATTGGTGAATCTTCTTTCCTCTATACTTCTTTCTATTTTATTTGCATGATATTCATGTGTTTCAGTCTCTTTATGTGGAATTTTCTTAACAGATCTCATACGGGCGATTCAATACAGAGGAAAATGGAAACTGCAACGTAATTATCAGATATAATTATGAGCCTAAGAAGGTAATCATTCCATAAAGGCATTCTACTTGATAGTTGGAAGAAATACTTGGAAAATCACTAGAAAACAAGACAAAATCATATAAGACAACTATAGAGAGATGTGTATGGATATGATACAACAATTGATATCTATACTAGCTTGTTTCATATAGACAAAATTCAAGAAACTCACCTGACCATAGTTACCAAATATTTCAACAAGCTTCTCTTCAGTGGCCTGAAATACATTTGCCAAAATTAACATTAACATAATTAGCACCGGATACAAATAACAAAATAATGATATTAATAAAACATACAATAACAAAAATTACACAAACAAATATTAATATTCAAAAATAGTACCATGATCTACATCATCGTCGCCACCATCATCACCATGATTTACATCATCGTCGCCACCATCATCACCTGAACGGGGAGGATTCTGCATTGGAGCGGAGTTTAACTGAAGATGTCTCATGATCATGTCCTGTTGCCGACGTAATTCTCTAATTTCTTGATCCCTTTGCAACATTTCTTCATCTTTTTGCGATAATATACCTTTCAAATTGGATACCTCATCTTTCAAGCTAAGTATCTCAGGAGAAACTACTCGTGGGGTAGAAGAGAAGATAAGCCAGCAACTCTTTGGGTTCTGCTCAAGGAACCCATTCCTAATATTCTTCCCCTTTGGCTCCCCCACTAGCCTCCAACCATAAATTCATGCAGTTGCCAACAGAAGGTTCAGAGCCGCCAGTGTTTTCGCTAGGTTGCGAATTTATCAATGCTAGTTCTAACTCATCATATTTGTCCTGCGTTGTCATAAGAAAAATTATAAAACAATGACAATAATAATATTTTAAAATCAAATAAAAATTAATCCTAACCTTTATTAATTTGGCTCTATCCCCACTCCAAGTCTTGTCTTTTTTTGTAAAAGCATGAGTGAAAGTTTCAATGAATACGGGCTCCTTCCCCATTTCCTTAGTCTAAAAAACACCATTAGAAATAATGAAATAATTTGATATAAATTAAAAATTAGTGAGAGTTAAATAAATTACCAATCTGCGTCTGTGCTCATCTATATTAATAGACCCTCCCGCATATATAACAGATGCGTCTCCAGAATTAAAAGATTGATTTATCTTATTCTGATAACTCCTGCTTTTGCTCTCATCCGTTTCCCAAACATTGCAGATTTTGACCCAATTTTCATCAGTGATGCATGGTGGCTTTTTCCCCCGAGTCTTGGCATGATTCAGTACATGCCTAATGTGATCACCACATTTTTTTTAAATATTCTTTTTATTTCCAATTCTGCACTCGGCTCCCAATTGAATGCCCGCTGAAATGAAAAAGAATAATTAATTACATACTAACTTTAATTTCATAAATAAACAAAAGACAATATACCTTAAACTCATTCCACCATAACTCCCTATTAGCAGATGGAGTACTTGAATATGACATGGAAGCACCTCCCCAGTGATTATTCACGATTCTATTAATATCGTGAATAATCCGTACAGAGTTTTCAAACCTATCATAAAATTTCAAATAATATATATTAAATAATTAAGATAGTTGAAAAAATAAGATATTTTACAATACTTACGAATCTCCGATCGGAACTATAAACTCCCGAGTGTCTATCAACTCGGTGGCTGAGTTTCTAGTTGCTTCAATATTTTGCATAGGTGCCGGAGAATGGACTGGCGAAGGTACTGGTGACGGTGAATGAGAAGGTGCGTGTGAAGGTCCTGCACCTGAATGAGAAAGTGCATGTGATAGTACTAGCGATGACAAATGATAAGGTGCATGTGAAGGTCCTGCACCTGATACTGGCGGCAGCGAATGAGAAGGTGCATGTGAAGATCCTGCACCTGACAAGGGCGACGGCGAATGAGAAGGTACCGGTGAATCTCCTACATTGGGTGGTGAAGCAGAAGGGCCAAGAGAAGACTGTCTACGTCCACGTCCACGACGTCCAAACTGTCAAACAAAAGTATGGCGACGCATAAATAAAACTTCAATGCATAATGAAAAACATGAAAAACTTACCATTTTTGCTATCTTATCAGAGAGTGCGCAACAAAATAACTGTATGTTACCTGTAATCACCTATAAAAAAAAAGATAGAGCATTAACAGATAGAATATATAATTTAAAAAAATATCATATATAAACAATTAAGAATGATTTATAAGTTTTATAAATTTGCATATTAAACTTAAATTAATTCATATCATTTTATAAAATATTACCTATCATTAAACATCAAAATCCTCGTTATCATTCTCAGTCACATCCTCATCCTGATCGTCGTCGTCGTCGTCGTCGTCGTCCTCTTCCTCTTCCTCTTCCTCTTCTTCCTCTTCCTCTTCCTCTTCCTCTTCCTCATTAATTTCACTTGCATCCACGTTTATGACTATACCACTGGGATCTCGTAAAGTTGGAATAATATATTCCTCTGTTTGAAATGTGTTTGCAACTTCCTCTTGTTGGTATGCAATATTTTCCCAGCGTTCCTCAATTTTTTTCCTTGCTTTGGTTTTACAAACAGCCCACCAATCAATCTTATCACGTTTCAAACTAGGATATGAAGAATAGAAAACTTGAATTGCTTGTTGTGCCAACACAAATGGTTCATATCTTTTATAGAATCTCTTATTGTCACGCCCCGAGACCCAGGAGCCGCTGATCCAATATAAAATCGGACAGCACCTCCCCTGTCCGGCGGACAATTTACACATACATACAATCTATATAACAATCCACGCAATATATATTTGCACAACCACGCAGTTTAAAGGGCCACAGGCCTCAGATATAAGCAGAAACAACAGTTATATGATTATAACTATCGAAAAACCAAATCCGAACTCACCTGAGCTGCCAGGGGCAGGAACAAAACCAAAACCAATCGAAGTCCAACATAGGACTCAAAAGTACAATACCATCAAATAAAATGTGCATACATGTTCAAAACAAAATAGCGGAAGCATAATAAATACTACAGGGTCCATAAACGAAACAACGTAATGCCAAAATCAAAAAGAGCTCCGCTGGAGCTGGGGACTGGCGGCTCGGGATCTCCTCGCAGACATCAACCTGAAATAAACATATATGGCAACGGGGTGAGTCCATAGCTCAGCGAATACCCAACAGATATGCATAGAAGGTTATACCAACAATAAGAGTTCAGCTACTACAGTCTCACAACAACAGTAGGAAAAACTAGTATTGAACATACCGAAGTAGATATATACCTGAATCTATCTAACCTGTATAGAGGGTAAGAAATACCAAAGGAAAACCAATAGACATATAAGCCAGTTAGCAAGTCTCCAGAATATGCGATGTCAAACAAGTGCAGCAAATAAGTGCAGCAAACAATGCACAATGCAAAATATGCACATGGTGCAATGACATGTGTCACCCCTAGTCCCAGTCAGGATATCGTCCACGACGTCCGCGTGGGTAGAGCTGTGACAAACTGTACCCAGTCAGGACATAGTCCACAACGTCCGCGTGGGTCAGCATGCAACAATGCAAGGATGGTGCATGCCCCAAACATATAAAGCACCCTGATGCAATGACATGTGTCACCCCCTAGTCCCAGTCAGGATTGTCCATAACGTCCGCGTGGGTGGAGCTGTGACAACCTGTACCCAGTCAGGACATCGTCCACAACGTCCGTGTGGGTCAGCATGCAATAATGCAGAGATGGTGTATGATAGATACACATACCTCCCTCCCAAGTCCTCAGTATACTAAGTCTCAGTCTGAAATCCTATAACAGGAAATACAGGTAACTTACAAGGTATACTGACCGGAAAACTACCAATCCCTCAAGGTCAAAGGCAGGAGATACACCACTATCTCTAAGCATATATACCGATATGACAATATCCGAGACTGTATGGAACAAATAGCATAATAACTCAGGGATAAACTACATGTATCCAGAACAGGCACAATAACTCAGAGATGAACAACAAGTATCCAGAACAGGCATAATAAACAGGGATAGCATATAATCTTACTGCTATCTATAACAGTCTATGCATAATCACATGACAATATCAAAAGAGATAAGTCAAAGGGTACCCGCCTCTAAGAGTAGAAATCCGTATCCAGGCAGAAAGAACCACCCGTCAGAATAATCCGCAACAATAATCCCAAATCAAGCCCCTGTATCAAGGATGTATTTAATTAGCTATTATACACCAATAATAATCAGCTAATTAATCCCTAAACCGTGTTAGGGTTACCCCTACCCTTCCCTCTTCCATTTAATTACTTCTAATTAAATGAAAGGTTTGTAATTACTCCGCGTAATTACATTAGGTCCAATCCTAAATTCGAATCCGCCACACGTAGATTATTGGGGTTATGTTTCATACTAAACCCAATCTTAACCCAATCACCCAATACTTCAAGGTACGTGTGACAAACACCACAAAACCCAGTACCAAATTACCTAAACTGATACCAATCTTCACACAATCCCAACACTAAGTTAACAAAACTAGTTCCAAGCAGATCCAACCGATCAAATAGATGAACCGCACTAATCGGGTTAGGTTTAATCCCATTCAAGCACACGGTAAGTAATAAAGGGAAACTTTAGAATTTATCCAGGATCTACAACTAATCCAACTCACAATATGGTGTAATCAGAGTAAATCCAAGAGAACACTTAATTCAACAATCACTACAGAATTAAGCTTACCTCACACACAATAGCTCAAATCCCAGCTTCAAACACCAGGATCACTACAATAAGGAGCTGAGCAACCACCAACTAATTCCTAGCAAGATCAACTGGTCACAAACAAAATTCATCTTCATTCATAAACTCACGGCAGAACCCCACAGTACCACAGAGCTAGCTAAAACCAACTCCATCCCAGAACAAAATTTCTAACAGAAGCAACATGTGAAGTTATAACACCTACAAACAACTCCTTACCTCAAATCTCAAGTGATCCAAAGCCAACAGTAGCCAGATCCAAGAAGGAAGAAATGCTACAAGATCCAAATCGAATTCCAAATCAAAATTATAGAACAACAACAAGAACAAATAGGTTCTATTGATCCAATCATCTAAATCTCTTACCTGAATGGTGGCCAACGATTTCTTCTATCCTATATTCGAAATTCGCCACCAAGGTGGAGAATAACCCAATTCCAAGATCGAATTGGTTCTGCCACCACACACAAGAATTCGATTCATACTCAACCTCAACTCTAATTATTGTATACACGATCGTGTTAGCTAGAGGAAACCTTACCCACGTTGCTACCGGCGTCGCTCCCTTGAACGAAGACCAACCATTGATCGGCGATGAATCAGCTCTCGAGTTCCTGGCTAAGTGAACCCTAGCTCACCTCCGGTGGGGCTCCGACCGCGCGAGTATGTCGTCGGCCGACTTGACCACGGCTGTGCCCCAAAACGCCTGTGGCGAACCCCTATCTCCCACTCGCGAGGTGATTTGGAAGTCGAGGAAGTCGGAACCCAGTCGCTCGCCCGACTCCAAGGCTGTGACTCGCCGGAGTGGTGGATCAGGCAGTGTTCGTGGTGGTGGCGGCTTCGATCGGCCGAGGAAGGTGTGCGGCGCGTCGAGTTCGGCTGTGGAGGAATCGAATGGCCGAAACAGCGTGCCCTAATCGGCTCTTAAGGTGGCCATTTTGCAGTTTGGTCCAACCAACTTCCTTCTAATTGAAAAATCACCCCTAGTTTTAAACTTACTTACATTTTAGTCCTTGTAACTATTTGTTTTATTACATTTAACTCCTTAAATTTCGTCCAAGAGCCCAGAACATTCTAGGAACTTTCCGAAAAATTTTCCAGAATGGAATAAATGTGTCGGATTTAACATCCTCCCCCACTAATAATAATTTGGTCCCCAAATTTCATTCATTCCTCATATGCCACACACTAGCAGCTAAACACGTTCGTACTCATCATTAGTAACCACTTCATCTGATACCCTAAGTTTACACTGCTACGGAGCAACTAAAGTTATCAATCCAGAGGTTATCTAATAATCAGGTACACCCGAACAACCATTCAGTCATTACACCTATCCAGGGCACTCAATTCTAAGATCACTGGTGCCAAGTCTATGCTTCGATCCTCAAACATAAAACATCGCATTCATAAGTATCACCCGAGTATCCCCAAGTCAATAGCATCCTCCCAAGCATCACAAGTCATATATATTTATATATATCCTCCAATAACCCGTCAAAAGATAACTCATAATTTAAAGATTGTGTCAACATGTCGTACCACATATTACCATGAATAACCAACTTCCTAATTAATCAACCACTGAAATATCATTTATCCACCAAATGATCCATCAAAAAGCTACAATCCGATAGGTCCATGTCCACTAATAGAATCCTCAAAGTACAACGTATCATAGAGATTCGTCAATCTCAATCCACCTCTCGATACCATAATGGATCGCACATCTCGACGTACCATCGAGATTATCAAACCACGAACACTCAATCTATGAGTCAAAATCTCTCATAGAATCGCGTGCAATGAACGAGTCGACCAACCATCGGCTCGTAACCCAATATTCTCCGATTCCTTCGCTCAAGGTTCAGAAACCTCTGAGTTCCAACTCCATCCACAAAAAGATCATATATGCACTAAATGATCCATCACCAAACTACAAATCTGACAGGTCCATTCACTTAATAGAATTCCCAAAGCACAACATATTATAGAGATTCGTCAATCTCAATCCCACTCTCAACACCAACGAGAAAGTCCACGGTGATAACAACCTTATCATCCGTTCAACTAGTAGGTCCACTATGGGAGTATATTAACCAAAAACCAATGGTCATCTTTGACCTCCTGATTAACGTCCAACATCTCACCGAAGATAAGGATACAGCTAACTCCACATCCTCCGCACCCTAGCGGATCGTACATCCCGATGCACCATCGAGATTATCCAACAATCTACACCCAATCTATGAGTCAAGATCCCTCATAGCATAGAGTAGCAACTAGCAAATCACACCGACCATCGCTTCGTAATCCATTACAGTCTAATTCCTCCACTCTATGGTCAAAACCCTCTAAGGTCCTACTCCATAACAAGGAGATAGAGACATGCTATCTCTCAGGAGTATCTCAACATACTCATAAAGCAATTCCTTTATTTTTCCACAAGTTGTCCGCAATAATATCTAACTAGAGGTGACCTAGTCTTATAAGTGATTTGCCTCCACGCAAATCATAAGTCTGTATATACCTTTTTAGTTATTCAACCAAGTACAAGCGGTAACTCATAAGTGTCAAGCAACTAGCTTCACACTTTTCTGTATCGGCTAAGTCACCAATCAAGCTGTACCCTCTAGGTCATCAACATGGTACAGGTGATTCATGGTCAAAGTTATCAGGGAATAGGATGTAACAATCCACTAACGGTAATAATATGTAGCTCATGCTACCCTTCTACATAAAAATAGGTCATGCACTATACACGTGCCTTCCAGGTCACCTAACTAGGCACGAACGACCCAACTGTCTGAAACTCCTTGAACTAGGGTAAGTCGATCCTAAGCTGATCGAGCCAACAACAATAAGCAATCCCTAGTTCTCGCTTAGCTAACAATAGCTAAAACACGTACTATAAATAGTACGGTCTTGGAAAACCAAAATCCTTAACCTTCAACAGGTTGTCGATATATTCGACCTTAGTTGTCCGATTCAACAATCGGGGCTACTAGAGAATTAACATTCTCTGCTCCAAGATCTCATCCGCAACATGTCAACTAATCGCTCATACGAAGAATCACGCATAAGATAGATTGACAACATGTCAATCCAACTAAACCAAGTCTACAAATATATATCCATCAAATATGAATATACGATCCCACCAAGTTGGGATAGTCTAACCAATTCTAAGTCTGATAATGAGCACTAAAGGTAGGATAGGTCCAGAAGATATACCTTTTGTCGCCTGGAGAAGTCCTGTCGCTGCCAAGTCCCCAAATTGCCGTCGCATCGCAACCACGGCTTTTAAAAATCCGTAATGTACTCGGATGAATAACATCATACCCGAGCTCCGACACCTACCAGTACAGTGTCCGATTTAAAATCCGAGAAATCCACGAATCGATGGTATCCCGCATCCTGGGCTTGATACCAAAAATACCAAAAATAAATTGGTACCAGATAAACACCGTAAATCCAAAAGCACTCAAGGTATCCGACAACCTGAGCTCTGATACCAAAATAAATTGGTATCAGATAAACACCGAAAAATCCAAAAACACGTAGGCATCGAAACCTACGCTCTGATACCAAAATAAATTGTCACGCCCCGAGACCCAGGAGCCGCTGATCCAATATAAAATCGGACAGCACCTCCCCTGTCCGGCGGACAATTTACACATACATACAATCTATATAACAATCCACGCAATATATATTTGCACAACCACGCAGTTTAAAGGGCCACAGGCCTCAGATATAAGCAGAAACAACAGTTATATGATTATAACTATCGAAAAACCAAATCCGAACTCACCTGAGCTGCCAGGGGCAGGAACAAAACCAAAACCAATCGAAGTCCAACATAGGACTCAAAAGTACAATACCATCAAATAAAATGTGCATACATGTTCAAAACAAAATAGCGGAAGCATAATAAATACTACAGGGTCCATAACCGAAACAACGTAATGCCAAAATCCAAAAAGAGCTCCGCTGGAGCTGGGGACTGGCGGCTCGGGATCTCCTCGCAGACATCAACCTGAAATAAACATATATGGCAACGGGGTGAGTCCATAGCTCAGCGAATACCCAACAGATATGCATAGAAGGTTATACAACAATAAGAGTTCAGCTACTACAGTCTCACAACAACAGTAGGGAAAACTAGTATGAACATACCGAAGTAGATATATACTGAATCCATCTAACCTGTATAGAGGGTAAGAAATACCAGAGGAAAACCAATAGACATATAAGCTCAGTTAGCAAGTCTCCAGAATATGCGATGTCAAACAAGTGCAGCAAATAAGTGCAGCAAACAATGCACAATGCAAAATATGCACATGGTGCAATGACATGTGTCACCCCTAGTCCCAGTCAGGATATCGTCCACGACGTCCGCGTGGGTAGAGCTGTGACAAACTGTACCCAGTCAGGACATAGTCCACAACGTCCGCGTGGGTCAGCATGCAACAATGCAAGGATGGTGCATGCCCCAAACATATAAAGCACCCTGATGCAATGACATGTGTCACCCCTAGTCCCAGTCAGGATTGTCCATAACGTCCGCGTGGGTGGAGCTGTGACAACCTGTACCCAGTCAGGACATCGTCCACAACGTCCGCGTGGGTCAGCATGCAATAATGCAGAGATGGTGTATGATAGATACACATACCTCCCTCCCAAGTCCTCAGTATACTAAGTCTCAGTCTGAAATCCTATAACAGGAAATACAGGTAACTTACAAGGTATACTGACCGGAAAACTACCAATCCCTCAAGGTCAAAGGCAGGAGATACACCACTATCTCTAAGCATATATATACGATATGACAATATCCGAGACTGTATGGAACAAACAGCATATAACTCAGGGATAAACTACATGTATCCAGAACAGGCACAATAACTCAGAGATGAACAACAAGTATCCAGAACAGGCATAATAAACAGGGATAACGTATAATCTTACTGCTATCTATAACAGTCTATGCATAATCACATGACAATATCAAAAGAGATAAGTCAAAGGGGTACCCCCTCTAAGAGTAGAAATCCGTATCCAGGCAGAAAGAACCACCCGTCAGATAATCCGCAACAATAATCCCAAATCAAGGCCCTGTATCAAGGATGTATTTAATTAGCTATTATACCCAATAATAATCAGCTAATTAATCCCTAAACCGTGTTAGGGTTACCCCTACCCTTCCCTCTTCCATTTAATTACTTCTAATTAAATGAAAGGTTGTAATTACTCCGCGTAATACATTAGGTCCAATCCTAAATTCGAATCCGCCACACGTAGATTATTGGGGTTATGTTTCATACTAAACCCAATCTTAACCCAATCACCCAATACTTCAAGGTACGTGTGACAAACACCACAAAACCCAGTACCAAATTACCTAAACTGATACCAATCTTCACACAATCCCAACACTAAGTTAACAAAACTAGTTCCAAGCAGATCCAACCGATCAAATAGATGAACCGCACTAATCGGGTTAGGTTTAATCCCATTCAAGCACACGGTAAGTAATAAAGGGAAACTTTAGAATTTATCCAGGATCTACAACTAATCCAACTCACAATATGGTGTAATCAGAGTAAAT
>JAGFNQ010000637.1:386066-445100 GCA_024364735.1 Boesenbergia rotunda
GCACGATTCGAAACCAAATTGCTATCAAAACATAAAACCGATTCAACACAAAGGAATCCTATTCCATTACAGTGATCGAACTGCACCCATTCATCCATACATACATCCCAGAAATTCCAAAAACAAGAACTATGATAGAAATCTCAACATTACAGCACTTACCCACGAGCTCGTTGACACTGCACTGCTCAAATCAGGCGGGGATCAATTTGGTTAAAGAGAAGATAATCCAATGACTCATCAGCGCGCCCTTCCTCTTCTTCTAATCGGCTCTGGGCCTTCCTGGCTTTAGATCACGGCGCCCGCAACTGAATGACCCAATCGACAGCCAAGCAAAGATTGGCTTGGTGACGCAGCTCCACACGCGCGTGAAGAACGAAAAGGGATCGACTCCTCGACTGTCGATGGCTGTGTCGAGCTATTCGAACAAGGATCCACCGGGGCTGGACGCGGCAAGAGATGAGGAGGCAGGTGGCGTCGGTTTGGCTGCGATTAGGGCAGACGAGGAGAGGAAGAGAGGGTCGACTGCTGCGGGGGAATGAAGAGGAGGAAGCAGTCGAGCCTTGGCTGCGAGTTAGGCGGCGGCTAGGGTCTGCGGCTTTGGCTGCGGGCGACTACGAATGAAAAGTTTTAAGTGAGGGCTTTTTACAAAAAAGGCCCCTCCAATTTTAGAAACTCCAACCTTGCTCTTAGGGTAAGGGGTTTTTGCCATTTGACCCTCCTATTTAATATAATCTCTCTCATTAAATCTCTAGGGTTAAATTAATTACCCTCTCAATTTAAGAGTTTATCCGAAACCCTTGATAAGTTTTAAGTTTTACAATAAAACCCCTGAAGCTCCTCTCGTAGGGCCGGAAACCCTAAACTCAATCCGAAAAAATCTCAAAAATTTTTCTGGTCCGGATTTTCGAATAGCCGTATTTTACATTCTCCCCCCACTAATAAAAATTTGGTCCCAAATTTCCTCATTCCTCATACGGCACATACTAATAGCTAAACATGTCTGTACTCATCATGAGTAACCACTTCGTCTGTACCCCTACAGGTTACGATGTTACAGAGCAACTGGAGTTATCAATCCAGAGGTTATCATCCGATAATCAGGTCCACCCGAACAATCCTCAATCCTAAGATTACTGATGTCAAATCTATACTCCGATCCTCGAACATAGAATGTTACATTCATAAGTATCACCTGAGTATCCCCAAGTCAATGACATCCTCCCAAACATCACAAGTCATATATATGTATATATATATATATATATCCTCCAATATACCATCAAAAGATAATATATAATCTAGAGATTGTGCCAATATGTCGTACCATATGCTGCTATCAATAACAGACTTCGTAAATAATCAACCACCGAAAGATCATTTATCCACCAAATGATCTATCAAAAAGCTACAATCCGGTAGGTCCATGTCCTACTAATAGAATCCAATTACAACATAAAATAGAAGTTTGTCAATCTCAATCCACCTCTCAACACCAACGAGAAAGTCCACGGTGATAACAACCTGATCAGCTGGAGAACTAATAGGTCCACGATGGGGGTATAATAACCGAAAACCAGTGGTCATCTTTGACCTCCGGATTAATGTCCAATATCTCACCGGAAGGTAAAGATTATAGCTAACTCCACATCCTCCGCACCCTAGCGGATCGTACATCCCGATGCACCATCGAGATTATCCAACAATCTACACCCAATCTATGAGTCAAGATCCCTCATAGCATAGAGTAGCAACTAGCAAATCACACCGACCATCGCTTCGTAATCCATTACAGTCTAACTCCTCTACTCTATGGTCAAAACCCTCTAAGGTCCTACTCCATAACAAGGAGATAGAGACATGCTATCTCTCAGGAGTATCTCAACATACTCATAAAGCAATTCCTTTATTTTTCCACAGGTTGTCCGCAATAATATCTAACTAGAGGTGACCTAGTCTTATAAGTGATTTGCCTCCACGCAAATCATAAGTCCGTATATACCTTTTTAGTTATTCAACCAAGTGCAAGCGGTAACCCATAAGTGTCAAGCAACTAGCTTCACACTTTTCTGTATCGGCCTAAGTCACCAATCAAGCTGTACCCTCTAGGTCATCAACATGGTACAGGTGATTCATGGTCAAAGTTATCAGGGAATAGGATGTAACAATCCACTAACGGTAATAATATGTAGCTCATGCTACCCTTCTACATAAAAATAGGTCATGCACTATACACGTGCCTTCCAGGTCACCTAACTAGGCACGAACGACCCAACTGTCTGAAACTCCTTGAACTAGGGTAAGTCGATCCTAAGCTGATCGAGCCAACTACGGTAGCCAACCCTAGTTCTCGCTTAGCTAATAATAGCTAAAACACGTACTATAAATAGTACGGTCTTGGAAAACCAAAATCCTTAACCTTCAACAGGTTGTCGATATATTCGACCTTAGTTGTCCGATTCAACAATCGGGGCTACTAGAGAATTAACATTCTCTGCTCCAAGATCTCATCCGCAACATGTCAACTAATCGCTCATACGAAGAATCACGCATAAGATAGATTGACAACATGTCAATCCAACTAAACCAAGTCTACAAATATATATCCATCAAATATGAATATACGATCCCACCAAGTTGGGATAGTCTAACCAATTCTAAGTCTGATAATGAGCACTAAAGGTAGGATAGGTCCAGAAGATATACCTTTTGTCGCCTGGAGAAGTCCTGTCGCTGCCAAGTCCCCAAATTGCCGTCGCATCGCAACCACGGCTTTTAAAAATCCGTAATGTACTCGGATGAATAACATCATACCCGAGCTCCGACACCTACCAGTACAGTGTCCGATTTAAAATCCGAGAAATCCACGAATCGATGGTATCCCGCATCCTGGGCTTGATACCAAAAATACCAAAAATAAATTGGTACCAGATAAACACCGTAAATCCAAAAGCACTCAAGGTATCCGACAACCTGAGCTCTGATACCAAAATAAATTGTCACGCCCCGAGACCCAAGAGCCGCTGATCCAATATAAAATCGGACAGCACCTCCCCTGTCCGGTGGACAATTTACACATACATACAATCTATATAACAATCCACGCAATATATATTTGCACAACCACGCAGTTTAAAGGGCCACAGGCCTCAGATATAAGCAGAAACAACAGTTATATGATTACAACTATCGAAAAATCAAATCCGAACTCACCTGAGCTGCCAGGGGGCAGGAACAAAACCAAAATCAATCGAAGTCCAACATAGGACTCAAAAGTACAATACCATCAAATAAAACGTGCATACCGGTTCAAATCAAAATAGCGGAAGCATAGTAAATACTACAGGGTCCATAACCGAAACAAAGTAAGGTAAAACTAAACAGAGCTCCTCTGGAGCTGGGGACTGGCGACTAGGGATCTCCTCGCAGACATCAACCTGAAATAAACATATATGGCAACGGTGTGAGTCCATAAACTCAGCGAATACCCAACAGATATGCATAGAAGGTTATACCAAGAATAAGAGTTCAGCTACTACAGTCTCACAATAACAGTAGGAAAAAAACTAGTACTGAACATACCGAAGTAGATATATACCTGAATCCATCTAACCTGTATAGAGGGTAAGAAATACCAGAGGAAAACCAATAGACATATAAGCTCAGTTAGCAAGTCTCCAGAATATGCGATGTCAAACAAGTGCAGCAAATAAGTGCAGCAAACAATGCACAATGCAAAATATGCACATGGTGCAATGACATGTGTCACCCACTAGTCCTAGTCAGGATATCGTCCACGACGTCCGCGTGGGTAGAGCTGTGACAAACTGTACCCAGTCAGGACATAGTTCACAACGTCCGCGTGGGTCAGCATGCAACAATGCAAGGATGGTGCATGCCCCAAACATATAAAGCACCCTGATGCAATGACATGTGTCACCCCCTAGTCCCAGTCAGGATTGTCCATAATGTCCGCGTGGGTAGAGCTGTGACAACCTGTACCCAGTCAGGACATCGTCCACAACGTCCGCGTGGGTCAGCATGCAATAATGCAGAGATGGTGTATGATAGATACACATACCTCCCTCCCAAGTCCTCAGTATACTAAGTCTCAGTCTGAAATCCTATAACAGGAAATACAGGTAACTTACAAGGTATACTGACCGGAAAACTACCAATCCCTCAAGGTCAAAGGCAGGAGATACACCACTATCTCTAAGCATATATATAGATATGACAATATCCGAGACTGTATGGAACAAACAGCATAATAACTCAGGGATAAACTACATGTATCCAGAACAGGCACAATAACTCAGAGATGAACAACAAGTATCCAGAACAGGCATAATAAACAGGGATAACGTATAATCTTACTGCTATCTATAACAGTCTATGCATAATCACATGACAATATCAAAAGAGATAAGTCAAAGGGTACCCGCCTCCAGAGAGTAGAAGTAGCCCGTATCAAATAAGAACCTCCCGTGCAG
This sequence comes from Boesenbergia rotunda, assembly GCA_024364735.1. Taxonomy (NCBI): domain Eukaryota; kingdom Viridiplantae; phylum Streptophyta; class Magnoliopsida; order Zingiberales; family Zingiberaceae; genus Boesenbergia; species Boesenbergia rotunda. Next base: position 390,560 of record JAGFNQ010000637.1, read on the forward strand.
AAGTCCACTCAACGCCCTGTATCAAAGGACATATTTAAATCGTTATTACAAAGAATAGTAACTAGCTAACAAGTCCCTAAACCACATTAGGATTATCTTAACCCTCGTATTTTATTTAATTACCTTTAAATAAATAGTTAACCCTTGCTATATTGGGTTTAGGTTTAACCCCTTTATAACTTCCTGCCAACTCCATCAAAACAGATCAAATAATTTCCAAAACTCACAGTAATGGTAAGCTTCAAACACCCCTGATACACAATCACCCACAACCCAATCTAATCATGCTCTAACAAGATCATATTATCCAAAAAGATGCTCGCAGTAGAGAAGCATAGAATCCACCATTACAGCTCTACAAAGCTAATCTCAAAGAACCCAATTCCATATCATCCCACAATAACTTGTTAATCCAAGAGCAGGAACACAAACACACCCACATAAGGTTTTACAATCAACACTACAATTCCAATCCAACACACTCAATCACCTGTTGATTAAAGTAACAAGAACACCAAACCCAAATCTAACAAGTATTCCCATAGCAAAAACCAAAATCGCAAGATGAAGGAAACCCAAATCAGCTACCCATCAAGATCTCATTATCAACCTAAGACTTAATCCAAATCAAACACACAACTCCAAGGAAGCCCGGAACAGAAGAAATCCCTACCAAATGCAACAATCCATTACCCAAATCTATAGTTCACGGCTTCATTGCAGAATCTATAAAACTGAGCAAAACAACACCTAATCCACAACAGCACGATTCGAAACCAAATTGCTATCAAAACATAAAACCGATTCAACACAAAGGAATCCTATTCCATTACAGTGATCGAACTGCACCCATTCATCCATACATACATCCCAGAAATTCCAAAAACAAGAACTATGATAGAAATCTCAACATTACAGCACTTACCCACGAGCTCGTTGACACTGCACTGCTCAAATCAGGCGGGGATCAATTTGGTTAAAGAGAAGATAATCCAATGACTCATCAGCGCGCCCTTCCTCTTCTTCTAATCGGCTCTGGGCCTTCCTGGCTTTAGATCACGGCGCCCGCAACTGAATGACCCAATCGACAGCCAAGCAAAGATTGGCTTGGTGACGCAGCTCCACACGCGCGTGAAGAACGAAAAGGGATCGACTCCTCGACTGTCGATGGCTGTGTCGAGCTATTCGAACAAGGATCCACCGGGGCTGGACGCGGCAAGAGATGAGGAGGCAGGTGGCGTCGGTTTGGCTGCGATTAGGGCAGACGAGGAGAGGAAGAGAGGGTCGACTGCTGCGGGGGAATGAAGAGGAGGAAGCAGTCGAGCCTTGGCTGCGAGTTAGGCGGCGGCTAGGGCACGAGAGGAGCAAGGAGTCGGGTGTCTGCGGCTTTGGCTGCGGGCGACTACGAATGAAAAGTTTTAAGTGAGGGCTTTTTACAAAAAGGCCCCTCCAATTTTAGAAACTCCAACCTTGCTCTTAGGGTAAGGGGTTTTTGCCATTTGACCCTCCTATTTAATATAATCTCTCTCATTAAATCTCTAGGGTTAAATTAATTACCCTCTCAATTTAAGAGTTTATCCGAAACCCTTGATAAGTTTTAAGTTTTACAATAAAACCCCTGAAGCTCCTCTCGTAGGGCCGGAAACCCTAAACTCAATCCGAAAAAATCTCAAAATTTTTCTGGTCCGGATTTTCGAATAGCCGTATTTTACACATGGAGTTCCCAAGACCATCATCTCAGATAGGGATGGTCGCTTTACTTCGCATTTTTGGAAATGCGTTCAGAAGTCTCTCGGCACTAAATTGCGATTTAGCACCGCCTTTCACCCTCAGACGGACGGGCAAACGGAACGGGTGAATCAGATATTGGAAGAAATGTTGAGAGCTTGTGCCCTGGATTTCAAGGGAAGTTGGTGTCGATATCTATGCTTGGTGGAATTCGCTTACAATAATCGCTACCAAGCTACTATCGGAATGGCACCTTATGAAGCCTTGTATGGGAGGAGATGTAGGTCTCCGATTTGCTGGTATGAGGGTGGTGAAAAGAAGGAAATGGGGCTCACAACGGAGGTTATCGATAGCGCCACCCGGGCTATACAGACTATTCGACAACGGATAGAGACTGCTCATAGCCGACAGAAGAGTTATGCCGATGTCCGGCGTAGACCACTGAAATTTAATGCTGGAGATTGGGTATTTCTCAAAGTGGCTCCTATGAAGGGAGTGACCAGATTTGGGAAGAAAGGAAAATTAAGTCCGCGCTATGTGGGACCGTACCTAATTTTGAAAAGAGTCGGTAAGGTGGCACATGAGCTGGAGCTGCCTCCAGTGATGTCAGCTATCCATAACGTATTCCATGTGTCCCTGCTGAAAAAGTGTATCCCAAATATGGACCAAGTGATCGAGCCACAGACGGTGCAAGTGCAAGAGGACCTAAGCTATGAGAGCAGACCCATCCAGATTTTGGACAGGGAAATCAAGAAGCTGAGAAGTAAGGAAGTGCCCTTAGTCAAGGTCCTATGGCAAAGTCAACGGTTCGAAGAAGCTACCTGGGAGCGCGAGGACGAGATGAGGCGCAAGTACCCGGAGTTATTCTAAGTTCGAGGACGAACTTTCACGAGGTATGGGGGATTGTAACGACCCAGAAAATTCTCTTAATATTTTCTTAAAATATTAAGCATGTTTAAATAATTTTTCAAGGGACCTAGAAATATTAAGGAGAATTTAGGCCTAGAAAATCCATGTTTTCTCATTTAAATTGAGAAAACTAAGTACCAATGAGCTTTAAATGGGCTCCAAAAAAGGGTATTATTTAGGTAAAATTAATATAAATTAGGTAAAATTAATATAAATATAAAAGAATTTTATTTAGGAATATTGGCATAATTATGGGTGATTTTAGGGGGGATTTTTGGAATTTTGGAAATAAAAATAATAAAATAAATGAAATAAAAATAAAATAAATATAAAGGTGATTTAGGTAAAATTAATATAAATTAGGTAAAATTAATATAAATATAAAAGAATTTTATTTAGGAATATTGGCATAATTATGGGTGATTTTAGGGGGGATTTTTGGAATTTAGGAAATAAAAATAATAAAATAAATGAAATAAAAATAAAATAAAAATAAAGGTGCATGAGCCAAGGATTGAACCTTGGACCTCTTGTACAACCATGTAAACCTTACCAACTCATCTAGCAAGGGATTTCTATGAGGAAATGAAGTGGATATAAGTTAAGATTAAGAATAAGATGAAGAGTCATGGAGAGACTCTTCATTTACCTCTTTAATGGATGATAAATAGGGGGGTTTGGGAGTTTCATTCTCTCTTCTTTCAGTTGCATTTCCTCCTCTCTTTCTCCCTCATTCTAGCCGACCACTCCTAGAGGGTTTTCCCCTTGGAAAAGCTTTCACCAAGGTTCCATCTCCTAGATCTAAAGTCTCTACAAGAATACAAGGACAAGGGTGTGCAAGGGTCCAAAGATCTTACCATTTTCTTCTCTTCCAAGGTTCGAAAAATCAAGAAACCCAAGGTAAGACTCCCTCACCTGTGGTATAATAGTTCCCTATGATTTCCATGATTTTTAGCATGATATATTGGTTAGTTTTCGAATTTGATGTTGAAAGGAAAGAAAACCAAGACCCTCATGCTTAAGGGTTTCGGCCACCATGTTTTACAGGTCTATAATTATGTTAAAAATCATGATAATGTTATTTAATGTTCCCTTATGATGTGTAGAGGCTAAGTACAATTTTTGGGAATTTTTGGAGCACCCTAGGACACCCTAGGGTTTCGGCCAACATGAAAGAAACAAAACTAAGAATCTTACTCGATTGAGCAACTGGCTCAATTATATGTCAAGGAAGTAATTAGGCTTCATGGAGTTCCCAAGGCCATCATCTCAGATAGGGATGGTCGCTTTACTTCGCATTTTTGGGAATGCGTTCAGAAGTCTCTCGGCACTAAATTGTGATTTAGCACCGCCTTTCACCCTCAGACGGACGGGCAAACGGAACGGGTGAATCAGATATTGGAAGAAATGTTGAGAGCTTGTGCCCTGGATTTCAAGGGAAGTTGGTGTCGATATCTATGCTTGGTGGAATTCGCTTACAATAATCGCTACCAAGCTACTATCGGAATGGCACCTTATGAAGCCTTGTATGGGAGGAGATGTAGGTCTCCGATTTGCTGGTATGAGGGTGGTGAAAAGAAGGAAATGGGGCTCACAACGGAGGTTATCGATAGCGCCACCCGGGCTATACAGACTATTCGACAACGGATAGAGACTGCTCATAGCCGACAGAAGAGTTATGCCGATGTCCGGCGTAGACCACTGAAATTTAATGCTGGAGATTGGGTATTTCTCAAAGTGGCTCCTATGAAGGGAGTGACCAGATTTGGGAAGAAAGGAAAATTAAGTCCGCGCTATGTGGGACCGTACCTAATTTTGAAAAGAGTCGGTAAGGTGGCACATGAGCTGGAGCTGCCTCCAGTGATGTCAGCTATCCATAACGTATTCCATGTGTCCCTGCTGAAAAAGTGTATCCCAAATATGGACCAAGTGATCGAGCCACAGACGATGCAAGTGCAAGAGGACCTAAGCTATGAGAGCAGACCCATCCAGATTTTTGGACAGGGAAATCAAGAAGCTGAGAAGTAAGGAAGTGCCCTTAGTCAAGGTCCTATGGCAAAGTCAACGGTTCGAAGAAGCTACCTGGGAGCGCGAGGACGAGATGAGGCGCAAGTACCCGGAGTTATTCTAAGTTCGAGGACGAACTTTCACGAGGTATGGGGGATTGTAACGACCCAGAAAATTCTCTTAATATTTTCTTAAAATATTAAGCATGTTTAAATAATTTTTCAAGGGACCTAGAAATATTAAGGAGAATTTAGGCCTAGAAAATCCATGTTTTCTCATTTAAATTGAGAAAACTAAGTACCAATGAGCTTTAAATGGTCTCCAAAAAAGGGTATTATTTAGGTAAATTAATATAAATTAGGTAAATTAATATAAATATAAAGAATTTTATTTAGGAATATTGGCATAATTATGGGTGATTTTAGGGGGGATTTTTGGAAATTTGGAAATAAAAATAATAAAATAAATGAAATAAAAATAAAATAAATATAAAGGTGATTTAGGTAAAATTATATAAATTAGGTAAAATTAATATAAATATAAAAGAATTTTATTTAGGAATATTGGCATATTATGGGTGATTTTAGGGGGGATTTTTGGAATTTAGGAAATAAAAATAATAAAATAAATGAAATAAAAATAAAATTAAAATAAGGTGCATGAGCCAAGGATTGAACCTTGGACCTCTTGTACAACCATGTAAACTTACCAACTCATCTAGCAAGGGATTTCTATGAGGAAATGAAGTGGATATAAGTTAAGATTAAGAATAAGGATGAAGAGTCATGGAGAGACTCTTCATTTACCTTTTAATGGATGATAATGGGGGGTTTGGGGAGTCTTCATTCTCTCTTCTTTCAGTTGCATTTCCTCCTCTCTTTCTCCCTCATTCTAGCCGACCACTCATAGAGGGTTTTCCCCTTGGAAAAGCTTCCACCAAGGTTCCATCTCCTAGATCTAAAGTCTCTACAAGAATACAAGGACAAGGGTGTGCAAGGGTCCAAAGATCTTACCATTTTCTTCTCTTCCAAGGTTCGAAAAATCAAGAAACCCAAGGTAAGACTCCCTCACCTGTGGTATAATAGTTCCCTATGATTTCCATGATTTTTAGCATAATATATTGGTTAGTTTTCGAATTTGATGTTGAAAGGAAAGAAAACCAAGACCCTCATGCTTAAGGGTTTCGGCCACCATGTTTTACAGGTCTATAATTTTGCTAAAAATCATGATAATATTATTTAATGTTCCCTTATGATTTGTAGAGGTTAAGTACAATTTTTGGGAATTTTTGGAGCAACCTAGGACACCCTAGGGTTTCGGCCAACATGAAAGAAACAAAACTAAGAACCTTAAGTTTAAGGGTTTCGGCCACCATGATTTATAGGTCTATAATTATGCTAAAAATCATGATAATGTTATTTAATGTTCCCTTATGATGTGTAGAGGTTAAGTATAATTTTTGGGAATTTTTGGAGTACCCTAGGACACCCTAGGGTTTCGGCCAACATGAATGAAACAAAACTAAGAACCCTAAGTTTAAGGGTTTCGGCCACCATGATTTACAGGTCTATAATTATGCCAAAAATCTTTATAATGTTATTTAATGTTCCCTTATGATGTGTAGAGGTTAAGTATAATTTTTGGGAATTTTTGGAGTACCCTAGGACACCCTAGGGTTTCGGCCAACATGAAAGAAACAAAACTAAGAACCCTAAGTATAAGGGTTTCGGCCACCATGATTTAAAGGTCTATAATTAATCCAAAAATCTTGATAATGTTAATTTATGTTCCCTTATGATGTGTGGAGGTTAAGTATAATTTCTGGGAATTTTTGGATTACCCTAGAGACCCCATATGTTTCGGCCAACCTCAAGGACCCAAGGGTTAGGGTTGAGCCTTTAACTTCAAGTACATGTTTATGTGTTGCCATGATAAGTATGATAAGTTTATGTTCAGGATATGACTGATGTCATGATAAGAATTATAGGGTTATGATCACGATAAAAATGATGCTATGATATGTTAGGTTCATGATATGAATGATGCCATGTTAAGTATGTTACGTTTATGTTTATGAATGAAAATGATGCCATGTTAAGAATGAAAATGATGCCATGTTTAAGAATGAAAATGATGCCATGTTAAGAATGGAAATGATGCCATGTTTAAGAATGAAAATGATGCCATGTTAAGAATGAAAATGATGCCATGTCTAAGAATGAAAGTGAAGAATGAAGTTAAGGTTCATGCCTTTAAGACATAATGATGATGTTAAGTATGATGAATGAATGAATATGCTATGAATGATGATGAATGAAAGATGATGCTTATGTCTTTAAGGCATAAATATGATAAAACGGCACGGTCGATGGTCAACGGTACGACGGTCGTGAGGACCGGTAAATGGGCCGGTAGACGGGCCGAGCCGTAACAAGTTATGCTATGTTGAAGATGCCATGAATGTCTTATGAATGATGAAGCATGTAAAGTATTTTACTTTATGGATGGGCTTGTACCAGACCGAAGTATGGGTCCAAGGGATGGGCACCTTAAGAACGCCCCGGTTCTGGACTACCGACTATGCTGTCCACGGTTCTGGCACTACCGTAGCTGTGCAACAGGGATGGGCACCTTAAGAACGCCTCGGTTCGGGGACTACCGACTATGCTGTCCTTACCCTAGTAGGTCGAGGCTAGCTACCTCGTATTTACTTAGGGATGCGCGCTTATGATGTATGTATGTGGTACAAGCCAGGGCCCAAATGTTGTTATGATGATTATGGTTAAGCATTTAAAAGTATGTTTTAAAAGTTAAGCATCCCTTATGTATATGCATTCCACTCATGCATCCATTCAGGTTATGCATTATGCTATGTTGATAAGGTTTTATGCTTATGTTTCATGTTAAGAAGTATGCATGAGAATGAATGATCGATGTCATGATTATGTTAGGAAGAGATTCATATGCTATGATAGGTTTTATGCCATAAATTATGCCATGCTTATTATGTTCACTATGTTTATGAATTATGCCATGAATTATGCCATGCTTAGAATGTCTATGATGTTTATGTTTATGCCATGTATCATGCCATGCTTAGAATGTTACTATGTTTATGTTCATGCCATGCTATGTATACGACAAGTGACGTAAGATGTTATGTTCTAAGTAGAGCACCAAGTATGTTAATGTTTTATGTGCTCATTATGAGATGATGAATGATGAATGGTTTTGTGAGTAGGAAAGAGTCTTACTAAGCCTGTGTGCTTATAGTCTTATTTCCTTATACCGCAGATCATTCAAGGGGACTATGAAGGAAGCAGCAGGAGGGCAAGAACGCATGTGTGTCGTAGTGACTTGGCCCAGGAAACTATATGTTTACTTATATGTTTGAATAATGACTTATGGAACCTTATGATATGATGTTATGTGAGACATGATATGATGCTTAAGTTCAAAGTTAATATGCTAAGGTTCCCATGTCAATAAGTTAAGAATGGTAACAGGGCATGTATAAGTTAAGTTATTCCGCTGCCTTATGATGTCTACATGCCCTAAGCATGTTAACGTAACGCCGCGGAGAAAAAAAAAGCGGGCGTTACAAATCATCTGAAATTTAAATACATGGGGAGTGAAATGTAGTCGAGGATGTCACAAAATCATGGTTAGGCGTCTGATTGTCACAAAGGTGGTATCTCAACCACTTAGTCCAATTTTGTGACCAATTTATTCATTGGAGCATAAAAAATGATAATGTTCATCTCAAATAATTCAATACGGTAATTTATCAAAGGGCATACCTAAGAATTATAAATTAACAATTCGCATACCATGGTTTCTATTTTACCAAAGGGCGCAGGCCTTTATGTGAACTTCCTCTTATATCCTGTAATGACCCGTAAAATCCTCTCAATATTTTTCTTTAAAAATATTGATCATGCCTAGATTGATTCTCGAGGAACATAGGAGTACTAGTATGAACATTAGCATGATTATCCATGATTCTCCATATAGACTAAGAAGCTAAGTAATAATGGGTCTCACATGGGCCCTTATAATACCATGGCCATTAAGGGACCTTAGGTAAAATTTTATCATGAATGGAAATGGATGTCAATTAGAAATATTAACATAAACCTTAGTGGACTCTTATATGGGCCTTGGCAAAAATAATTATAAAAGTAATAAAAAGAAATGCATGCACCAAGGATTAAACCTTGGACCTAGTGTATCACTATGCATGTACTAACCAATTCACCTAGCAAGGGAGTGCTTGTGGAAAAGGAAAAGGATTGTTGTTAAGGCTAAGAGGAAGTGAAGAGTTACCATGTGAGGAGGCACCATGACTTTTCACTTGCCCCCTCCACTTAGTATAAGAAGGGTGGATGAGAGGGGAAAGGACTTAAGTTATTTTCTTTTACACCAAGACTTTTCCTCTTCCCTTCTTCCTTCTCCTTCCTCCTTCTAGCCGAAACCCACAAGGGGTTTCTCCTTTGGAAAAGTTTCACAAGGAGACTTCTTCTTCAAGATCTAAGGGCTTCCTATAACGCTACAAGGGCTAGGGGTGGTCTATGGTCAAGGAGGTTTTCTTTTGCTTCTTTATTCAAGGTTATAACCAAGATAAACCAAGGTAAGACTCCCTCACCTGTGGTATAATAGCTTCCAAGTTGTTTTCATGATATAAGATTTTGTTTGGACTCCATGTTGAGAAAACTATGGTTAGGGCTTTCAAAGGTTTTGGCCAAAGCATGTTGTAGGTTTGGGATGACATCAAAACCCCTCATTTATGCTCCCTAATGTTTTCTTATGATTAATAAAGGATGAATTATGATTGGTGGAATTTTTGTAGCACCCAAAGAGGCCCTTGAAGTTTCGGCCACCCCCTATATTTTAGGGATTATGATTTGATCTAATCCTCCAAGCATGTTACTATGAACCCCTATAATATAATGAATGTTAATCATAAGTTTTATGAACTTTTCATGGACTTATTTCCCTTCTAGGGTTTTGGCCAAGGCATGATTTAGGGCAAGGACTTAGGGGTTAGATCCAATCAAGGGTCCTAATGGCTTCTCATGGTATTGTATGTATTGTGTTGGAGATTGATTTTGACCTATATGAATTTTCCATGGACTAGTAGGCCTTTAGGGTTTCGGCCAAGACTCAATCTAGGGCTAAGAAATTAGGGTTAGCTCCAACTATGGGTCCTAATGGTTTCCCTATGACATTGTAGGTAATGTATGAGTTCTTCTTCACTTATGGTATCTCACATGTTATTTGAATAATAGGATATCCTTTCTTCCAACTTTCGGCCAAGCACTTTAACTAGGATTTGGGATGAGTTAGGGTTTCAAGAATACTTATTTATGGCTTTTTGTGATGTATATATATGTTCAAACATGTAGTATGAATGTTATGTTACCTAAAACCCTAACCTTATGTACTATACTTCATGATTTTTGTATGCTTATGTTAGATACCATGTTTTAGGAGGTTTCATTCATGAATGTTTTAAGCCTTATACCATGAACACAAGTGTTGTGAAGTAGGCCTCATCTTTGTGAAGAATAACGCATGATTAAGTTAAACGCCTATGATAGCTATATGGTTAAGTAGACCTATGCATGTTCTATGTTGAATACCATGGACCTAGGTAGTATGTATCATGTTCATATGAATCCTACCCATGCACGCTTATGATAGATACTATGATTATGTATGCTAAGTGACATGTACTATGTATGAAATGCATGCTTACCTTATGTACCATGATTATGCAAGCTTTATGAAATAAGATGATGTTTATGTCTTAAGACATAATTATGTATATATGTCATGTCTTATGAATGAAGATGATGAATGAAGATAATGTTTATGCCTTAAGGGATAATGATGTTATGAATTAAGTATGAATGATGAAATGCCAAGTATGCTTTATTTCATGCTTCATGTAACAAGATTATGCTCATGTCTTTAAGTATGCTATGTATGTTCTATGAATGATGAAGCATGTGAAGTTATTTTACTTTATGAATGGGCTTGTACCGGACCGAAGTAAGGGTCAAGGGATGGGCACCTTAAGAACGCCTCGGTTCTGGACTACCGTAGCTGTCTACGGTTCTAGGACTATCGTAGCTGTCCAACAGGGATGGGCACCTTAAGAACGCCTCGGTTTTTGGAACTACCGTAGCTGTTCCTACCCTAGTAGGTCGAGACTAGCTACCTCGTATTTACTTAGGGATGCGCGCATATGATATATGTATGTGGTACAAGCCGGGGACCCCCAAAGATGTTATGATTATGTTCAAGTATTTATAATTATGGTTTTCAAATAAGCATCCTTATGTTATATGCATTTGACCCATGCATCCATTCATGTTATGCATCCATGTCATGTTAAATATTTCATATGCTTATGTTTTATGTAAGATTCATGCCATGTTGAATGTTTCATATGCTTATGTTTTATGTAAGAACCATGCCATGTTAAATGTTTCATATGCTTATGTTTTATGTAAGAACCATGACATGTTAAATGTTTCATATGCTTATGTTTTATGTAAGATCCATGCCATGTTGAATGTTTCATATGCTTATGTTTTATGTAAGATCCATGCCATGTTGAATGTTTCATATGCTTATGTTTTATGTAAGAACCATGTCATGTTAAATGTTTCATATGCTTATGTTTTATGTAAGATCCATGTCATGTTAAATGTTTCATATGCTTATGTTTTATGTTAAGAACCATGCCATGTTAAATGTTTCATATGCTTATGTTTTATGTTAAGAACCATGCCATGTTAAATCTTTCATATGCTTATGTTTTATGTAAGAATCATGCCATGTTAAATGTTTCATATGCTTAGGTTTTATGTTAAGAACCATGTCATGTTAAATGTTTCATATGCGTATGTTTTATGTGACGTATGGTTTTAGTGAGTAGGAAAGAGTCTTACTAAGACTATGTACTTATAGTCTTATTTCCTTATATCGCAGATCAAGCAAGAGGATAATAAGGGAAGCAGCAGGAGGGGCAAGAGAGTGTGTGTGGCAGCGACATGGCAGAAGAAAAAGAAAAAGTTTTAATATTTATACTTTGTCACATGTTCGATATTTTTGCACGTCTCATACTATACTTAGGATGGTTTTGGTCAAGGAAAAAAATACACTTGCTACTTATGTTGCCTAATGGATGACTCACGTGATTTTATATCGTGATGCTAAGTATGATGTTAGTATGCTAAGTTCCTATGTCACCATGTTTAGGAAGGATAGTTAAGACATGTATACATGATTTAGGAGTTAGGTGCATGTATATATAAGTCTTAAGTTATTTTGTTGCATTATGATGTTCACATGCCCTATGTATGTTAGCGTAATGCCGCCTCTCGCCGCATTATAAGGTGGGGGAAAGAGGCGGGCGTTACATACCCCTCCTTCTAACTACTGTCTTTCTCTTTCTCTCTCTCAGTAACAAATTTCGAGACGTCTGCACATGCTTTTTTAGAATTTTATTTTAAAATAATATATTATGGAGTCGGTGCTAAAAACGTAAGGTAAAAATCAAAAAAGCGTTGAAAATATATAAAAAAATGTAAGGTAATAAAAAAAATTTGAAATCAATAAAAAAACGTTGCTAAAAAACGTAAGGGAAAAAATGTAAGGTAATAAAAACGTAAGGTAATAAATATTTTCAAACGTAAGGTAATAAATATATAAAAATAATTTGAAAAAAGCGTTGAAATCAATAAAAAAAACGTGGACCTGAAATAAAAATATTTCAGGGCCAGCGTGGGCCTGAAATTTTTTATTTCAGACCCACGTTGGGCCTGAAATATTTTGATTCAGGCCTGACGTGGACTCAATTTTTTTTAAAAATATATTAATATATAAAAAAACCTATCAAAACACTTAATTTCAGATTAAAACGTAGGGTCTGAAGTCACGCTAGGAGGGCCTGAACATAGATGTGATGTCCATCAGTAGGTTTTGGTCAAAACCCATTGATATGACTAAACTACTCCTATTGCATTGGTAATATCTAATATATAGATGTTTGGACACCTAAAACATCATCTCCTACCTCTAACCTCTCTATTCATCTCCTCCTCCCACCTTGCTTGCGTCCAACCAAGAGGAAGAAGAGGAAGCCTCCTTCGTTCCTTGTGCCACTCCTCAAGTGGAGAGAAAAAGAGAGAAGAGAAGAGAAAGAGATTTCTCGTCTTCCTTCCACACCGTCGGCCACCCTAAACCCTAGGGAAGAGAAAGGTATAGAGAGAAAGAGAGAGAGGAATAAGAGGCATAGGCTTGTTTCATGATGGCTTCATGGGGTATTTATAGTGCTACAATAGGGATCATGAGGAGGAGTTGGGTCTTGGCCTGCTAATGGATCCAAACCCGATCCATTAATGAAGAACCATTCCACTAAAGGTTCTCCATTGAAATACCTCACCAACTCTCATATTTTCATATGAGCTCCACCTATTATGAGTACAATTTCTCCCCGTGTTTAAGATATCGAATGCTCATTGATTAATTTAAATTACTGACAATTTTAATTAATCAACCTCTAACTCCTTCACTAGTACCACTCATCCTTATCATCATATTTGACCAAGTCCACCTGCAGGATTTAACATGATGAACCTTATGAGCTCATCAAGAGGGCATCATCATCCCGACTCACTAGAGCACAGATTCCGTCTATAATCAATGGCATACCATGTAAATAATATTATTTCCCAACTATTAGGATGTATACTTGTAACGCCCGCCCTTATATCTACTCTCGGGGCGGGGTTACGTACTAGTCATTCATTCATATAATAAAAATTTAACATATAATAAATACAAGTGCGCAAGGACTAAGTGCTAAGCATGCCTGTCTAAAGCTATCAAGTGATATTTACAAGTGCTAAGCATGCTAGTCAATACATGTCAATCAAATGTCATGCTTGAATCATTAGAACATCATTTGAAATATTTTAATCAAAAGTTATTCTATAACATGATAGGTTCACATATTATTTCAAGCTCACAACAAAACCAAACAAAATCAAGTATATGAGAATTCTAAGTGTAATCATTATCATGCAATATCAAACCTAATTACTAACATTCATTTTTGAAGAAAACATTATCATAACATAGTAATGTAGATATAAAGATCTTTCTTTCCCGAGCCACCGCCCCACACATCTTCAGCCTCCTGCCTCTTCCTTTAGTTTAAGTGTTCCTTACCCTTATCTGCAGCATAAGACAACACATAAACTAGTAAGCACAAATGCTTAGTAAGGATCCTGTCCTACTCGTAAAATCCATACGAAAGCATACAACATGTATACATAATAAATCATAAGCATGAGTTCATCAAAGCATACTAAACATCAAAGTTTCTAAGCATGCAGTATAAAGTACCTTAAGCATACCCTTCACATATAATAAATGTTTTCCAATGAATGTTTTCAAAACAATTCCATAAAGGTATTACTTTTTTTTTTTCATAAAGGTATTACTTAAAAATACATCCATATCATATAGGGCCCAGTTGTGTACCACATATTGCGCGTACATATTGCGCGTTCCCTAATGAATTGGGGTAGCGAGCCACCAACCAATTAGAGCAGGACCCTTCCGACCTACCGGAGCCATGACCTTACGTTAACATGCACCCCGGATTTATTTAACGACCCCCTTCCGAGTCGGGTACACAACTTCCAAAGTAAAATACTTATCATGCTTTTACATATATGCTAAGGAGTACTCCAAATCCACTCTTAAGGGACACACCACTCTTCAAGGGTGCTCATGATCCCATAGGGACACACCACACAACATAAGAGGTGCTCTTGATCCCATACTTAGTAGAGTATCCTTTCAAGCATTTTAACATACATATCACATGCAATTTCATAAGGGTGCCCCATGGGCTATAAGGCATGCTCATACATACATCATATTTCAACCACTTAAACATACTTATATATGACAAAATTGGTCACATCAATCATATTCATATCATAACATGCTTCATGGTTTAATTTAACCCTTCCTAACCCTAAACCTAGGGTTTGGCCGAAAGTCAAAGGTAGGGTAGCTTAGATTTTTTTGACATTAAACATCCCATACAAGCATCACATATATATACATCATGTATCATACTAAGCATAGCATACATCATGGAGTAATCAACCTTCACAACCTTAATGCTCATGCCTTGGCCAAATATCACATGCTAGGGAACCTTAAGATTTCCAATCAAGCATTTCATTTAGACATCACATGCATATACATATCATCGTACTAAACATAATCATGTCTCGTAGGGTAGTTTAACCTTCACATACATATCATGCAACATATTAAGCCTAGAATACATCCTAGGATAATCATGCGCCCTAAACCCTAATTTTTCTAGGGTTGGCCGAAAGTCAAGGGTAGGGGAACTAGGGTTCTTGCACTTAGGTTTCACACAAACATTTACACAAACACTTTGTCTACACTACTAAACATGGATACATCATAGGAAATCATACAACCCTAAACCCTCTTTGCTTCATGTTTTGGCCGAAACCTTATAGGGTGTTCAACCCTAATTTTTGTCACCACAACATGTAGAAAAACAACATATAAGTATACCCTAAATTCCAAGGGGTCTTCCCATGCAACAAGGAGTAACCAAAGCCTCCTCTTTGAGGTTGGCCGAAACCTACACAAGGGTGAAACCCTAAAGTTTTGTTCATAACATCATGAAGGAAACAACATACACATATACCCTAAGTTCCAAGGGCCTACTCATGTATCAAGAAGTAACCAAGGCCTTCCCCTAAGGGATGGCCGAAACTTACACAAGGGCTTTTCCTTTTTTTTTTCGAAAACAAGAAGAACAAAAGAATCATGCACAACCATTACACTGCAGGCGAGGGGATACTTACATCCTTTCGCTTGAATTTCCCTTAGGGTACCCTTGGTTGAAGTTAGAGTGAGAGTTTCCTTACTAGCTCTTCACTAGAACCTTTGGCCCTTGTAGAGGGCAAGATCCTTGGATGGATCTTCTTCCTTCCAAATTCCCTAGGGTTAGAACCCTAGGGTGAAATTTCGAAACTTGAAAAGGGAGAAGAGGATGAATTTTCGGTGGGGAGAGTGAGGAAGTTATTCCAACCTCTCTTTCTCTTATTTATACTTTTCTCATGAAGGGATATGTCTCTTCACTTCCCTAGCTTTAACAAGCATGTTTCTTATTCTCTTAACATGAAACATGGCTTGGTGCAATGGTTAAGACATTGTTTGTGCAACTAGGAGGTTCAAGGTTCAATCCTTGCTTCCTCCTTTCTACATCTTCTTTTTATCACATTTTGCACTAATCCATATCCAAGCCCATTAAGCCAAGCCCATCATGAAATTTCATAATAATAATGTTTCATGAATTCATAATATTTCACATGGGAAAATTTTGGGGTGTTACAATCCTCCATCCCTTATAAAAAGTTCATCCCGAACTTTAAAATAATTCCGGATACTTTAATCGTATTGCCTCCTCTCGTTCCCAGGTGGCTTCTTCGAATTGCTCGTTCCGCCACAGAACCTTTACTAAGGGCACTTCCTTGTTCCTTAGCTTTTTAACTTCCCGATATAGGATCTGAATAGGTCGGCGTTCGGAACCTAGGTTCTCCTGGTCTTGTACTGGTTGGGGCTCTATCATTTGATTCACATCAGAGGTACATTTCCTGAGCATTGATACATGGAAGACATTGTGGATAGCCGACATTTCTGGCAGTAACTCCAGTTCGTAGGCCACTTTGCCTACCCGTTTCAGGATCTGATACGGTCCCACATATCTCGGACTCAGTTTCCCTCTCTTCCCGAATCTCATCATCCCTTTCATAGGGGCCACCTTAAGGAATACTGAATCCCAACCTCAAACTCTAGTGGTCTGCATCGCTTATCAGCGTAGCTTTTCTGCCGACTCTGAGCAGTCTCTATTCTCTGGCGGATATTCTTTATAGCCTGAGTGGTTTCATCTATAATATCAGTCTGGAGTCCCATCTCCTTCTTTTCACCACTCTCAAGCCAGCATATAGGAGATCTGCATTTCCTTCCGTATAGTGCTTCATATGGTGCCATCCCGATAGTAGCCTGATAACTGTTGTTATAAGCAAATTCTGCCAGGCTCAGGTATCGACACCAGCTTCCCTTGAAATCCAAGGCACAAGCTCGTAACATGTCCTCTAATATCTGATTTACTCTTTCAGTCTGCCCGTCAGTCTGGGGGTGAAAGGCAGTACTGAATTTCAGCTTCGTGCCAAGAGCCTTCTGCACGTGTCCCCAAAAATCTGAAGTAAATCGACCATCTCGATCCGAGATGATGGTCTTGGGAACCCCGTGTAGTCGGACAATTTCCTTGACGTACAGTTGAGCCAACTGCTCTACTGAGTGGGTCATCCTGATAGCCAGAAAATGGGCAGACTTGGTGAGTCCGTCCACAATAACCCATATACCATCATATCCATTCGTCGTTCTAGGCAGCCCAGCGATGAAATCCATAGAGATGTCTTCCCATTTCCACTCGGGAATCGATAGAGGTTGCAGAACTCCTCCAGGGCTCTGGTGTTCTGCTTTGACCCTCTGGCAGGTCAAACACGTACTGATATAGTGGGCTACATCTCGCTTCATACCGGACCACCAAAACTTGCTCTTCAGATCTTGATACATCTTGGTAGACCCAGGATGCATCGCATAAGGTGTTCCGTGAGCTTCCTCGAGGATTCATGTCCGTAAGTCGGAGTCGCTGGGAACACATAATCGATCTCGAAGATATAAGACTCCGCTGTCCGAAATATGAAATCCATCGTCCTTGCCTTCGAGAACCTCTTGCTTGATTCTCTGAAGACTCGGATCATGATTCTGCTTTTCCAGAATATCGTCGAATAACGTCGGTGCAATCATCAGGGTGGATAACTGTCCTGATATGATTTCAATCCCGTAATTCATAATTTCTTCCCCTAAGGGTTGTGACAAAGCTGATAAAGACATCAAAGCAGCACATGATTTTCTACTGAGAGCATCGGCTACCTTGTTGGCTTTACCCGGATGGTACAGGATCTCACAATCATAATCCTTGACCAATTCGAGCCATCTGCGTTGTCTCATATTCAGATCTTTCTGGGTGAAGAAATACCGCAGACTCTGGTGATTTGTATAAACTTTACACTGAGTTCCATATAGATAGTGCTCCATATTTTCAGTGCAAAGACCATCGCTGCTAACTTTAAGTCATGGGTAGGGTAGTTTCTTTCATGTTCCTTCAGTTGCCTAGAGGCATAGGCAATTACCTTCCCATTTTGCATAAGCACAGCTCCGAGTCCAAGTTTGGATGCGTCGCTGTACATATCGAAACCCATATCGCTCTCTGGAAGAGTCAATATTGGAGCGCTAGTCAGCCTCCTTTTCAGTTCAGTAAAGCTCTTCTCACATTCCTCGGTCCATACATATTTCTTGTCTTTCTTTGTAAGAGCTGTCATAGGGGCTGCAATCCGAGAGAAGTTGTCTACGAATTTTCTGTAATAGCCTGCTAGCCCGAGGAAACTTCTGATTTCGCTGGCATTCTTGGGTCTGGTCCAGTTACTCACAGCTTCAATTTTAATTGGGTCCACCATTACTCCTTCCTTGGAGATAACATGTCCTAAGAATGATACTTGATCGAGCCAGAACTCGCATTTGGAAAATTTAGCATACAGTTGTTCCTTCTGAAGAATCTGTAGTACTATACTCAGGTGCTCAGCATGTTCTTCGGGAGTTCTCGAATATATAAGGATATCGTCGATAAAGACGATCACAAATCTGTCGAGGAATGCCGAGAATACCGATTCATCAAGTCCATAAACATAGCTGGCGCATTGGTAACTCCAAATGGCATAACTACGAACTCATAATGTCCGTATCTGGTTCGAAAAGCCGTCTTCGGTATATCCTCCTTTTTCACCCTGACTTGGTGATAACCAGATCTCAGGTCAATCTTAGAGAAAACCGTGGCTCCCTTCAGTTGATCGAACAGGTCATCTATCCTGGGTAGAGGGTACCTGTTCTTGATAGTCATGTTGTTCAGCGCCCGATAGTCGATACACATTCGCATCGACCCATCCTTCTTTTTCACGAACAGTACGGGAGCTCCCCAGGGAGAATGACTAGGGCGGATGAGTCCCTTGTCAAGCAGCTCCTACAACTGTCCCTGTAATTCCTTTAATTCCGTCGGCGCCATACGGTATGGTGCCTTAGAAATGGGGTTAGTACCAGGAACCAACTCAATTGCAAATTCTATATCTCTTTCAGGTGTTAACCCTGGTAAGTCATCGGGAAATACCTCTGGGTAATTGCATACGACTTTGACGTCTTCTAGTTTCGGGCCCTCTGTAGGACTGGTATCAACCACATGAGCTAGAAATCCAGAGCATCCCTTTTCTAACATCTTCCTTGCTTTCAGAGCCGACAAGAATTTGCTTGTCCTCTTCTTCGGCTCTCCGATAAATTCGAATAGAATTTCCGCCTCAGGTCGGAAGATAACCCTTCGTTTGCGGCACTCGATAGAGGCGCCATATTTGTTCAAGAAATCCATGCCCAATATCACATCATAATCTGACATATCAAGCACTATCAGATCGCAGTAGAGTTCCCTATCTGCGATCCTGATTGGTGCGGCACGTAGCATTTGGGTAGAGGGCATCACCTCACCCGAGGGCAGTGTTGTCAGAAATTTGCAGTCTAAATCTTGCAGTGACATATCCTTTCTTTTGACATATTGCATAGAGATAAACGAATGTGTTGCCCCAGTGTCAAATAAAACAGTAGCATACTGACTGTAAATAAATATCTGACCTGTGACAATGGTAGAGGCAGTCGCCACGTCTTCTTTCGTAAGAGAGAAAACCCTGGCGTTTGTCGTGGCAGGCGGGGCCTCTAATCTCCCCTGGCATATATGAGTACCATCTATAGCTGCCTGCATCAGGTGTAGCTGGGGAGGAGCACCCTTGTACTGAACATACTGCGAATGAGGTGCTTTGGCTGCAGTAGGACACTCTCTGGCCATGTGTCCTTCCTTCCCGCAGGTGAAGCATCTCCTGGCGCCTAAAAGGCATGTCCCTAGGTGCATCTTCCCACAAGTGGCACATTGGGGATATTTAGGCTTCTTGCCTAAATAACCACTGGCAGATTTATTCCATGGCTTCCTCTTTCCGTTGTGGGTTCTTTTTCCAGTGGGGGTTGCTATTCGGAGGTTTCTGACCTCCCGACTAACTTTGACTCTTGCTGGCGGTCAGTGTTTGGTTCTGCTGGTTAATATTCTTCAGATAATGCTCGATAATAAGGGCGCTGCTGAACAGCTCCTATGCAGTCTGTGGCCTATTAATGACGCCAGCTAATTCAGGGATATCTCGGGCCTGAGCATCTTGAGCATTAATCTGACCCTTTCTTTCTCTGTACTGACCAGCTCCGGACATAATCGTGCCAGTCGGTTGAATTTCTTAACAGCATCGTTGACTGAGAGATTTCCCTGCCGGAATTCCGTGAACTCATCAAAATGCCTGTTTGTGACTCGCATATTAAAGAATTCCTCCAGAAATTCGGACTCAAAGTCTTTCCACTTCATCTGGTCCACTGACCTTCTAGCTTTTACCCGTTCCCACCACATCCTGGCGTCGCCAGTGAGGCAGAACGAGACACATTTAATTTTCTCATGCTCGAGCCAGTCTAATAATTCCACTGTGCTCTCAACTGTCTTGAGCCAGGCCTGGGCGTCCCAGGGCTCGCAGGTGCCCGAGAACTTTTCCGGCTTCAGTCTCTGCCACTGAATCAGATAGGCCTCCTGTCGGACTCCTCGGACCGGAGTGTCCGGAGGTGCCTGTGCAGTTGGAGGCTCAGTAGGCATCACATTCTGACTTCCCTGCGGGGTTGCAGTGTTCCCCTGCTGGGTCATCAGAGTGTTTATTATCTGCTGTTGTTCAGTGACCTGACGCTGCAGATCTGTGATCACTTGCATCATATCAGGTGGGGGTGCGGTCTCATCACCCCGATTGCTACGTCTTCTAACCATATCTATCGTACAGGTGATAAATAACTAATGTGAGAATTAATACTACTTTCATTAGTTATGCAAGCATAAATCATCTCTATATAATCATTAATGTACATGGAATAAAGTAAAGTGAGGTTAGGATCTCTTACTTGGAAGCGGCAAGATGAAGCTTGATGTGTGTGTGGTGGAGGGGAAATCTGCTCTGATACCAACCTGTAACGCCCGCCCTTATATCTACTCTCGGGGCGGGGTTACGTACTAGTCATTCATTCATATAATAAAAATTTAACATATAATAAATACAAGTGCGCAAGGACTAAGTGCTAAGCATGCCTGTCTAAAGCTATCAAGTGATATTTACAAGTGCTAAGCATGCTAGTCAATACATGTCAATCAAATGTCATGCTTGAATCATTAGAACATCATTTGAAATATTTTAATCAAAAGTTATTCTATAACATGATAGGTTCACATATTATTTCAAGCTCACAACATAACCAAACAAAATCAAGTATATGAGAATTCTAAGTGTAATCATTATCATGCAATATCAAACCTAATTACTAACATTCATTTTTGAAGAAAACATTATCATAACATAGTAATGTAGATATAAAGATCTTTCTTTCCCGAGCCACCGCCCCACACATCTTCAGCCTCCTGCCTCTTCCTTTAGTTTAAGTGTTCCTTACCCTTATCTGCAGCATAAGACAACACATAAACTAGTAAGCACAAATGCTTAGTAAGGATCCTGTCCTACTCGCAAAATCCATACGAAAGCATACAACATGTACACATAATAAATCATAAGCATGAGTTCATCAAAGCATACTAAACATCAAAGTTTCTAAGCATGCAGTATAAAGTACCTTAAGCATACCCTTCACATATAATAAATGTTTTCCAATGAATGTTTTCAAAACAATTCCATAAAGGTATTACTTAAAAATACATCCATATCATATAGGGCCCAGTTGTGTACCACATATTGCGCGTACACATTGCGCGTTCCCTAATGAATTGGGGTAGCGAGCCACCAACCAATTAGAGCAGGACCCTTCCGTCCTACCGGAGCCATGACCTTACATTAACATGCACCCCGGATTTGTTTAACGACCCCCTTCCGAGTCGGGTACACAACTTCCAAAGTAAAATACTTATCATGCTTTTACATATATGCTAAGGAGTACTCCAAATCCACTCTTAAGGTACACACCACTCTTCAAGGGTGCTCATGATCCCATAGGGACACACCACACAACATAAGGGGTGCTCTTGATCCCATACTTAGTAGAGTATCCTTTCAAGCATTTTAACATACATATCACATGCAATTTCATAAGGGTGCCCCATGGGCTATAAGGCATGCTCATACATACATCATATTTCAACCACTTAAACATACTTATATATGACAAAATTGGTCACATCAATCATATTCATATCATAACATGCTTCATGGTTTAATTTAACCCTTCCTAACCCTAAACCTAGGGTTTGGCCGAAATTCAAAGGTAGGGTAGCTTAGATTTTTTTGACATCAAACATCCCATACAAGCATCACATATATATACATCATGTATCATACTAAGCATAGCATACATCATGGAGTAATCAACCTTCACAACCCTAATGCTCATGTCTTGGCCGAATATCACATGCTAGGGAACCTTAAGATTTCCAATCAAGCATTTCATTTAGACATCACATGCATATACATATCATCATACTAAACATAATCATGTCTCGTAGGGTAGTTTAACCTTCACATACATATCATGCAACATATTAAGCCTAGAATACATCCTAGGATAATCATGCGCCCTAAACCCTAATATTTCTAGGGTTGGCCGAAAGTCAAGGGTAGGGGAACTAGGGTTCTTGGACTTAGGTTTCACACAAACATTTACACAAACACTTTGTCTACGCTACTAAACATGGATACATCATAGGAAATCATACAACCCTAAACCCTCTTTGTTTCATGTTTTGGCCGAAACCTTATAGGGTGTTCAACCCTAATTTTTGTCACCACAACATGTAGAAAAATAACATATAAGTATACCCTAAATTCCAAGGGGTCTTCCCATGCAACAAGGAGTAACCAAGCCTCCTCTTTGAGGTTGGCCGAAACCTACACAAGGGTGAAACCCTAAAGTTTTGTTCATAACATCATGAAGGAAACAACATACACATATACCCTAAGTTCCAAGGGCCTACTCATGTATCAAGAAGTAACCAAGGCCTTCCCCTAAGGGATGGCCGAAACTTACACAAGGGCTTTTCCTTTTTTTTTTCGAAAACAAGAAGAACAAAAGAATCATGCACAACCATTACACTGCAGGCGAGGGGATACTTACATCCTTTCGCTTGAATTTCCCTTAGGGTACCCTTGGTTGAAGTTAGAGTGAGAGTTTCCTTACTAGCACTTCACTAGAACCTTTGGCCCTTGTAGAGGGCAAGATCCTTGGATGGGATCTTCTTCCTTCCAAATTCCCTAGGGTTAGAACCCTAGGGTGAAATTTCGAAACTTGAAAAGGGGAGAAGAGGATGAATTTTCGGTGGGGAGAGTGAGGAAGAAGAAGAGAGGAAGTTATTCCAACCTCTCTTTCTCTTATTTATACTTTTCTCATGAAGGGACATGTCTCTTCACTTCCCTAGCTTTAACAAGCATGTTTCTTATTCTCTCAACATGAAACATGGCTTGGTGCAATGGTTAAGACATTGTTAGTGCAACTAGGAGGTTCAAGGTTCAATCCTTGCTTCCTCTTTCTACATCTTCTTTTTATCACATTTTGCACTAATCCATATCCAAGCCCATTAAGCCAAGCCCATCATGAAATTTCATAATAATAATGTTTCATGAATTCATAATATTTCACATGGAAAAATTTTGGGGTGTTACAATACTAAAAGTCATGCCTTTTCTGTATGAACATCTACATTTTGAAAGAGAATCACAAGATCACTGTTGCATGCTTATATTAGTATGTGCAAACTGTTTGATGCTTTGCATTGTAAAAAAAAAATGATGAACCAGGCAGTAGACAAATTGAACCTGGGGTGACCGGCCCGGCCCCACGGAAGTTTCCCACCGGTCACCAGGGTAAATCGGGAAGCGCTCGCGGTGGTCAGTCTAGAAGCCCAGCGTCCCAGGGTTCGCACCCCATTTGGAGCCCAGCGTCTCAGCTTTGCATTGTAGATAACATGGTGTGTGGTGACACACAGAAGATCATGTTATCAGTTCCTTGCAGAGTTTAAGTAGAGGCTCACAACCGAGATAGAGTTGGACAAACCATCGAGTTGATTGTAGTATAATTAGGTGTGGTTTACCTAACTATAGAATTACACTAGTGCACTTTGTGTGCATTGAGCAGGACCAACATAGAGGTGATCCAATTTATACTGACTTTATAATTGGATCATACCTCAGTATATTATGGAAGTACATGCTCCAAATCCCTATATAATAATGGGCATATGTACTTAATAGTTATTTCTTTGATTTACCAATGGACGAGATTTATTCTGCTAAATCGATAGGCCCGGTAAGTTGGGAAATAATATTATTTACATGGTGTGCCATTGATTATAGACGGAATCCGTGTCTTGGTGAGTCGGGATGATGATGCTCCCTTGATGAGCTCATAAGGTTCATCATGTAAAATACTGCAGGTGGACTTGGTCCAACATGATGAAAAGGATGAGTGATACTAGTCAAGAAGTTAGAGGTTGATTAATTAAATTTATCAGTAATTTAAATTAATCAACGAGCATTTGATATCTTAAACACAGGGAGATGTTTGTACTCATAATAGGTGGAGCCCATATATAAATATGGGGTTGGTGAGGTAGTTCAGTGAGGATCATTTAGTGGGATGGATCTTCATTAATGGATCGAGTTTGGAACAATTAGCAGGCCAAGACCCAACTCCTCCTCATGGTCCCTATTGCAGCCCTATAAATATCCCATGGTGGCATGAGACCAAGGATCCAATAATTCAACACAAGAGAACCCTAAGCCTCTCCTCTCCTCCTCTCTCTCTCTCTCTCTCTCTCTCTCTCTCTCTCTCTCTCTCTCTCTCGATGTGCGGCACTAACTTCTATGCTTGAAGAAAACCGGCTCTGGAAAAGTTGATCACGCAACTTACAGAAGGTTTGAAGTTGTGGAAAAGTTGCTCACGCAACTTGCAAAGGTTGTGGCACTGTGGAGAAAATGAGTTACTGGAGAAAACGAGTTGCTCACTGATGGTCCCGAACTAGGTGTCACAAATGTGAGTCTCAAAATTTAGATATGTGAAAACCTGAAAACCCTTTTTGCTAGCAGAGAATAAAAGCGTAGTAAAGGGGCCACAAGTCATATTTTTCCTAGGGCTAGTTGAGAGTGTTTGATTCGAGCTCGAATTTATGTGTCGTTGATATTTTTGGGTTCAAATAAAATTTGGGTTTGGTTTCAATTAGAAATAAAATCGAAATGAAAAGGAAAGAAAAATAAACTATGGAACTCAAGCTAAGTAATGGCACTTAAGGACTTAACCAATTATGAACTTAGCAAACCAATGCAAATTAGACAACTTTAATGATTAAAACTGAATTCAAATGCAAGAGTACTCGACAATTTGTATTGAACTTCAGCTGAATTGAAACTAAAAAGTAACTAAGTGCCAACCAAGCTATCCAATAATCAACAATGAGTGTTCACTTGATACAACTTGCGGAAATGAAACAACTGAATGTGCCGAAAAGCAAAACTTATGTGCCAACACTAATACTTGTTGGTGCAATCTTTGTTAGGTCAGGGTTGACCTAGTTTGACTAAACTTGGGTGAGCTTAGGTCTAATAAGCTTGGTAAGCTTATGGTATGGTCGTATGTTTCGATGTTTGATAATAATGTTTGAGTGGTCATGATGTGTGAGTCAAGTGGGTCAAGGTTGACTGGAGGCTTGACTGGGGAAAGACCTAGTGGGACTAGGTGAAGTCCAGGTAGATCGGGGAGATCGTATGCTGGCATGAGAAAAGACCTAGTGGGACTAGGCACACCTAGTGGGACTAGGTGAAGTCCAGGTAGATCGGGGAGATCGTACGCTGGCATAGCAAAAGACCTAGTGGGACTAGGCAAGTAAAAAGACCTAGTGGGAAGTCCAGCTGGATTAGGGAGATCGCAGGCTGGTAAGTAAAAAGACCTAGTGGGACTAGGCACACCTAGTGGGACTAGGTGAAGTCCAGGTAGATCATACGCTGGTAAGTAAAAAGACCTAGTGGGACTAGGCTGTAACGACCCGGATTATTCTCTTAATATTTACTTAAAATATTAAGCATGTCTAGATAATTTTCTGAGGAACCTAGAAATATTAATGCAAACCTTGGCCTAGAAAATCCATGTTTTTCCATTTAAATTGGGAAAAAGGGCACTAATGGGCCTTATATGGGCTTTTTAGTACCATAATTTTTGGTGGATTTTAGGTGAAAATTAGTATAAATATAAAGGGATTTTAATAAGAAATATTAACATAATTATGGGGGAATTTTTAAGGAATTTTAGAAAATACTAGGAAAAATAAAATAAAATAAGTGGGAAAAAAATTGTGCAACTACCAAGGATTGAACCTTGGACCTCTTGTACAACCATGAATGCACTAACCAACTCACCTAGCAAGGTATTGTTAGGAGGGAATGAAGTGGATATTGGTTAAGGCATAGAAGAAGATGAAGGGTCATGGAGAGACTCTTCATTTACCTCCTTAATGGGCTATAAAGAGGGGGGTTTTGGGAGTTACCTCTTCCTTCCATCACTTTGCAATTTCTTCCTCTTCCTCCCCTCATCCTAGACGAACACCCAAGGAAGGGTTCTCCCTTGGAAAAGCTCCACAAGAGGTCTTATCTCCAAGATCTAAGGGTTTTCCAAGGATACAAGGACAAGGAGGCTCAAGGATCCAAAGATTTTGCAATCTTCTTCTCTTTCAAGGTTCGAAAAATCAAGAAACCCAAGGTAAGACTCCCTCACCTATGGTATAATAGTTCTTGATATTTTAACATGATTTATTGGTTGGTTTTTGGGGCTTGATGTTGAAAGAAACAAAACCAAGCACCCTAGAGACCCTATGGGTTTTGGCCACTATGTATTAGGGTTCATAATGATGCTAAAAATCCATATAATGTTATTTGATGTTCCCTTATGATGTTTAGAGAGTAAGTATAATTTTTGGGAATTTTTGGAGTACCCTAGGACACCCTAGGGTTTCAGCCAACATGAAAGAAACAAAATCAACACCCTAGAGACCCTATGGGTTTCGGCCACAATGTTCTAGGGTCCATAATGATGCTAAAAATTTTTATAATGTTATTTAATGTTCCCTGATGAAGTTTAGAGGTTAATTATAATTTTTGGGAATTTTTTGGAGTACCCTAGGATACCCTAGGGTTTCGGCCAACATGAAAGAACCAAACCAAGCACCCTAGAGACCCTATGGGTTTCGGCCACTATGTATTAGGGTCCATGTGGATGTTAAAAATCTTGATAATATTGTTTAATATATTATTATGAAGTTTAGAGGTTAAATATAATTTTTGAGAATTTTTGGGGTACCCTAGGATACCCTAGGGTTTCGGCCAACCACAAGACCCCATGGGTAGGGTTGGGTCTAAAACCCCCAAGTGTATGTCTTATGTATTATCATGATATAAGGGAGATGGAGGGTGATTATGTGAAGGTTTTACATGGCCTAGAGATCCTATAGGTTTCGGCCAAGTACCCTAATAGGGTGGAAAGTTAGGACTCATTTCAAGTAAGGGCCCCAAATGACCCTATGGTAAGGTATGATTGGTGTATAACAATTGATTTGGGGATTTTAATGGAAATTTTTCCATGCCCCATGGCCTTGAAGTTTCAGCCAAGAGCAAGATTAGGGTTAAAGGATTAGGGTTGGCCTTAAGTATGGGATCAAATGGTTCCTATGGCCTAGTATGTATGTATGGGATGTTGGTTGGGATGTTATGTGAAGTTTCATGGACCTAGGGTTCCTTGGGGGCTTTCGGCCAAGGACATAACCTAGGGCTAGGGTTGGGTTAAACCTACAAAGATTCTTGTGTATGGGTTACTAAGAGGTATGTTTAAGTATGATGGAAGAAGTTCTATGCTAACCAAACCCTTAGTTTGTATGTCATGAATTATATGTTAAGTCATAGATGTTTAGACATGTGCCATGATTTATGAATGATATGTATGTATGCCATGTCTTATGAATGATATGCCATGTTTTATGAATAATAGGCATGTATGCCATGTCTTATGAATGATACGTATGTATGCCATGATTTATGAATGATATGTATGTATGCCATGTCTTATGAATGATATGCCATGTTTTATGAATAATATGCATGTATGCCATGTCTTATGAATGATACGCATCTATGCCATGATTTATGAATAAGATGTATGTATGCCATGTCTTATGAATGAAGTTAAAGTACATGCCTTTAAGGCATAACGATGATGTTAAGTATGATGAATGAATGATGATGAATGACAAGTATGATGAATGAATGATGATGAATGAAAAAGCATTTTATTTTATTTTATGGGCTTGTACCGGACCTAAGTAAGGTCCACGGTTCTGGACTACCGATGAAGCTGTCCACGGTTCGGGACTACCGATGAAGCTGTCCTTACGGTTCGGGACTACCGATGAAGCTGTCCTTACCCTAGTAGGTCGAGATTAGCTACCTCGTATTTACTTAGGGATGCGCGCATATGATGAATGAATGTGGTACAAGCCAGGGCCCAATGAATGTTATGATTATGTTAAAGTTTTTAAAAGCATGTTTTTGAAGATTAAGCATCCTTATATATATATGCAATTGCCACATGCATCCATCCATGTTATGCATTATATTTATGATAAGAATATTATGCAAAGTAAGTTTATGCAAGGTATGTTTATGCAAATGATTTTATGTATGTTTATGCTAAATTAGAATGCCATGATTTTATTTATGTTCGTGATAGTTTAGGATGTCATGATTTATTTATGTTTATGTTAATTAGAATGCCATGATTTTATTTATGTTCATGATAGTTTAGGATGCCATGATTTAATTATGTTTATTCTAGGTTAGAATGCCATGATTTGATTTATGTTCATGATAGTTTAGGATGCCATGATTTAATTATGTTTATGTTAGGATAGAATGCCATGATTTTATTTATGTTTATGTTAATTAGGATGCCATGATTTAATTATGTTCATGCTAGGATAGAATGCTATGATTTTATTTATGTCCATGCTAAGTTATGATGCCATGATTTAATTGTGTTTATGCTAAGTTAGGATGCCATGATTTTATTTAGGTTCATGTTAGGAATGTTTATGAGGTTATGTTATTATGTTTATGTCTATGCCAAGAATTATGCCATGCTATGAATGTTTATGATGTTTATGTCTATGCCAAGAATTATGCCATGCTATGAATGTTTATGATGTTTATGTCTATGCCAAGTATTATGCCAAGCCATGAATGTTTTTATGTTTATGTATATGCTAAGCTATGAAAGTGACTAAGTTATGTTCAAGTCATGTCAAATGTATGCCAAGTGCTCATAAAGACTTATGTGCTGAGTAAAGCACTAAGTATGTTAATGTTTAAGATGCTCATGATTAAGTGATGAATGGTTTTAGTGAGTAGGAAAGAGTCTTACTAAGCCTGTGTGCTTATAGTCTTATTTTCCTTATACCGCAGATCACGAAAGGGGACCGTAAGGAAGCAGCAGGAGGGCAATAAAGTATGTGTGTGATAGTGACTTGGCCACGAGACCATATGTTTGCTCGTTTTATGATAGGACTTTACCTCTGCTAGTATGTGCTTGAATGTGACTCTATGACATGATGCTATGTATGACATGATGCTAAGAATGACATGATGATAAATATGACATGATGCTAAGTATGACATGATATGATGTTAGTTATAAAGTTAATATGCCAAGTTCCCATGTTATGATGTTAGGAAGGGTAGTAAGTGCATGTAGGTGTAAGTTAAAGGTTTCCGCTGCATTATGATGTCTACATGCCCTAAGTATGTTAACGTGACGCCGCTTTATGAAAAGAAAAAAAAAGCGGGCGTTACAATCATAAAGCTCATGTTGTTACAATCATATTATCTGCGGTATGTCATACCGCAGATAATATGCATGTATCTAATTCTAAATCATGGCATACATACGTATCATTCATAAGACATGCCATGTGGGCATACATACGTATCATTCATATAATAACCATTAACTAATATAATTCATAGCTCATGTTGTGAACTAATATTTCGGAAG
This sequence comes from Boesenbergia rotunda, assembly GCA_024364735.1. Taxonomy (NCBI): domain Eukaryota; kingdom Viridiplantae; phylum Streptophyta; class Magnoliopsida; order Zingiberales; family Zingiberaceae; genus Boesenbergia; species Boesenbergia rotunda. Next base: position 420,602 of record JAGFNQ010000637.1, read on the forward strand.
CATACTATTATTAGGTTTACCCATAATTATAATGACTATATAATTATGATATATGCCTATAATTACATCGTAGAGCTGTTAATGACACTAGATCAATTACATGTTAAGGAGATGATCTGACTTCATGGAGTTCCCAAGACCATCATTTCCGATAGAGAAGGTCGTGTTACTTCACATTTTTGGGAATGCATCCAGAAGTCTCTCAGCACTAAACTAAGGTTCAGTACCGCTTTTCACCCTTAGACTGATGGGCAAACGGAACGGGTGAATCAAGTATTTGGAGGAGATGTTGAGAGCTTGTGCCCTAGATTTTAAAGGGAGTTGGTGCCGATATCTATGCTTAGCGAAAATTGCTTACAACAATAGCTACCAAGCTACTATTGGAATGACACCTTATGAAGCATTGTATGGGAGGAGATGTAGGTCTCCGGTCTGTTGGTATGAGGGTGGTGAAAAGAAGGAAATGGGGCTCACAACGGATGTCATAGACAGCACCACCCGAGTTATACAGAATATTCGACAACGGATAGAAACTGCTCAGAGCCGACAGAAGAGTTATGCCGATGTTCGGCGTAGACCACTGGAATTTAGTGTCGGAGATTGGGTGTTTCTGAAAGTGGCTCCTATGAAAGGGGTGACAAGATTCGGGAGGAAAGGAAAGCTAAGTCCGCGTTATATGGGGCCGTACCTGATTCTGAAAAGAGTTGGTAAGGTGGCATACGAGCTGGAGCTACCTTCAGAGATGTCAGCTATCCATAACGTATTCCATGTGTCCCTGCTTAAAAAGTGTATCCCAAATATGGACCGAGTGATCGAGCCGCAGACAGTGCAAGTACAAGAGGAACTAAGTTATTAGAGCAGACCCATTCAGATTTTGGATAGGGAGGTCAAGAAGCTGAGGAGTAAGGAGGTACCCTTAGTCAAGGTCTTATGGCAAAGCCAGCGGTTCGAGGAAGCTACCTGGGAACGCGAGGACGAGATGAGGCGCAAGTACCCTGAGCTGTTCTAAGTTCGAGGACAAACTTTCACGAGGTAGGGGGAATTGTAACGACCCGAAAAATTCTCTTAATATTTATTTAAAGTATTAAGTATGTCTAGATAATTTTCTGAGGAACCTAGAAATATTAATGCGAACCTTGGCCTAGAAAATCCATGTTTTCTCATTTAAATTGGGAAAAAGGGCCACTAATGGGCCTTATATGGGCTTTTTAGTACCATGATTTTTGGTGGATTTTAGGTGAAAATTAGTATAAATATAAAGGGATTTTAATAAGAAATATTAACATAATTATGGGAGAATTTTTAAGGGATTTTCGAAAATACTAGGAAAAATAAAATAAAATAAGTGGAAAAAAATTGTGCATCTACCAAGGATTGAACCTTGGACCACTTTTACAACCATGTATGCTTTAACCAACTCACCTAGCAAGGTAATGTTAGGAGAGAATGAAGTGGATATTGGTTAAGGCATAGAAGAAGATGAAGGGTCATGGAGAGACTCTTCATTTACCTCCTTAATGGGCTATAAAGAGGGGGTTTTGGGAGTTACCTCTTCCTTCCACCACTTTGCAATTTCTTCCTCCTCCTCCCCTCATCCTATCCGAACACCCAAGGAAGGGTTCTCCCTTGGAAAAGCTCCACAAGAGGTCTTATCTCCAGGATCTAAGGGTTTTCCAAGGATACAAGGACAAGGAGGCTCAAGGATCCAAAGATTTTGCAATCTTCTTCTCTTTCAAGGTTCGAAAAATCAAGAAACCCAAGGTAAGACTCCCTCACCTGTGGTATAATAGTTCTTTATATTTTAACATGATTTATTGGTTGGTTTTTGGGGCTTGAGGTTGAAAGAAACAAAATCAACACCCTAGAGACCCTATGGGTTTCGGCCACTATGTATTAGGGTTCATAATGATGATAAAAATCTTTATAATGTTATTTTATGTTCCCTTATGATCTTTAGAGAGTAAGTATAATTTTTGGGAATTTTTGGAGTACCCTAGGACACCCTAGGGTTTCGGCCAACATGAAAGAAACAAAATCAACACCCTAGAGACCCTAGGGTTTCGGCCACAATGTTTTAGGGTCCATAATGATGCTAAAAATCTTTATAATGTTATTTAATGTTCCCTTATGATGTTTAGAGATTAAGTATAATTTTTGGGAATTTTTGGAGTACCCTAGGATACCCTAAGGTTTCGGCCAACAACAAGAACCCTTGTGTAGGGTTGGGTTTAAAACCTCAAGTGTTTGTTTTATGTATTGTCATGATATAAGGGAGATGGAGGGTATTTATGTGAATGTTTCACATGGCCTAGAGATCCTATAGGTTTCGGCCAAGTACCCTAATAGGGTGGAAAGTTAGGACTCATTTCAAGTAAGGGCCCCAAATGGCCCTATGGTAAGGTATGGTTGGTGTATAACAATTGATTTGGGGATTTAATGGAAATTTTTCCATGCCCCATGGCCTTGAAGTTTCGGCCAAGAGCAAGATTAGGGTTAAAGGATTAGGGTTGACCTTAAGTATGGGATCAAATGGTTCCTATGGCCTAGTATGTATGTATGAGATGTTAGTTGGGAAGTTATGTGGAGTTTCATGGACCTAGGGTTCCTTGGGGACTTTTGGCCAAGGACATAACCTAGGGCTAGGGTTGGGTTAAACCTACAAAGATGCTTGTGTATGGGTTACCAAGAGGTATGTTTAAGTAAGATGGAAGAATCTCTATGTTAACCAAACCCTTAGTTTGTATGTCATGAATTATATGTTAGGTCATAGATGGTTAGACATGTGCCATGATTTATGAATGATATGTATGTATGCCATGTCTTATGAATGATATGCCATGTTTATGAATGATATGCATGTATGCCATGTCTTATGAATGATATGTATGTATGCCATGTCTTATGAATGATATGCCATGTTTATGAATGATATGCATGTATGCCATGTCTTATGAATAATACGTATGTATGCCATGTTTTATGAATAAGATGTATGTATGCCATGTCTTATGAATGAGGTTAAAGTACATGCCTTTAAGGCATAACGATGATGTTAAGTATGATGAATGAATGATGATGAATGACAAGTATGATGAATGAATGATGATGAATGAAAAAGCATGTGAAAGCATTTTATTTTATTTTATGGGCTTGTACCGGACCTAAGTAAGGTCCACGGTTCTGGACTACCGATGAAGCTGTCCACGGTTCGGGACTACCGATGAAGCTGTCCTTAGCCTAGTAGGTCGAGATTAGCTACCTCGTATTTACTTAGGAATGCGCGCATATGTTGAATGAATGTGGTACAAGCCAGGGCCCAATGAATGTTATGATTATGTTAAAGTATTTAAAAGCATGTTTTTAAAGATTAAGCATCCTTATATATATATATGCAATTGCCACATGCATTCATCCATGTTATGCATTATATTTATGATAAGAATATTATGCAAAGTAAGTTTATGCAAGGTATGTTTATGCAAATGATTTTATGTATGTTTATGCTAAATTAGAACGCCATGATTTTATTTATGTTCATGATAGTTTAGGATGCCATGATTTATTTATGTTTATGTTAATTAGAATGCCATGATTTTATTTATGTTCATGATAGTTTAGGATGCCATGATTTATTTATGTTTATGTTAATTAGAATGCCATGATTTTATTTATGTTCATGATAGTTTAGGATGCCATGATTTAATTATGTTTATGCTAGGTTAGAATGCCATGATTTGATTTATGTTCATGATAGTTTAGGATGCCATGATTTAATTATGTTTATGTTAGGATAGAATGCCATGATTTTATTTATGTTTATGTTAATTAGGATGCCATGATATAATTATGTTCATGCTAGGATAGAATGTTATGATTTTATTTATCTCCATGCTAAGTTAGGATGCCATGATTTTATTTGGGTTCATGTTAGGAAAGTTTATGAGGTTATGTTATTATGTTTATGTCTATGCCAAGAATTATGCCATGCTATGAATGTTTATGATGTTATGTCTATGCCAAGTATTATGCCAAGCCATGAATTCTTTTATGTTTATGTATATGCTAAGCTATGAAAGTGACTAAGTTATGTTCAAGTCATGTCAAATGTATGCCAAGTGCTCATAAAGACTTATGTGCTGAGTAAAGCACTAAGTATGTTAATGTTTAAGATGCTCATGATTAAGTGATGAATGATTTTAGTGAGTAGGAAAGAGTCTTACTAAGCCTGTGTGCTTATAGTCTTATTTTCCTTATACCGCAGATCAAGCAAGGGGACCATAAGGAAGCAGCAGGAGGGCAATAAAGTATGTGTGTGATAGTGACTTGGCCACGAGACCATATGTTTGCTCGTTTTATGATAGGACTTTACCTCTACTAGTATGTGCTTGAATGTGACTCTATGACATGATGCTATGTATGACATGATGCTAAGAATGACATGATGATAAGTATGACATGATGCTAAGTATGAAATGATATGATGTTAGGTATAAAGTTAATATGCCAAGTTCCCATGTTATGATGTTAGGAAGGGTAGTAAGTGCATGTAGGTGTAAGTTAAAGGTTTCCGCTGCATTATGATGTCTACATGCCCTAAGTATGTTAACGTGATGCCGCTTTATGAAAAGAAAAAAAAAGCGGGCGTTACAGGTTGGTATCAGAGCTGTGGAGCCCGCTTTTTTTTGGGATAATTGTAATGACCCGGAAAATTCTCTTAATATTTACTTAAAATATTAAGCATGTCTAGATAATTTTCTGAGGAACCTAGAAATATTAATGCAAACCTTGGCCTAGAAAATCCATGTTTTCTCATTTAAATTGGGAAAAAGGGCACTAATGGGCCTTATATGGGCTTTTTAGTACCATAATTTTTGATGGATTTTAGGTGAAAATTAGTATAAATATAAAGGGATTTTAATAAGAAATATTAACATAATTATGGGGGAATTTTTAAGGAATTTTCGAAAATACTAGGAAAAATAAAATAAAATAAGTGGGAAAAAAATTGTGCAACTACCAAGGATTGAACCTTAGACCTCTTGTACAACCATGAATGCACTAACCAACTCACCTATCAAAGTATTGTTAGGAGGGAATGAAGTGGATATTGGTTAAGGCATAGAAGAAGATGAAGGGTCATGGAGAGACTCTTCATTTACCTCCTTAATGGGCTATAAAGAGGGGGGTTTTGGGAGTTACCTCTTCCTTCTATCACTTTGCAATTTCTTCCTCTTCCTCCCCTCATCCTAGCCGAACACCCAAGGAAGGGTTCTCCCTTGGAAAAGCTCCACAAGAGGTCTTATCTCCAAGATCTAAGGGTGTTCCAAAGATACAAGGACAAGGAGGCTCAAGGATCCAAAGATTTTGCAATCTTCTTCTCTTTCAAGGTTCGAAAAATCAAGAATCCCAAGGTAAGACTCCCTCACCTGTGGTATAATAGTTCTTTATATTTTAGCAAGATTTATTGGTTGGTTGTTGGGGCTTGAGGTTGAAAGAAACAAAATCAACACCCTAGAGACCCCATGGGTTTCGGCCACTATGTATTAGGGTTCATAATGATGCTAAAAATTTTTATAATGTTATTGATGTTCCCTTATTATGTTTAGAGAGTAAGTATAATTTTTGGGAATTTTTGGAGTACCCTAGGACACCCTAGGGTTTCGGCCAACATGAAAGAAACAAAATCAACACCCTAGAGACCTCATGGGTTTCGGCCACTATGTATTAGGGTCCATAATGATGCTAAAAATCATTATAATGTTATTTTATGTTCCCTTATGATGTTTAGAGAGTAAGTATAATTTTTGGGAATTTTTGGAGTACCCTAGGACACCCTAGGGTTTCGGCCAACATGAAAGAAACAAAATCAACACCCTACAGACCCTATGGGTTTCGACCACAATGTTTTAGGGTCCATAATGATGCTAAAAATATTTATAATGTTATTTAATGTTCCCATATGATGTTTAGAGATTAAGTATAATTTTTGGGAATTTTTGGAGTACCCTAGGATACCCTAGGGTTTCGGCCAACCACAAGAACCCTTGTGTAGGGTTGGGTTTAAAACCTCAAGTGTTTGTTTTATGTATTGTCATGATATAAGGGAGATGGAGGGTATTTATGTGAATGTTTCACATGGCCTAGAGATCCTATAGGTTTCGGCCAAGTACCCTAATAGGGTGGAAAGTTAGGACTCATTTCAAGTAAGGGCCCCAAATGTCCCTATGGTAAGGTATGGTTGGTGTATAACAATTGATTTGGGGATTTAATGGAAATTTTTCCATGCCCCATGGCCTTGAAGTTTCAGCCAAGAGCAAGATTAGGGTTAAAGGATTAGGGTTGACCTTAAGTATGGGATCAATTGGTTCCTATAGCCTAGTATGTATGTATGAGATGTTAGTTGGGAAGTTATGTGGAGTTTCATGGACCTAGGGTTCCTTGGGGACTTTCGGCCAAGGACATAACCTAGGGCTTGGGTTGGGTTAAACCTACAAAGATGTTTGTGTATGGGTTACCAAGAGGTATGTTTAAGTAAGATGGAAGAATCTCTATGTTAACCAAACCCTTAGTTTGTCTGTTATGAATTATATGTTAGGTCATAGATGGTTAGACATGTGCCATGATTTATGAATGATATGTATGTATGCCATGTCTTATGAATGATATGCCATGTTTATGAATGAAATGCATGTATGCCATGTCTTATGAATGATACGTATGTATGCCATGTTTTGTGAATAAGATGTATGTATGCCATGTCTTATGAATGAGGTTAAAGTACATGCCTTTAAGGCATAACGATGATGTTAAGTATGATGAATGAATGATGATGAATGACAAGTATGATGAATGAATGATGATGAATGAAAAAGCATGTGAAAGCATTTTATTTTATTTTATGGGCTTGTACCGGACCTAAGTAAGGTCCACGGTTCTGGACTACCGATGAAGCTGTCCACGGTTCGGGACTACCGATGAAGCTGTCCTTACGGTTCGGGAATACCGATGAAGCTGTCCTTACCCTAGTAGGTCGAGATTAGCTACCTCGTATTTACTTAGGGATGCGCGCATATGATGAATGAATGTGGTACAAGCCAGGGCCCAATGAATGTTATGATTATGTTAAAGTATTTAAAAGCATGTTTTTGAAGATTAAGCATCCTTATATATATATGCAATTGCCACATGCATCCATCCATGTTATGCATTATATTTATGATAAGAATATTCTGCAAAGTAAGTTTATGCAAGGTATGTTTATGCAAATGATTTTATGTATGTTTATGCTAAATTAGAATGCCATGATTTTATTTATGTTCATGATAGTTTAGGATGTCATGATTTATTTATGTTTATGTTAATTAGAATGCCATGATTTTATTTATGTTCATGATAGTTTAGGATGCCATGATTTAATTATGTTTATTCTAGGTTAGAATGCCATGATTTGATTTATGTTCATGATAGTTTAGGATGCCATGATTTAATTATGTTTATGTTAGGATAGAATGCCATGATTTTATTTATGTTTATGTTAATTAGGATGCCATGATTTAATTATGTTTATGCTAGGATAGAATGCCATGATTTTATTTATGTCCATGCTAAGTTATGATGCCATGATTTAATTGTGTTTATGCTAAGTTAGGATGTCATGATTTTATTTAGGTTCATGTTAGGAATGTTTATGAGGTTATGTTATTATGTTTATGTCTATGCCAAGAATTATGTCATGCTATGAATGTTTATGATGTTATGAATGTTTTTATGTTTATGTATATGCTAAGCTATGAAAGTGACTAAGTTATGTTCAAGTCATGTCAAATGTATGCCAAGTGCTCATAAAGACTTATGTGCTGAGTAAAGCACTAAGTATGTTAATGTTTAAGATGCTCATGATTAAGTGATGAATGGTTTTAGTGAGTAGGAAAGAGTCTTACTAAGCCTGTGTGCTTATAGTCTTATTTTCCTTATACCGCAGATCACGCAAGGGGACCGTAAGGAAGCAGCAGGAGGGCAATAAAGTATATGTGTGATAGTGACTTGGCCACGAGACCATATGTTTGCTCGTTTTATGATAGGACTTTACCTCTACTAGTATGTGCTTGAATGTGACTCTATGACATGATGCTATGTATGACATGATGCTGAGAATGACATGATGATAAGTATGACATGATGCTAAGTATGACATGATATGATGTTAGGTATAAAGTTAATATGTCAAGTTCCCATGTTATGATGTTAGGAAGGGTAGTAAGTGCATGTAGGTGTAAGTTAAAGGTTTCCGCTGCATTATGATGTCTACATGCCCTAAGTATGTTAACGTGACGCCGCTTTATGAAAGAAAAAAAAGCGGGCGTTACAGGTTGGTATCAGAGGTCTTATCTCCAAGATCTAAGGGTTTTCCAAGGTAGACCTATGTATGTAGACCTAGTGGGACTTGGCACACCTAGTGGGACTAGTTGAAGTCCAGGTAGATCGGGGAGATCGTACGCTGGCATAGCAAAAGACCTAGTGGGACTAGGCAAGTAAAAAGACCTAGTGGGAAGTCCAGCTAGATCGGGGAGATCACAGGCTGGTAAGTAAAAAGACCTAGTGGGACTAGGCACACCTAGTAGGACTAGGTGAAGTCCAGGTAGATCGTACGCTGGCAAGTAAAAAGACCTAGTGGGACTAGGCACACCTAGTGGGACTTGGTGAAGTCCAGCTGGATCGGGGAGATCGCAGGCTGGCATGGTGGAATTCTACCAAGAGACTAGACCTAACTCGAGGGTTAGGTGAATCTGGTTGGGAACCAGGTTAAGTCCGAGCTGGGAGCTAGGCAGTAGAAATCTAGGTTGGTCAAAGAGGTTGACCGGACACTTGGTAGGGGATCCTAGACTTGTGAAAACAAGTTAGGTTGGACTCAATCGATTGGGTAATCGATTGGTTGAATCGATTGGAGGATCGATTAGGGTTGTTTGCGTGAGAGAACAGAACGGCCCTGAATCGATTGGGTAATCGATTCAGGGCTCTGGTAATCGATTAAGGTGTCTCTTGATCGATTAGGGTAATCGATCATAGAGGTTTACACGAGAGAGCAGAGAGGCTCTGAATCGATTGGGTAATCGATTCAGGGCACTGGTAATCGATTGGCTAATCGATTATGGTTCGAATTCTAGCCGTTGAACGGCTAAATCCTACGTGGTAATTGATTGGGTAATCGATTCAGAAACCTTAGGCGTCGGGTATAAGGTCTTTCGCGCAGGTTTTGGCCAGACGACTTCTTCCTCCTTCCACGCCATTTCAAGAGAAGCTTTGGGGCTTAGTGTTGCTGCACTTCCAAAGTTCTAGAGGCGATCACAAGCTTGAAGATAGCAAGAAAAGCGAATTGTAAGCTTATTCATTGTAAATCTTGTAAGATTTCTTTTGTATTTGCTTTGTTCTTGTTGTATCTTTGTAACAAGCTTGTAAGAGGTTTCTCCACCTCAAGAAGGAGACTTTCATAGTGTATGAGAGTGTGAGGAGAGTGGATCCTTGGATTAGTCACCCGACCGGGGTGGATACCAAGTAAATCCTTGTGTTAGCGATTGCTTGAAGTCTTCCGCCGCGACAAATCTTCTACAAGCGAATAGAAGCTAATCATCCCCCCTCTAGCTCGCCAATCTATCCCAACAAGTGGTATTAGAGCCAGGTTGCTCTTCTTTGGACTCATCGCCAAGAGGGCAAGAGCTAGAGGAAGAAGAAGAAGTTGGAAGAAGCCCTAATTTCAAGAAGTCATCATCAAGAGGGTTCACCTTCAAAGATGGAGTTCGGCTATGACACTAGGGCACCTCCACCATTCGACAAGGCAAATTTCGATCTTTGGAAATCAAAGATTGAAAATTTCTTCATGATGGAGATAGAGCAATGGTTTGCTCTAATGGAGGGTTTTGAAGCTCCAACAAGCTCAAAAGGAAAGCTCCTCAAGAAAAGCAAATGGAATGAGGAGCAAATCAAGAGATGCGAAGCCAATGACAAAGTGACCAAGTTATTGATCAATCTTTTGCCGAGCAACGTATTGAACAAAATTGAAGAATTCAAAGATGCCAAAGAGCTTTGGAGCAAATTGGCAATACTTCATGAAGTTCCCTCCACTCTACCAAATCAAGACAAATTCGAAGAGGGAAATTCATCAAGTGAAGAGGACTCGGAAGTTGAGAGGTGCTCAACATCCGAAGATGAAGCTCAAGAAGCCTCCACCTCAAGAGTTGAAGAGGAGCAAAATTTGACATTGACGCCGGAACAAGAAAAGGTTTCAACATCATCATCCGAGGTCAATGGAGAAGAAGAAGAAGTCTCCACCTCTAGGATTGAGGGGGAGCAAAGGTCATTGACTCCGGAAAAGGAAGAAGCTTCTACTTCCAGATCGAATGAAGAGTCATGTGTCACCCCTACAAGCAAAGGTATAAACATTTCAATTTGTAAAAATAAAGATCACATCATTTGCTTTGAGTGTAGGGAGAAAGGACACTACAAGAGTAAGTGTCCCAAATTGGTCAAGAAGAAGGCGCTAGTGGCACCCAAGACCAAAGAGAAGCCTAAGGAGGTCGGCCCCGTGGCAAAGAAGGATAAGAAGCACATTGTGTGCTTCTCATGCAAGCAAAAGGGACATTATCTAAATCAATGTCCAAAGGGGAAGAAACTGACCAAGGAAAAAGGGAGGAGCTCAAATCAAGGGGGAGCCTCCAAGAACAAGACTAAGGTACCATTAGGTAATGGTACTTATTTTCATCATGATAATATGCATGCTAGAGATAACTATTATCATTTTAATGCTATTTATCATGAAAATAGGAGGCATGAAAAACCTAAGGAAAACCATAGACCTTTCCATGCTAGGACTACCCCACCTAAGGACATTAGATCATTTAAGGGTAAATCTACCTAAAACAAGGCCAAGAAAAATAATTATCAAGGCAATATTAGAAAACCAAGCCTTGAGGAGGTAATGATTGAAAATCAAGTTTTGAGGTCAAAACTTGATAAATTGGAAAAATCCCTTAAGAAAATAGAAAATCTATTTAAGGGATCAAAAATTAAAAATCTAGATTTAGGAAAACAAGGACCCTCTAGGAGCAAGAAAGGTTTGGGGTACAAACCTAAAACTAAGGATGATGGTCCATCCTATCATAGAGTTCCATATAGGTATGGAACTCAGTCTAGGTCTAGGAGTCAAGTCAAGGTCGCAAGGGAAGCCATCCCTAGAGTTGACCAAGACAAGACAAAGGTGACTAAGGCTTCGGAGAAGCCTAAGAAAGTCTTTAGGAAAGTATAAAGGGAAGTTATCCCTAGTGAATACCTAGAACACCCAAGGAGCACCAATAGGTTTTGGGTTCCTAAGAGTGTGTTCGCCACACCCTAAATAGGTCTAGGGAGTGTCAACTCAAATTGGAAGGGTAGTTAACCCAACCTTGATGAAGTTGACACTTTGGGACGTTTTCAAGGAATTACTACCCTTGAAAATGAAGGATTCATTTATTTACTCTAGGAGGAATAAATTTGTGCCAAACTATATTTTTGGAAGATTGAACTTAATAAAAGTTGGCACAACTAGGTTAGAATCCAAAGATAGGCCAAGTTGGGGAGTTTTGGCATTATCTTGGAAATTAGGGCAAATTTAGGATTATCAATGGCTTAGCGATGAGTTATTGATACTTAGATAGGAAATCTAGGTACTTTTCTTTTTGCTATTATGCCATGTTTTGAATGCCCTATCACATGCCATGACATCATATTTCCTCATTCATATTTATTATGAAAATATTATATGTCATGTCAAACATATATCATCTAGCTATAATTTCTTGTGAAAATTCTCATATAATGCATGTCATAGTCATAATCATGCATAAATTTAATTTTTATTGAAATTAAGGACATTGACATTAATTGACATCCTAGGTGGATGATTAAAGTTTATAATGCCTAGATAGAAATGCATGAACCCTTAGATTAGGGAGAACATGACCTTCACATCTCACTAAGACTATAAGATGACTTGTATGTGTTTTTGAGACACATTAGAAACAAGTGAGATGTTAGGAAGATGAACAAAACTCAAAGTGTTGATAAAGTGCACTTATTGGAGTTTTAGGTTCATCATAACATGAATTTAAATGAACTCCAATCATTGGGAAAGCTAATGTACAAGTCATGTGCATTTATCCCAAGGAACATGGTTGGAAATTGTTTGTGAAAAACATTTTAAAACTATCTTGGAAAACCTTGGTGAAGACTATCTTTTGATAGCACTCATCATTGATAAAATGGATACAAAACAATGAAAAACATTGAAGTATTTTAATGGTTTCCAATTTTGTGTCAATCTTTGGAAAAGGAGGTTATTTTCATAGAAAATTATTTTTCCTTGATAGTATATGGTATAAATAATGTCTACACAAAATTTTAGGATTTTTGGAATTTTGTAGAATTATTTAGGAGTTTCTGAAATTCGAATCTGAAATTGTTTTTGGAAATCAGAAACTCCCAATCGATCGGGTGATCGATTGGGACATAAGCCAATCGATTGGTCAATCGATTGGTAGAACTTTTTGCAAGCACAGAAGCTCGCGTAGTCGATCTGTTGATCGATTACAGTGAGCCATAATCGATTAGTTGATCGACTAAGGCAGGTCGTAATCGATTGGTTCCCAACACCAATCGATTGGTGAGACTGAAACTGTCAGTTTTCAGTCCATTAACCCATTTTTGAGTAACCTACCAATCCCTAACACCTTGAAATACTTTTATAAGTATATTTGGGAAAATTCCATTGTGAAATCAAAAAGAGAAATGGTTTGGTGAACATTTAAGGGTTAAGGAGAGATTTTGATTCAAGTCTTGAATCTCAAAATCTCAAAACCTCAAGTTGAGTTTTTCTAAAGGTTTAGGAACTCAAAACTCATTGTTGGTGCAATGATAGAGGTTTAGAGCATGTTTTGAGGGGGAGGTCTTCCTTAAAGACATGTGTTTGAATTTTATTTTCTAAGGATGAAGATTTGGAAATCTTCATGAGAGATTTTCATTGGGTTGCCTTTGACCATATAGACTCTCGGGGAGAGTTTTTGATGTGTGTCAAAGGGGGAGAAAAAGCGTGAAAGGCTAATAGGGATTAGTCTTTTTCAAACATATTGTCAAACATCAAAAAGGGGGAGATTGTTGGTGCAATCTTTGTTAGGTCAGGGTTGACCTAGTTTGACTAAGCTTGGGTGAGCTTAGGTCTAATAAGCTTGGTAAGCTTATGGTATGGTCGTATGTTTTGATGTTTGATAATAATGTTTGAGTGGTCATGATGTATGAGTCAAGTAGGTCAAGGTTTACTGGAGGCTTGATTGGGGAAAGACCTAGTGGGACTAGGTGAAGTCCAGGTAGATCGGGGAGATTGTACGCTGGCATGAGAAAAGACCTAGTGTGACTAGGCACACCTAGTGGGACTAGGTGAAGTCCAGGTAGATCGGGGAGATCGTACGCTGGCATGACAAAAGACCTAGTGGGACTAGGCAAGTAAAAAGACCTAGTGGGAAGTCCAGCTGGATTGGGGAGATCGCAGGCTGGCAAGTAAAAAGACCTAGTGGGACTAGGCACACCTAGTGGGACTAGGTGAAGTCCAGGTAGATCGTACGCTGGCATGTAAAAAGACCTAGTGGGACTAGGCACACCTAGTGGGACTAGGTGAAGTCTAGTTGGATCGGGGAGATCGCAGGCTGGCAAGGTGGAAGTCTACCTAGAGACAAGACCTAACTCGAGGGTTAGGTGAATTGTTAGTGATATGAGAGAAGTGTCCTAAGGCAATCGCCTTATGATGTAAACTTTTATATTAATAAATGATAATTCACTATTTGAGTATACATGTTTTCTGTATTTGATTGGGATCTTAAACTCATCTACTGATAGTGTCCGTATTTATCAATTCATCGACTAGGGATATTTTCAATACTTCACATTTGCACATTTAGAAATAGTCACTAGTTGTGATCCCATCACAAATTCTCTTATGCTGTGAATTGTATTGCGGACATTCAGTAGATGAGTTTAAGATCCCAATCAAATACAGAAAACATGTATACTCAAATAGTGAATTATCATTTATTAATATAAAAGTTTACATCATAAGGCGATTGCCTTAGGACACTTCTCTCATATCACTAACAAACTCCCACTTGGCCTAATGCCAATCGCTACGGTATCCAATACCACAGGCTCTAACATGACCCTCAAACTTGTTTTGAGGCAAGGCCTTAGTTAAAGGATCCGCTATGTTCCTTTCAGTGGGAACTCTCTCAATTTGTATGTCATTCTTACTTATAATCTCTCTGATCAGATGATAGCGTCGAAGCACGTGTTTGGATCGCTGATGAGACCTTGGTTCCTTCGCTTGTGCAATAGCTCCATTGTTGTCGCAGTAAACCGGCACTGCTTCATCAATGGTTGGAACCACACCAAGTTCTGAGACAAACTTCTTGATCCAAACTGCTTCCTTTGCTACTTCCGAAGCTGCGATATACTCCGCTTCCGTGGTAGAATCCGCTACGGTGTCTTGTTTGGAACTTTTCCAACTTACTGCGCCTCCATTCAAAGTAAATACGTATCCAGACTGCGATTTGGAGTCATCCTTATCTGTCTGGAAACTGGCATCTGTATACCCACGTATTACCATATCTCCTTCTCCATATATTAGAAATACATCCTTAGTTATTCTTAAGTACTTAAGGATTGTCTTGACAGCCGCCCAATGATCCATTCCTGGATCCGACTGGTATCTGCTTGTGACGCTCAAAGCATACGATACATCGGGTCTAGTACATAACATAGCATACATGATAGATCCTATTGTGGATGCATAGGGAATCTTATTCATGCAAATCCTCTCGTCTTCTGTGCGCGGACACATAGACTTTGAAAGGTTGATCCCATGCCAGATGGGAAGGTAACCTTTCTTGGATTCCGACATGCTAAACCTTTTTAGCACTCGGTCTATATATGTAGACTGCGAAAGACCAAGCAACCATTTTGATCTATCTCTATAGATTCTAATCCCAAGGATATAGGTTGCTTCTCCCAGGTCTTTCATGGAGAAAGTTTTGGATAACCATATTTTAACTGTCTGTAAAACTGATATATCGTTTCCTATAAGTAAGATGTCATCGACATATAATACTAGGAATACGACTGCACTCCCACTAACCTTCTTGTACACACAAGGTTCATCAGGATTTTGTGAGAAATCAAACTCTTTGATTGTCTCATCAAAACGGATGTTCCAGCTCCTAGATGCTTGCTTCAGTCCATATATGGATCGTCGAAGCTTGCATACTTTGGTTTTATCAACCAATGTGAAACCTTCAGGTTGTATCATGTATACATCCTCAAGCAGGTTTCCATTAAGGAAAGCTGTTTTCACATCCATTTACCATATCTCATAATCATAATGAGCTGCTATGGCTAGGAGCATCCGAATGGATTTAAGTATAGCTACTGGCGAATAGGTTTCGTCATAATCAATTCCTTGTTTTTGACGATATCCTTTAGCCAATAATCTAGCTTTAAAGGTAACAACATTACCTTCCATGTCGATTTTCTTCTTGAAAACCCACTTGCACCCTATGGGTTTAATCCCTTCAGGTGGGTTAATCAAGTCCCATACTTGATTTTCGTACATGGAATCCATTTCGAATTCATGGCTTCAAGTCATTTGTCCCTTTCTGAATTTTTCAGAACATCTTCATAACTGATAGGTTCGTCATCGCTTATGAGTAACACGTCGTTCGATTCACTTACGAGAAATCCGTATCTCTCTGGAATATTGCGTGTCCTATCGGACCTACGAAGAGATGGTGTTGTTTTAGGTTCAACTGATAGCTCATCATTATGAGGTATTGGTTGTGGGTCTAGACTAGGTGTCTCTGTAATATCTATTGGAGTTTCTTGAACTTCATCAAGTTCAATGTCACTCCCACTGTTTTCTTGTAAAAGAAATTCTTTTTCTAGAAATACAGCATGCCTTGAAACAAACACCTTTTGTTCCAAGGGATGATAGAATTGGTAACCCTTCGTTTCCTTAGGGTATCCAATAAATAGACATTTATCAGACTTAGCATCCAATTTGTCTGATACAGTCCGCTTCACATAAGCGGGACAACCCCATATCTTAAGGTGAGTTAAGTGAGGTTTCTTACTATTCCATATCTCATATGGAGTAGTAGAGACTACCTTGGTCGGGACTCTGTTTAGCAAGTAAACAGCTGTCTTTAGTGCATAGCCCCAAAAGGATTTTGGAAGAGTTGCATGATTCATCATCGACCTAACCATGTCCATCAAGGTTCGGTTGCGCCTCTTAGATACACCATTATGCTGTGGTGTATACGGCGGAGTCCATTGGGACAATATCCCATTGTCCCTAAGATAATCTTGAAACTCTTGACTTAAGTATTCACCACCCCGATCGGATCGAAGTATCTTAATACTTTTGCCAAGCTGTTTCTCTACTTCATTTCTGAACTCTTTGAATTTCTCAAAGGCTTCAGATTTGTGTTTCATCAAGAACACATACCCGAATCGTGAGTGATCATCGATGAAGGTGATGAAATAGCTATAGCCTCCTTGTGCAAGAGTTGACATTGGTCCACATACATCAGTATGTATTAGACCAAGCAATTCTCCCACTGGATTACCTTTTCCGGAAAAGGGTAATTTGGTCATCTTGCCTTTTAAGCATGATTCACATGTATCAAATGAACCGGGTTCAAATGATTCCAAAATTCCTCATCGGTGTAATTCGGTCATGCGTTTCTTACTTACATGGCCAAGACGACAATGCCACGTGTAGGAGTCTATTCGATTATCTATTCTAGCACGTTTGTTGCTAACTTCGATATTGAAAACGTCACTGGATAAATCTAACGTGTAGATGTCATTGCACAAAGTTCCATTCCCATAAAGAACGTCATTTAAAGTTATGTAACAACAATTGTTACTAAAAGTTAAATGATAACCCTTTTCATTCAAGCATGAAATAGATACAATGTTCTTTATTAACGAAGGAACGAAATAACAATTATCCAATTCTATGACACGTCCAGTGGGGAGCTTTAGCAAATATGTTCCGATGGCAACAGCAGCAATCTTTGCTCCGTTTCCAACTCGCAAATTCGCTTCTCCTTTGACGAGTCTTCTTCTATTCCTTAGCCCCAGTATGTCATTACATATATGTGAGCTACACCCAGTATCAAGTACCCAAGTGTTTGAGGAAATAGAGTGACATTCAATAACGAAGATACTTGAAGAGGATGGGGCATCGGATGCCTTCTCTTTCAAGGACTCAAGATAAATCTTGCAGTTTCTTCGCAAGTGACCCTCCTTGCCACAGTGATGGCAAGTGCCTTTTAGGGTATTTTCAGTCTTTTTGGCATTTTTCTCCTTTCCCTTATTCTGTTCTTTGGCCTTCCTCTTAGAACCTTTCTTCGAGGAACCAACTAACAGTACCGTCTTTAGATCCTGCTTCACAGAAGGCTTGATGGTCCAACCATAGATAAGTTATCTAGGAACATCTCCAAATAGGTTGACATTAAATGAGTTTAATTCGCGATCGGTTCGGGTTGGTTTTGGCCGGCCAAAGAGGGTGTTAACCCTCCTTTGGTGGCCGGCCAATAAAGGGAGAATAAACCAATTTAATTGGTTTAATTAATAAAATAAATCTAGCGCTATTTATTTTATAAATTATGGATGAATAAATTTGATAAGTTTTGATTTAGAGAAATCAAAGTCTTGAACATATTATTTCCGAAATTGATTATGACAATTTAGGAAATTGTTTCCCAAAACAATTCCTTTAATAAAGTTTGAAATCAGAATTAGGAAATCCGGTTCCTAATTCAATTAATGAGACTTGATAACTTAAGTCACATACATACTTTATTAAGGAAATCGTTAGTCATGACGTAATGTCATGAATGTGCTTAGAAAAGAAAGGATGAGACCCAAAAACCCCTTACAAAATATTAAGGCCAACACCTTCCATTAATATGGTTAGAATCGGAGTTTTGTTTCTCGTTTGGGTTGATGGACACATCCATGCCCAGCTTGAACCTCAACATGTTCAAACCATGGAATTAGTTTATGAATAATATAGTTGGAGTCAGAGGTCAATCCTTAGTTTTGGTTGTTGGACACATCCAAGCCTGACTAAACGGTTGAATGAGCTCCAACCTTATTAAAACTATTTCTTGATTAATGGGTCAGCCTTAAGCTTGGATCATCGATTTGTTGTGCCACAGCCAAGGTCGATGAAAAGAGAGGTGCAGTTGGGTGCTATGCATATTGATACATACTTGTTAATGAGTTAACAACCCAATGATTTATGCAAATATTCAATTAGTTGATAGCATAAAGTGATAGTTACATATATGTGATATGTAATCGGTATAATTACCTACCTTCATAGCTAAGAAAAACTTGATGGCCACAGCCATGGTGGTTCTTATCTATGGTTGGATATCAACCTATTTGGAGATGTTCCTACGATCTCCCGAATTGATAATAAGGGTGACTCAATTCGTAAAATAAATAGGATTTAATTTATGTATGATGATACATTCATTAATCATTCTTCTCACACAATCTCAATTTGTATTTCTAGGATAATCACTCGATCATGTCTTCCATAAACTTGCGTTCTATTTTAGACACCAATAAACTGACTGGGCCGAACTTCATGGACTGGCTTCGAAACCTGAGGACAGTCCTCAAGGCAAAGAAGCTTGCTAATGTCCTTGAAGATCAACTTCCCAACCGTCCTCCCGAAAGGGCAACTCCAGACCAGTTTCCTGAGTTGCTCAACCTGCTGAAGACTTTAAAGCCTTCTGTGAAGCAGGATCTAAAGACGGTACTGTTAGTTGGTTCCTCGAAGAAAGGTTCTAAGAGGAAGGCCAAAGAACAGAATAAGGGAAAGGAGAAAAATGCCAAAAAGACTGAAAATACCCTAAAAGGCACTTGCCATCACTGTGGCAAGGAGGGTCACTTGCGAAGAAACTGCAAGATTTATCTTGAGTCCTTGAAAGAGAAGGCATCCGATGCCCCATCCTCTTCAAGTATCTTCGTTATTGAATGTCACTCTATTTCCTCAAACACTTGGGTACTTGATACTGGGTGTAGCTCACATATATGTAATGACATACTGGGGCTAAGGAATAGAAGAAGACTCGTCAAAGGAGAAGCGAATTTGCGAGTTGGAAACGGAGCAAAGATTGCTGCTGTTGCCATCGGAACATATTTGCTAAAGCTCCCCACTGGACGTGTCATAGAATTGGATAATTGTTATTTCGTTCCTTCGTTAATAAAGAACATTGTATCTATTTCATGCTTGAATGAAAAGGGTTATTATTTAACTTTTAGTAACAATTGTTGTTACATAACTTTAAATGACGTTCTTTATGGGAATGGAACTTTGTGCAATGACATCTACACGTTAGATTTATCCAGTGACGTTTTCAATATCGAAGTTAGCAACAAACGTGCTAGAATAGATAATCGAATAGACTCCTACACGTGGCATTGTCGTCTTGGCCATGTAAGTAAGAAACGCATGACCGAATTACACCGATGAGGAATTTTGGAATCATTTGAACCCGGTTCATTTGATACATGTGAATCATGCTTAAAAGGCAAGATGACCAAATTACCCTTTTCCGGGAAAGGTAATCCAGTGGGAGAATTGCTTGGTCTAATACATACTGATGTATGTGGACCAATGTCAACTCTTGCACAAGGAGGCTATAGCTATTTCATCACCTTCATCGATGATCACTCACGATTCGGGTATGTGTTCTTGATGAAACACAAATCTGAAGCCTTTGAGAAATTCAAAGAGTTCAGAAATGAAGTAGAGAAACAACTTGGCAAAAGTATTAAGATACTTCGATCCGATCGGGGTGGTGAATACTTAAGTCAAGAGTTTCAAGATTATCTTAGGGACAATGGGATATTGTCCCAATGGACTCCGCCGTATACACCACAGCATAATGGTGTATCTAAGAGGCGCAACCGAACCTTGATGGACATGGTTAGGTCGATGATGAATCATGCAACTCTTCCAAAATCTTTTTGGGGCTATGCACTAAAGACAGCTGTTTACTTGCTAAACAGAGTCCCGACCAAGGTAGTCTCTACTACTCCATATGAGATATGGAATAGTAAGAAACCTCACTTAACTCACCTTAAGATATGGGGTTGTCCCGCTTATGTGAAGCGGACTGTATCAGACAAATTGGATGCTAAGTCTGATAAATGTCTATTTATTGGATACCCTAAGGAAACGAAGGGTTACCAATTCTATCATCCCTTGGAACAAAAGGTGTTTGTTTCAAGGCATGCTGTATTTCTAGAAAAAGAATTTCTTTTACAAGAAAACAGTGGGAGTGACATTGAACTTGATGAAGTTCAAGAAACTCCAATAGACATTACAGAGACACCTAGTCTAGACCCACAACCAATACCTCATAATGATGAGCTATCAGTTGAACCTAAAACAACACCACCTCTTCGTAGGTCTGATAGGACACGCAATATTCCAGAGAGATACGGATTTCTCGTAAGTGAATCGAACGACGTGTTACTCATAAGCGATGACGAACCTATCAGTTATGAAGATGTTCTGAAAAATTCAGAAAGGGACAAATGACTTGAAGCCATGAATTCGAAATGGATTCCATGTACGAAAATCAAGTATGAGACTTGATTAACCCACCTGAAGGGATTAAACCCATAGGGTGCAAGTGGGTTTTCAAGAAGAAAATCGACATGGAAGGTAATGTTGTTACCTTTAAAGCTAGATTATTGGCTAAAAGATATCGTCAAAAACAAGGAATTGATTATGACGAAACCTATTCGCCAGTAGCTATACTTAAATCCATTCGGATGCTCCTAGCCATAGCAGCTCATTATGATTATGAGATATGGTAAATGGATGTGAAAACAGCTTTCCTTAATGGAAACCTGCTTGAGGATGTATACATGATACAACCTGAAGGTTTCACATTGGTTGATAAAACCAAAGTATGCAAGCTTCGACGATCCATATATGGACTGAAGCAAGCATCTAGGAGCTGGAACATCCGTTTTGATGAGACAATCAAAGAGTTTGATTTCTCACAAAATCCTGACGAACCTTGTGTGTACAAGAAGGTTAGTGGGAGTGCAGTCGTATTCCTAGTATTATATGTCGATGACATCTTACTTATAGGAAACGATATATCAGTTTTACAGACAGTTAAAATATGGTTATCCAAAACTTTCTCCATGAAAGACCTGGGAGAAGCAACCTATATCCTTGGGATTAGAATCTATAGAGATAGATCAAAATGGTTGCTTGGTCTTTCGCAGTCTACATATATAGACCGAGTGCTAAAAAGGTTTAGCATGTCGGAATCCAAGAAAGGTTACCTTCCCATCTGGCATGGGATCAACCTTTCAAAGTCTATGTGTCCGCGCACAGAAGACGAGAGGATTTGCATGAATAAGATTCCCTATGCATCCGCAATAGGATCTATCATGTATGCTATGTTATGTACTAGACCCGATGTATCGTATGCTTTGAGCGTCACAAGCAGATACCAGTCGGATCCAGGAATGGATCATTGGGCGGCTGTCAAGACAATCCTTAAGTACTTAAGAATAACTAAGGATGTATTTCTAATATATGGAGAAGGAGATATGGTAATACGTGGGTATACAGATGCCAGTTTCCAGACAGATAAGGATGACTCCAAATCGCAGTCTGGATACGTATTTACTTTGAATGGAGGCGCAGTAAGTTGGAAAAGTTCCAAACAAGACACCGTAGCGGATTCTACCATGGAAGCGGAGTATATCGCAGCTTCGGAAGTAGCAAAGGAAGCAGTTTGGATCAAGAAGTTTGTCTCAGAACTTGGTGTGGTTCCAACCATTGATGAAGCAGTGCCGGTTTACTGCGACAACAATGGAGCTATTGCACAAGCGAAGGAACCAAGGTCTCATCAGCGATCCAAACACGTGCTTCGACGCTATCATCTGATCAGAGAGATTATAAGTAAGAATGACATACAAATTGAGAGAGTTCCCACTGAAAGGAACATAGCGGATCCTTTAACTAAGGCCTTGCCTCAAAACAAGTTTGAGGGTCATGTTAGAGCCTGTGGTATTGGATACCGTAGCGATTGGCATTAGGCCAAGTGGGAGTTTGTTAGTGATATGAGAGAAGTGTCCTAAGGCAATCGCCTTATGATGTAAACTTTTATATTAATAAATGATAATTCACTATTTGAGTATACATGTTTTCTGTATTTGATTGGGATCTTAAACTCATCTACTGAATGTCCGCAATACAATTCACAGCATAAGAGAATTTGTGATGGGATCACAACTAGTGACTATCTCTAAATGTGCAAATGTGAAGTGTTGAAAATATCCCTAGTCGATGAATTGATAAATACGGACACTATCAATTCTTTTGAGACTAGCATGGGTTATTCTCTAATCAGCTGATTCTCACTGGCTGGTGACATTGGGATCTCCGGAGATAAACATGGATGCTAGTTAAGGGAACTAGTTCATTGGAGTGACTAGCTGTAAGACTTCATATGGGAATCTACATGTAGATATGTCAATGAAGTTCTTACTGCAGCTTAAGTGCGATGTTCCTTTGACTTGCGGTGTTCAAGTCATCTTGGTCATGGAGACTTATACTTTAACATCTTAAGCAAGCATCTCCAAGGAGGTGTGGACCCAGGATGATTGGGTATAAGCCGAAATGCCCGAAGATGTTTGAACAGCCTACAAAGGATTCACCACTCCTTGCGAGGAGATGTATACCCAGGCCTATCGTTGGATTGTTACTCAAAACCTCTGGCCAGAGTAGATCATGTTTAGAGTGCGAGTCTCTTAAATACATGAGAGTAATTAGAAATCTAAAGGACGAGAAAGAAACTACTTGGGTTAGGTGTGACGTAGTCAACCTAGTGGGACTGACACAAATAGACCGTGTCCTGAACCAAGTGGGTATAAGATGGTGAAGGGAATGGGGCACGATTCATTAAAGCTGCTGAAGGGTTTCAGAATAATTTTTCTGAAGTCAAACCGTTGATCTTTCGATTAATTGGGGGTCATGATGTACTACTAGGTGCCACTCATGATCGTTCTATAATTTGTTATTATAGACGGCCAACATAAATCGAAAGCCTATTTAGTCACACGCACTACGAGTAATCCGAGGGATTTAAAACGAGTTGAAAATTGGATTTTCCGATCAAGAGAAATAAGTCGAATCTGAGTTAATCAGAGGCGCAATGGAAGCTAAAAATGGCTAAGTCTTTTGAAGGCTTTTTGGGCGAATTAAATGAGTTTAATTCGCGTTGGTTCGGCTCGGTTTGGCCGGCCAAAAGAGGGTGCAAACCCTCCTTGGTTGGCCGACCACCTAAAGGGAGAAAAACCAATTAATTTTGGTTTAATCATTAAAATAAATCTAGCGCAATTTATTTTATAAATTATGGATAAATAAATTTGTATAAAGAATTTATATAAATAAATTTATAGAAATTTATTTTTTTATGGAAGTTAAAATAATCCATGAATTGGTTTATTTTAATTTTTAAAATCAATTAAGAATTGATTTTTCATAATAAGAAAGTTTATAAATTTCTTATAAAATTTTATTCCATAATTAAAGAGAATAAGAATTTGTTTTATTATAAATTAGTTATAATAAGACTAGGCTTAACGGAATAAGTCATAAGAAATTTTATAAGATAAAATTCTTATGATAACTAATTCGTTAATTCCGTTAAAGAGGAGACTTAGCAAGGAGAAGCTACTATATAAAGGAACCAAAGGCAAGCCCTTATTCCAATAATCAATTGAGATTGATATAGAGCTCTCCCTCTCTCTCTTATTCTCTTCTCCTTCCCTTCTCCCCACCTAGGGCCGGCGCCCCTTGAGATTAGGGCCGGCGCCCCTCCTTAGGGCCGGCGCAACTCCTCCACCAAGTGGTTGCCGTGAGCTTCAAGAAGAAGGAGAACAACAAGAAGAAGAAGAAGCGGATAGCGACTCCTCCTTCTCGGAATTCGATTCCGTTTCTTGGTGGTTAGTTTCCTCTTTTCTCTTTTCTTCTTGTGCCTATAGAGAATCTAGTAGTTCTCGTCGGCACAAAACTCGTGACTTTGCGAAGTCATCCCGAAGAGAACTCGGCGTGGACGCGAATAGAGGCGGAGCTTCCAAGGGACGCTACGGTTGGATCTCGTCCCTTACTTCGAGTTACGAAAGGTATTGTAAATTAGTTACTTTTCCGCAAAGTTTTATTTTATGATTATGTCAACACATCATAAGGTTGCATGCTAGATACGTGGTTAAAATAATTTAGGAAATTATTTTATGCTAATTCTTCCGCTGCACGTAAAAATTTAAAATTTTACGAACCCGTATCCTTGTCGACATGCACCTGGTCCCAACA